>CM028384.1:79517255-79550837 GCA_013146195.2 Codonopsis lanceolata
AATAGTGACCATAACGCTGCATTTTAAGGCCGTTTTCGACATCCTCCGCCTAACCTCAACCGGTGATAGCCGCTTCCTCAAGTCAAACTTGAATAGACCACTGAACCTCGAAGTTGATCAAAAGATCGTCGATGTGGCAAGGGATACCTATTTTTGATAGTAACCTGGTTCAACTGGCCGATAGTCTATACATAGTCCGCATCACCATCCTTCTTTCCTTATAACCGTGCACCCCAAGGAGATACACTCGGCTTAATGAACTCCCTATCTAGAAGTTCTCTGAAGCTGATCCTTCAATCACGCAACTCCGCCGAGCCATACCTGCAAGGTGCCCTAGAAATAAGCGAAGTCCCCAAGTAGTTCAATACGTAACTCTAGTTCTCTGGCCGAGGCAAAGCATACCTAAGAAAAGACATCGGGAACTCATTAACTACCGGATATCCTCTAGCTTAGCGTAAGACATGCTAGTATCAAGAACACAAGCCAGTACCCCCACACCCGCTGACAAGAGTTGTCTAGCCCGCAGCGTAAATAATATGAACCCCACTCATAGCATGATCACCCGAAACACAAATTCCTACCGGCATGGCAAAAGTTACTTTCACGACGGCAATAACTAAAGCATGGTGTGTACAGCCAATCCATACCAAGAATCACGTCAAAGTCTCTAATAGGTAATACAACCAAATCAAGATGCAAGACTCGATCATGAACAAGCACATCACGCCTCTATAGACCTCGACGCCAACAAGCAATCACCCAATCGTGTAGACACTTCAAGCACATAAGGTAATCGGGCAGTAAGACATATAAATGTTCTAGGAAATGCGATGCAACATATGAACGGGTAGAACTGTGATCTATAAGGACTCGGCATGATGACCGAAGATCGAGAGAGTACCTCCGATCACTGCAGTAGACTCGGGAACACTCGCCGATCAAGCGCGAAGACACGAGCTCGCGCCTTAGACGCCCATCACTATCCCTCTTGGATCCGCAGACCTGAGCGAATCGACCCGAGGATCGAGCTGCTCTAGACTTAGAGGCGTCCCTTTGAGCCGATGATTAGGATCTCCACAACTAAGACACGTGCCAAGTCTGCAGTCCGACACTTCTCGCTAGAGTGTCCAATCTTATTACAATAAGAGCAAACCAATGGTCCTACATGCGCCTCATCTCTGTTGCCCCTCGTGGAGCAGAGCACTACTACCGCGACTCGACGGCGCCTATCCTCGACCACCGATCGATGCCTCTCCGACCACCATCTGCCTGTGGTTGCCCCGGTAGCGCACCGATTTCCGTAAGATCGACCTCTACCGTTGCCGCTGAAAGATCGCTCGGGCCGAGAAGACTGCGATGCTTCGCCTGTGCTCCTAATCAATATCACGCCGATTTCATACGCATCGATCTACCGCAGGGTACTGTCTGCTAACGTATTAAAGGGACAACAATAACTGTCTTCAATCCCTTCACTGAACCTCTCGGGTCACATTGTCTCTCATCTTGCACCGATGTGTACAATAGCGGGACAACTCGCTGAATTTTGAAGAATACGAAGATAGTCATGGAGCCCTCGCTCCTTCACCTCCGAATTCTTTCTCCCCTTCGCTGCTTCCAACCACCTTTGTAGGCAGCCCATAAGTAGCCCGAACTCGCCTCAAATGTAGGCCACACTCAAGCCACCCGATTCAACTCCCAACTAAGTAAAACTTCCCACCAATGATTGGCGGCTCCTCTAAGCTTATAAGCGCCTAAGACCACTTTCTCTTCCTCCGTGCAATCCAAGTTGTTGCTAATATCTTCTTCACATCCTCAAGCCATAGCTCGGCCATACTAGCATCCGCCTCTCCCTCAAAAGATGGAGGCTTCATTTTCAAGAATCTCTAACACAAGATTATTCCGAGCCCTAGACCCTAAGTGGTATATTCGCACGCGTGGCCACTCGCCTCCGATCCGGGGTGGTGGTGGAGGAGGTACATTCGACCTCGGGCCGGGCCATCTCGGTCATAAAACTCGTCATACGACGGTACAAATCCGCCATCCGAGCATTCATGCCTTGCTTGGATTCGTGAGGTGGAGGTGGAGGTGGCAACTCCACTCTCGGTTCCTCGGGAGAACTCTCCCGGGTCGGCCTCACTCGGCTACACGGTTCGGCTCTAGGGGAGGGTTCACCATCAAGCACCTATAAGAATTCACTCGACGTTAGAACATCACACCAAGAAACAACCCACCTAGGCCATGGAACCTATCCCCGCCGATAGCTAACCTAAAACAAGCTCGATACCAATGTGGACGATTCCAGCCTGGCCCGAGATGGGACCGAGGGTCGGCCGCCCAAATAAGGAGGGAAACAAGTAGGCAATTAAACATGCAAGATCTTAATTCACAAAACGACGTGACGCAACATTGGAGTCGCAGACGCCCGGCACCAAACGGCCGGATATTTTAAAACTTTTAAACCCTGAGCAAACGCTTAAACAAATATAACCAAGTCTTCGGCGACACTACATGAACCCAAGCTAACAGCTCAAGGACTAGAATTTCTAAAGAGCTAAAAGCATGCTCACCGTGGGAGACTAAAACATGGAGGGATAATAACAAGTAAACCAACGCTCGGCTTACACTTTAATGCCAAGCACAAAGATGTTACAAGTACTACAAGTATAAACTACTAGCGCTTAAAGAGTTACAATCAAGTTATACACAAATACCGAGTGCGCAGGTCTAGATGATCGGCTTAACCTGATCGTCCTTACAAAAAGGTAAACAAGAATAAGAGGCCATCAAACCACCTCTTCAAGAATCAACGGTCACCAAAAGGGCACAAGTCACGAACACAACTAATCAACGCAGGACCTGCCTTGCTAGGATCTAAAGCAAGCAAAGGGAAAGGTAAGTCATAAAGACTTGTAAGCTATTAATCATGCATGTCATGGCAAGATGCAACATTCAAGCAAGATATCATTACAAGCATAGAATCATATACATCCAGATGCACGTTGTTTTCACATAAGTGCGTAAATAAATCACATAGAATAAGGATATGTGAAGAGCCGGGCCGCTACGTAGTTCACCCGCATACAAGCGTTATGGAAAGTGTGGTATCGAATGTGTGTAGTACATCGATCTTCCGAGGAGATGCAGGGATAGTCACCGGTGATGCTCTTAAATGATTACAAAGCATGGGAGCTACTTCTCCACTTGTGGCCACGGTGGAGGCGTGTGTGCACAAAGCAGGGATGCCGAATTTGGACTCATGCATATGCCAAGTAATGTATACTTAACAAAATCTCAAGTAGAAACGAGATCGACAAGAGCGATCTCGCCAAGACAATAAATTATTCTTATCAATAACAAAGTGGTTGAGTTCGACAAGAGCGAACTCACATGTCAATCAGTCATTCCATAATATGACAGTCAAGATCAAGCAGGGCAATCAATTCAAGTTCAAAGTCTAGAATTAATATTCTTAGGGAAACGCGATTAGAACGTCGTCGGGATTAACTGGGAGCCGGTATTGTTCAATAGCTCGCAATCTTGACGCTTGAGTCGTCTATAATAGTTCATCCAATAGAGTTAGGACGCTAATTGCATCACAAACCCTCTTCTAAGTTCTCGCATATAATCGGCTAAGTCATTAATCCGTTTAACGACCGTAGCTACTAATTGTCGATAATTCGAATTCAAGGGATCTTAGAATCATACTTTCAAGGTATTCAAAATGCAAGGGTCCAAAACGTTATTTATTAGGTAGGGAATATGGAACACAATTTGTTCTAAGCCTAGGACTCAGTTCAATAGGAAAATCATTACAAGGCATGTGAAACCCTAGGATTCAAAATTCCCAAGAGTCATCAAAACATATTAGTTCAAGAACATAAATTGCTCCTAAAGAAGCATAGAACATAATTAATTCTAGGCATAGGTCTAATTTGAACAAGATGAACATATCAATCAAAACCTCAAAAGACCAAGTCAACCTAGATCATGGCATGGCATGGAAAAGCATGGGAGCAATGGACAAGGGGGATTCATGGCAAGTCTAACATGCAACCTAAGGAGGGGAAATCAATAGCTTACATCCACCAAGGAGAAGGAAAGTTGAAGCACAAAATAATCGGATGGAATCGATCTCCTCGTCGGTAGCTTCACACCGGTGGTCTCGGCTCGGCAAACGGAAGTCGGGAGCTCACTCTAGGGCAAACACACACACCAATCTCACCTTTTCTCCTCACACACAACCATGGCAAGAGAGAGAGAAGAGAAATCAGATTATGGGAGGATTTAGGCAAAGTCAACAAAGGAGGCTTAAATATGTTGCATGGATTGGGTGGAATTACACATGTCAAGAGGAGAGGGCTTGAGATTAGGATTAACCTAACTTGATTAGGGTTTAATAGGTTGGATTAGGGCTAATTAAGAAGGGGGTTTAAGTGGCTAATGACATCACAAAAGATTAAAAGGCTGAAAAATCCATTAAGCTGAGCAGAGGGAGGTGAGGCGGGCGCCTCACCCTAGGCCATGCGGCCGCCTCATATGCAGAGAAGGGTGCCATTTTTCATTTGCTCTCAGTACTTGATGCGCGCGCCTCGTTCGAGCCATGCGGCCGCCTGAACTTCTGGGGCCTCAAAACTAGACCTAAACAAGTCCTAAATGGTCCCAAGCTCATGGGCAACCATTCTAGGGTCTAATACAACTCAAAACATGCCCGAAACACACCCGAACGTCACCCGGAACAAGGTAGGACAAGGCTCGAGTCAAGCGACGATTGGTTGACGAATCAAACCCGGATCAAAGGTCAATATAACTAGGGTAACATGGGCATGGAATAGGCTTGTTAAATCATGGTTATGACTTGAATACAAGTCCGGGAACTCAAGGAACAATTCGCACGTCGAAATACGCGCAAAACGGGAGAAGGGTGAAATCGCTAAGGCCAAAACAAGGCAAGAAGGTTTCTAAACTTCCCAACAAGCTTACTATGGTCAAGGTGAGCGTTCTAGGTCATCTATGGACGGCAATAGAACCCTTAACAAGTCTCGGTCGAGTGCAAATCAAGCTAAGGCAACACGCGAGGCATAACGGGAAGGTATGCTAAGCATAGAAGGGAATCAAGCGACAAGGAATGAAATACTTGATGTCTGAGTCAGGCATGGACTAAATTAGATATCTACTCAAGTTAAAGCATGAAACAAGCATGTTATCAAGGTATAAAACAAGTAATGCAAGTAAAGGGTTTGGGGTCCTCACAACTTCTTCCTCATAAATAGCCTTTTTTAGAAAACAAAATGGTTGTATATGACCAGGCTTATGGCAAAAATGGCACACAAAATTCTTCTTTCTTGTTTTGGGTTTTTCAAAGAAGTTTAGATTTTGAAAATTTTGTGTGGGATGTTTTGATTCAGTAGACATACCTTCACCTTCTTTCATAAATGTCTTGGGCATAAAACCAATTCCTGACTTACCTGAATTTTCAGAATTCAACATCTCATCCATTTTTTGTTGGCTTGAGTTCCATTTAGTCATGGCTTCATTGGCTAGGATGAGCTTTTCTTTCAGATCTTCAATCTCCACATCTTTCTTACTCAACAGACTTTCCAGCTTTATAATACAATCCTTTTGTTCTTCATTAGCCTTCTTCAGCAAGTCATTTGCCTTTTTAAGTAACTTAACTTGACAAACTCTCTTTTCCCAATCATTGTACAACTCGTTATATGCATCCATCAGTTCTGCTTCTGATTCTGCACCATCTTCAGAGACAGAAGAGTTAAAGCAATGAAAGTCATTATACAAACCTTTCTTTCTCAAAGTATTAGGACGAACAAAATTCTCATATTGAGAATCCATCATGGCTACAGCCAGAATCTTCTCTTAGTGACGTCAAGAGGAGGCTCTGATACCAGTTGAAAGAACACAAGTAGCTAGGATTCTCCAAACTGCCTAATGCAGTTTCCAATGTAGCTTGTGAAACAGCTACAATGGAAGTCACAATAGACAGAGAAATCAAAACAGCGGAAGACTTAATAATAAAACACGAAATTAAACAAAAAGGTTTACCAAACAATCTACAAGCTTATACTTGTAGATCTAGCCTCATGGCCAAAAAGATTTCACTAAAAAGATTAATTGTTTTACAAAAAGATTGTAAAATCACACACAAAAATATTCTCACAAGATAATGAATCTTGGAGAACAAAAACCCCACATAAACAAGTTAAACAAAACGTGGGAAGAAACAAAATCAGCTACCTTTGAACAAAACGGAAGACAAAAACAGTTTTAGAACTTCAATGTATGCCAATGTAGCTACATTGCGGACTTCAGCGGATGCGGAAAGCACTTCGAAACTCCAAACTTCAGACCACGGCTGAATGGCTTTTATTCTCTCTCTGGAGCTCTGTACAAATCACAAATCCTTGCACCTTTATTTATAGTTATGCGATCTCCTACACACACGCAAAACAATCCATCTACTACAAGGAAAAAGATTAGTTATTAAGGAAAAAATCAACTTACCAATTTAATGGGATTTGATTACCAAATATCAAAGAACTCAAGAATCATGGTTAGACTAGGATTTATACAAAGATTTAGTTACCAAAAAAAATAACTCCTAGAATTTAGGTCCAAGAAACCAAAATCTAATTAAATATTTTGTTACCAAAAATGACTCCTAGACTTTAGGATCAAGAAAACCAAAAATCTTTAGGAAAATTATGTTTCCAAAAATGCAACTAAAGATTTTGTTACCAAAAATCCACCAAAACTTTATGACCAAGAAAGGTGAAAACAAGACCAAAATAGGTCATGCCTATTTTGCCCTTACAGACATGATTTAACTAGCCTTGGAAACTGTGGCGGCAACCGTTCGGTATTCTGCTTCTGATGAGAAGCGAGCAACAGTGCGTTGTTTCTTGGAGTTCTAAGAAATCGAGTTATAGCCAAGGTATACAACCTAGGCATTGGTGGAAGTAAAATCATCTTTATTGTCCGCCCAGTCAGCATCCATGAAAGAATACGATTCATATTTTGTATGTATTAAAAAGGTCTGGCAGTGAGCACATATAAAGATTTTATTGTGCTCATTAAGAGAGTTTTCCAATGGCTTAACATAACAAAATTCTTCCTCTTCTTTTATTTTAGAGTGTTGTATTTATTCTGTGCTGTTGCTCATGTTCTATCATGGTATCAGAGCCACAAAAGCCATGATGGATGAATCTACAACCACTTTCTTTTGTTTGACCATACACCCACGTTTCAATTTTGAAATAATCCAAGTTATATAGCTCCCACAATGTTCAAACCAAAACAATTATGCCTATTATGCCTTCCAATCTTCGTCCTATCCGACACATAGCTTCTCATCCTCCTTATTATACCAAATCATTCCCCCATGACTCCCGTATATTTTATACTCCTTACATGGGTAATGATTTTGTTACAATTTCTAATGGCACTTCTTTACCTATCTCCTCCATTTGCGAGTCTAGTTGTTTACATAGCAAATGCTCATTTATGCTTAATCATTTTCTCTGTGTTCCGAGCATGCATACTGGGGAGGTTTTAAGCTTGACAATTCTGGTTTTTGGGTTAAGGATAACAATACAAAGGAGATAGTTCTTTCTGGAAGTAGTACAAGTGGTCTCTATCTTCTAGGGGTGTGCATGGTGTAGTGCGGCTCGGTTTTGGGCTAAAATCGCAGTCGAATCAATAAGACTCGGTTTCTGGAAAAGTGCAGTCGAAAACCTCGGTTTGGTTATTGGTTTTTTTTATTTTTGGGTCTTCGGTCAAGTCCAACTAAATTAGCTAATTGGACATGTAAAGAAAAAAGCCTGATTGCTTCATTTTAGTAATTTTAGTTAATATGACATGTTTGACTTTTCTTCATTATAATCAGAAAGTTGCTTTTAAAGCAGCAATTTAGCAACCCAATTAGATTGTGAAAAAAAAAACTAAATTATCATTAATAAATTAAGCATTGACCAATACCAAATCTATATATAAATATATTTAAAGTTGGTGAGGAAGCTTTGAGGGTGTGACACCTCACATCATTGTGTTAAAGTTGCATTCTCAAGCTTCCTAACAAATGATATTTTTCAAATTCAACTTTAAATGATTTGTTTGCCATTATCTAATAGTTATACTTAATTACAATAGCTATAACATGGGGTATTAACCTCTTTTATATAAAACTCATAATTCTTTCTATAAGACTCATACTATTACCAATTGTAAAAGTGCTTTAGCTATTGTCTCAAGAACTCAAAAAGTTTCATATATATTGTGTGTTTAAGTTGACGAAAACCATACTTTTCTTAACATCGTCCATTTCATGTCTCGCCCTCGGTCTTTCTTTTTCATTCTCACATGCGGTAACTTCATCATCCCCTTTACTTCTTTTTCATTCATCAAATGAAGAGAGATTTAAAGCTAGATCTCAAAGATTACTGATAAGCGATGACATGCGAAAGTGATAGTGATACCGTAAGACTTCTATTAAGCTATTTGGGTGATAGAATTTTGATTTTGGTTTTGATGTATGATTATTATAAAATTGTTTAATTTTTGTTTCGTTTTCAACTTTTTGGATAGGGATAAGTATACCATTAGTCCACGAACTTTGGCGAAGCCATCATCGGTCCCCAACTTCAAAAAGTTTCACCATTGACCCAAGTAGGCCTTTTTTGCTCATCGGAGGTCCCTAGCCCTGACGCCGTTTGTTTATTTCCATTAAGTGAACATGTGTCACTCACATGCACAAAATAAGGGGGTTATGTATAGCATCATTAAAATAAGGGGGCAAAGTGAAAATTAGAGCAACACAATGACCCTGTATAACAATAAGGGCATTCACCAACAACATCACTCACAGTTCAAACAAACAATGACCTTGTTTTCTTCCTCCCCCATTTTCTCTCTTCTCCTCCTCCTCATCTCAATCCCACCACCATCCTCCGCCCAATCCCAACCCAGAACCACCGCCATCTCCTCTTTCTCCTTCTCTCCCCCCATTTTCTCTTTTCTCCTCCTTCTCATCTCAATCCCACCACCATCCTCCGCCCAATCCCAACCCAGAACCACCGTTATCTCCCCTTTCTCCTTCTCTCCCCCATTTTCTCTCTTCTCCTCCTCCTCATCTCAATCCCACCACCATCCTCCGCCCAATCCCAACCCAGAACCACCGCCATCTCCTCTTTCTTCTTCTCAACCCCCCCATGGCTTCCATCTCTAAACCAAACCCTTCTCTCTCCCAATTCCACCTTCGCCACCCGCTTCCTCACATACCCACTTTACCAGTCACCTACACTTTCTCAATTTGGTACTTCAACATCACCCCAACCACGGTAGTTTGGTCTGCCAATGATAACTTCCCAGTCAACCCCTTTACTCATCACCCCCTCCGGCTAGCTCCGCCTCAGTTCAAATTCCACCGGCGAAAATCTTTTCCCATCGATGCCACCCTCCTAATCAAATTCCACCCAACTTGTCCTCACCGACGACGCTGACCTTCAGTTTGGCAATTGGGATAGTTTCGCTCATCCAACCAATACGATCCTCCCCAACCAGTAGATAAATGGAACAACTCTATCCACGAAAAACAACCAGTTCAAATTTGTCAATGCTAAACAAATTGTATTCAATGGGAGAGATGATAATGACACGTATTAGAGTAGCAATAACGTGTTTATTAAGCTGGAAATTGATGTGAGAGTTTCACAAGAGGGAGTTTCCTTTATTTGTTTCGATTTAGGTAAACCCACGAAAAACAACCAGTCTCGTGATTTCTTGGTTACAGAAAAATTGTGAGATGACTTGCCTTTTTTTGAAGCATAACTTCTGCCCTGTTTTTCCTTTGGTTTCATTCAATGCTCAAGTGATCGATCAGATGCAACCACAGTCAAATTGCAGATCGTCTTTGTAAGTTGTGACCTTTTCTTGGCCACCACAAAAGTGAGAAGAAGCTCATGAATGAATGAAAACTTTAGGATGTGTTAGTTTGTGTTGTTTGATTGAATCTTCATGTTCTCGCTTGCCAGAAAACTCGCTAATGGTGCCCTGTCGAAATCCCTAGAAAGCAAGCAAGCTGCTGTATTTAAAATTTGCTGGAAAAAGAGATGAGGGAGAAGGAATGAAGGAAGGGCTTGTGGGGAAATTGGTGACGCACGATTGGTGTTCGATAAAATGTCTCACCAAGACATTGTTACAAAGATCTGAATGGAAGAGATGTATGTGATGAGAGTAAAGAAAATGAGGGGAAAAAGCTTTTACAGTAAAATTTTCATTTTGCCTCCTTATTTTGATGATGTTATACATAACCCTCTTATTTTGTGCATGTGAGTGGCACATGTTTACTTAACTGAAATAAACAAACGACGTTAGGGCTAGGGACCTCCGATAAGCAAAAAAAGGCCTACTTGGGTTAGTATTGAAACTTTTTGAAGTTGGGGGACTGATGATGTGTTCCGCCAAAGTTTAGGGACTAATGGTATACTTATCCCTTTTGGATATTGACCCTCACGATTTGTTTTACTTTTTAATTATAAATTTTGTTCATCCGATGATTTTGGTATTAATTTTATTTGGTATTTAATTTTGGATTTAAATATGATTTCACTTTTAAATTTTATTTTTAATTGATTCCTAGATTTATTTTCGGCTTCAGTTTTGGTTCATGGTTCTTGATTAATATCTTTGTTTAAATTGTACTTTTGATTATTAATTTGCTTATATTTAGATAAAATTGTATTGATTTTTTCTGATTTTAATTTTTGGTTTTGACACCGATTTTAGTTTTATTTTAGATTTTTGTATTGATTTTGATATTTGATTGTTGCCTTTGTTTTTTTAACAGTTATTTTATTTTTATTAATTATATTTTAGTTATAATTTTATTTGTGTTATTTTCTTTCTTCGATTATGTATTGATTTCAAATCTAATATTTGCTACTCGATATAAATTAGTTTTTTTTTATTTTTCTCTTGATTTGACACTTGATATATTATTTTTGTTCATATGATGATTTTGATATTATTTTTATTTGTTATTTTATTTTGGATTTAAATATGATTTTAGTATTTATTTTTGGTAATTGATTCCTAGATTTCTTTTAGGTTTCAATTTTAGTTTATAGTTCTTGATTAGTAGCTTTGTTTCAATTGAGCTTTAGATTTCTTAATTTGCTTCTATTTAGATAAAATTATATTGATTTTGACGGATTTTAATATTTGGTTTTGGCACCGATTTTAGTTTTAGTTTTGATTTTTGTGCAAGATTTAGATTGGTTTTGATATTGATTGTGGCTTTTGTTTTTTCAAAACGGTTATTTTATTTTCATTAATGTTTTTTTAGTTATAATTTTATTTGTGTTATTTTCTTTCTTTAATGTCGTATTAATTTCAAATCTAATAGTTGGTACTCGATACAAATTGACTTCTTATTTTTCTCTTGATTTTGGCATTTGATCGTTTTTATTTTTTTTTATTCAAAATTAAATTTTGGTATATAATTTCTTGGGTTTGATTTATTGTGTACTAACCTTTAAATACTTTTAATAAATTAAAATCTCTATATATTTGTTTAAATACTATCGCTTACAAGCATTACTACTAAATGTATGTATTTTATATAAAATATTAACACATAAAATAACAAGTATACTTGATTTAGCTTCTTTTTTAATTTTGAACTAATACAAGGAAAAAAATGAAGTCAAACACAATGTCATTTCACAAGTATGAAAAGGTATACACATGGATTGATCATACCAAGACCAATACAATAGTTGATGTGTAACAACTTGCAAAAAAATAATGAATCATATGAAAATAGAAATACAAAAGGTCTTTAGATTGAGAAGGAGTGGAAGAAGAAGAACAATAATTTGGTTCTCGTTATGTTATTAATATGACATTAAAATGACCATCAATTGCATTCATTAGAGATAATAATTAAGGGTATTGTAACAATAATTCATGTAACCGTAAAAACTATTAATTATTTACTTTTTATTTGAGTAATAATAATAATAAAGTGAACATAATCAATTACTTTCTTAATTGACAACCTTTTAAACTTCATTTTGCTAATTTGTAAGTTTTTTTACAATTTAATTTATTATTAAATGACATTAGTATACCATTCATGTTTCAATCAATACATTTATATCATATTATATATATTATCTTATAAAATAAGTATGTCTCATATTTAATAAATTTAGTGAGAAAAGAAAAATTACCCGTGTAAAACACGGGTTACACACTAGTTTTAAGAATACTAAGCAAAACTAACAACTCGTTTTTAAAAAAAGACAAAAAAAATCCAAATATTAAACAAGTAGTCCACAAGCCCATCTAACATTTTAAATAAAAAGAAAATTAATTAAAACTCTACAAATTCGGGGATTATCAAAGTTCAATCTTCAAAAAGTGACACCTCAAAAGAAATTAAAAACAAATATTTATCTCCAACTTAGCTCCACCTTTACTTTTATGCTAATCTTTCATCCATAAAGGGCTTGATAAAAAAAAGAAACACAAGATAATTTTCTTTATCAAAAAGAGTTAAGAAAATAGGCAAATTAAAGAAGAAAATAAATTAGGTAAACCCTTAATGTTTTTGGTTAAGACAAGAAAGAAAACGTACATTGCATAAGATCACCGTCGGATATATAATTGGTCAGAATCTCCCATATCAACCAATCATACATACTTAATAGCAATATATATATATATATATATATATATATATATATATATATATATATATATATATATATATAATATTTTTCTTGAATTTTCCATTAGTATGAACCCTAGAGTAATCTTCTTATATATTTGTGGGTGCCCTGAATGCCCCCTCCCGACCCCGGCGCCTCTTTTTAGGGAATGTGGCATGCGGAAGGACATCACGCTTTCCATTTCATCCTCCTTTATTTAGGGAAGACGAAATTAAAAGTAAAGAGTGTTGTCAAAAGCACGTTGAATACGACTTGATCATCGAAAGTGTGCTTTAGTCCATTATGAGAGCTTTTGATTTTTTCCGTAACTCATCCTCCCTTATTTAGGGAAAAACAAGATACGTAAAATGCATCACTGTTCATTCTCATCGTCCCTTATTTAGGAGAAATGTAAAAGTGCAAAAAAGATGCTAAGGAGCGTGGGAACACGCCCTGCCTCACTGTGGACTTGAAAATCGTTCTAGGTCACTATGAGTGCATTGGATTTCTCTGTATCTCACCCTCCCTTGTTTAGGGGAAAACAAGATACAGAAAATGCATCACCCTTTTTATTTTCATCGTCCTTTGTTAAGGGGAAAACGGAAAAGTGCAAGAAAAGGATGTTGCGGGCCTCACTGTAACCTTAGGTTTATTTTGGATCGCTATGAGTGCTTTGGGTTTCTCCGTATCTCATCCTCCCTTGTTTAGGGGAAAACAAGATACATAAAATGCATCACCCTTTTTATTATCATCGTCTCTTGTTTAGGGGAAAATAGAAATGTGAGAACCCAAACCCATTACTTGTTTATTGCCTTAATAACATGCTTGTATTATGCCTTAACATGTTAGACACTTCTATTTGTCCATGTCATGCTCACATTGGAGTATTACGTGCCTAGTTGCTTGAATACCTTCTACGCATTGCTTGCCTTGCCGTTGTACTTTGAGTGGTTGCCTTAGCATGTTTAGCACTCAACCAAGAATTGTTAGAGTTCTATTGTCTTCCCTAGATGACTTAGAACATTTACCTTGATCATAGTAAGCTTGATTGGAAGTGTAGAAACATTCTTGCTTTGTTTTGGCCTTAGCGAGTTCCCTCGTCTCCCGTATTGCTCGTATTTCGACGTGTGAAATGTTCGTTGAGTTCTTGGACTTGTATTCAAGTCATAACCATGTTTAAACAATCCTTTTTCATGCCCAAGTTATCCTAGTTCTATTAGCGTTTGATCCGGGTTTGATTCGTCAACCAATCGTCGCATGATTCGAGCCTTGTCCTACCTTGTTCCGGGTGTTGTTCGGGTGTGTTACGGACTTGATTTGAGTTATGTTAGACCCTAGAATGGTTGCCCATAAGTTTGGGACCATTTAGGACTTGTTTAGGTCAAGTTTTGGAGCACCAGAAGCCCAGGCGGCCGCATGGCTCGAGCGAGGCGCCCGCCCCAAGTACTGAGAGCAATTGAAAATTGGAGAAGGCCCCAGGGGTTGAGGCGGCCGCATGGTCCAGGTTGAGGCGCCCGCCTCAACATATTTTCTGCTACGGGAATTTTTCCCCCTGTCCTGTTATGTCCGACCTTTGGCCCTTTAAACCCCTTCCTAATTGGCCCTAATCCTTCCTATTAGACCCTAATCAAATTAGATTAGTCCTAACCTCAAGCAACCACCACTTGACAAGTGGAAATTGGAGCCCTCTCCTTGTGCCAAGTGGATTTCCACTCATTCCATGCAAGATATAAAAGCTCACCCCTTTGCTAATCAAACTTAAAGCCCATTCTCAGATTTTCTCTCCTCTCTCCTACCAAGCTTTGTGTGTGTAGAGAAAAGGTGAGATTTGTGTGTGTCTCCTCCATGGATTGAGCTCCCGACCTCCGATTGCCAAACCGAGACCACCGGAGTGAAGCTACCGACGAGGAGATCGTTTCCATCCGATTACTTTGTGCTCCAACCTTCCTTTTTCTTGGTGAAGGTAAGCTATTGATTCCCCCTTAGGTTGTATGCTAGACTTGCCATGTTTCCCCCTTTCTATTGATTTCCATGCTTCTTCCATGTCCAAACTATGATTGTGGATGTTTTGATCTCTTGGGATTTTAAATAATGTCCATCTTGTTGATTGAGACCTATGCCTAGAATTAATTATGTTCTATGCTTCCTTAGGAGCAACTAATGTTCTTGAAATTAATAGATTTTGATAACTCTTGGGAATTATGATTCTAGGGTTTCCTATGCCATGTATTGATCATCCTATTGAATTGGATCCTAGGCTTAGAATTAAAAGTGTTCTATGTCCCCTTGGGAGCAACTATTGTTCTTGGACTAATAGATTTTGACAACCTTTGGAGACTATGACTTCTAGGGTTCCATATGCCATGAATGGTCTATCCTATTGAATTGGGTCCTATGCCTAGAATTAAAAGAGTTCTATGTTCCCTTAGGAACGACTATTGTTCTTGGACCAATAACTTTTGATAACTCTTGGAGATGATGACTTCTAGGGTTTCACATGCTACATACTGTCCATCCTATTGATTGAGTCCTACGCCTAGAATTGAATATGTTCCATGTCCCCTTAGGAACAACTAATGTTCTTGGACTTACGACTCTTGACAACTCTTGGAGAATATGAATTCTAGAGTTTCACGGACTATGGATTGTTCACCCGGTTGATTTGGATCCTATGCTTAGAATCGAATGTGATCTATGTCTTCCTAAGAATAACAAATGTTCTTGGACTATTGGCTTTTGATAACTTTGACAAATTGATTCTAAAGTTCCCTTGAATTATGAAATGTTGAACTTATGTTAATACTTGACTATGGTTGTTAAGTGGATTAACGGCCTAATTACTCGATACGAGAACTTAGAAAAGGATTTTGGATGCATCTAGCATCTTAACTCTCTTGGATGAATTGTTAGAGACGACTCATCGGAGTCAAACTTAAGTGAGCCATTGAACAATACCGGCTCAATGATCAATCCCTGCGACGTTCTAAACATGTTCCTCTAAGAATGATAATTCTAGACTCTTGAGAATTGGATTGACTACCGTGATTGATTCTGGATGTCCTATAATAGAATGCCTATTTGATATATTGAGTTCGCTCTAGTCGAACTCATTCCTGCTTGAATATTGATGATAATTCTTAACTACGGTTGTTAAATAGATTAATGACCTAGCCGATCATATACGAGAACTTAGAAAAGGTTCATGATGTATTTAGCGTCCTAACTCTATTGGATGAATTGTTAGAGATGACTCAACGGAGTCAAGTAGCGAGCCATTGAACAATACCGGCTCACCGACCAATCCCTACGACGTTCTAAACGCGTTTCCCTAAGAATAATAATTCTAGACTCTTGAACTTGAACTGATTACCTTGCTTGATCTTGAATGTCATATTATAGAATGACTAATTGACATGTGAGTTCGCTCTTGTCGAACTCAATCCTACTTGGTTATTGATGAGAATAATTTACTTGTCATGAACGAGATCGCTCTTGCCGACCTCGTTCTATACTTGAGAATTTTGTTAAGTAAACATTACTTGGCATTTGCATGAGTCCAAATTGGCATACCTGCCTTTGTTCACACGCCTGGCCACGTGGGGAAGTAGCCCTTGCCGTAATCATTTAAGAGCATCATTGACTATCCCAGCATCTCCTGAAGATCGATGTACTTACACGCATTCGATACCCGCACATTTCCGATAACGCTTGTATGCAGAACTACGTAGCGCCGCCTCCGTATATCCTCATCCTATGTGATTTAATTATGCGCACTTATAAGAAACAATGTGCATCTTGGATATATGACTCTATGCTTATGTGACTATATCTTGCCTTGAATGTTGCATCTTGCCATGACATGCATGATTAATAGCTTACAAGTCTTTATGACTTACCCTTTCCCCTTTACTGCTTTAGATCCTAGCAAGACAGTCCCGCCGTCGACTAGCCGTGTTCGTGCCTCAGGCCCTTTTGGTGACCGTTGATTCTTGAAGAGGTGGTTTTGATGGCCTCTACTCTTGTTTATATTTTTGTAAGGACGACGGGTTAAGCAAGTCAACTAGACTATGCTTGGGTATTTGTGTAGAACTTGATTGTAAATCTTCTTAGCTACTAGTAGTTTTATACTTGTAGTATTTGTAACCCTTTTGTGCCTAAGATTGTGTTAGCCGAGCTTTGTTAACTTGTTATTATTCCTCTACGATTAGTCTTTCCCGAGCATGCTATTAGCTCTTATTTAATCCTTGTCCATAAACCGTTAGCTTGGGTTCCGCATGTAGTGTCGCCGATGACTTGGTTATATTGCTTAACTGCTTTTATCGTTTGAAAAGTTTTAAAAATACCGCGCTTGGTGCCGAGGCGTGCCTCTAATGTTAAGGCCACATCGCTTTTTATAAATCAATCCCTTGCATGTTTATTTGTCTACTTGTTTCCTTCATAAGGGTCCGACCCCGGTCCCATCTCGGCCCGGCCGGGTCGCCACAGCTTGGTATCGAGCTCGTTAGCTATAAGCCGTGATAGGTTCCATGGCCTAGTTGGTAGTGCTTGTGTGAATCATGACGTTGAGTGTTCTCTTTCATGCCTTATTGCGCATTCTTCGTTAATGAATAGGACTTAGAATCCTAAGTTCATTGTAATCTAGATTCTCGTGAGTACGTTGTTCGTGTCAAGGAATATTACCTTTCACCCGCTTTACTTTCAAGGCCAGCTTATACCAAGAGTGTGTGTCACGCTTGTAGAGCTATTGTTTCTTGTCCGCTGTGAGTGACCCTATAAGCTCAAAGTTGTTGATTCCGAGCGTGATCATCGTGGTGTCCATTAGTGCCTCTGAACGTGTTACACCTCCTTGAACGGCGTGGCTAAGCCTCCCGTAATACCTAGTGCATTCTTTGATTCCTACATAAGTATATATATCTTCTGTAGTGCCTAATCGTGAGTACTTGGGCTGCATAGTGTCAGGAATTAGAGGACTCTTTCCTGCTTCATGTTATTGAGATTGAAGGGATACCCTAATGATCAAGGTATCGTTGTGGTTTCAAGTTGAGACTGGTGAGTACCCGATAGGTGATCGCATCGACCGATGATTGGATTAATCGTTAGCTCGTTTACGCCTTGACCCAAAGTGATTTGAGGTCTTCTAGCTAATAACTATTTGCTAGCCAAGGATTATTAAGTTATTGTCTTGTACCGTTATTCGACTAATGCATTGAAAGAGTATTAGCTTTTTGTCAAAGGATTTATCTATCATTAGTGGATCGTTAAGAGTATGAATGTTCCATACTTGGTATACTTGCATGGTGGATTAAAATACTATGTATATGATATTGATTTCCATGCCTAAGTGTAACTATATTATATGTGCATGAGACCTTCATAAAGGATGCTCTTATGTGATTTGTAATCCTCCCGCATCCTAAACGACTTTAAGCTAAGTCACTTCAGAGGGCCCCCGACTTGATTATCAAGAGGTATTCGTCTGAGAACTAGAATGGTATAATATGATATAGAATTGAATTGATGAACCCATGACCAACCTGAATGAAATTGAAAGTGGCATCTTGTTTTACTTGTGCAAATATGTGCAACGTGTATATTGAAATCATGCTATGAATAAATTGAACTCCGTGACATGATCGAATGAATTGCATGGTATTGAATGCCTCCTTTGAAAGGCTTAATATGTGGTCCATGATGATTGACTACTTGATTTTATTGTTAGGACGTTAGATCCTATAGATTCATTGTGACCGAATAATTTAGTTAGTCCGGAAAACTCTTTGTTGGAAAGTTTGTTAGTTTGGTGCAACTATTGCACGGCATTCGAGTCACCTGCTTAGTTGATAAAGAAGAATTTTCACCTCATTATCCACGCTTGTTGGAACTCAGAACCTCGATAATGTCCTTGAACCCCGCCGAGAGTCAAGATGACTCGACCTTGGAATTGATTGGAGATGATATTTAAGCATTTCTTTCCCTATCGCCTCCGCAGATTCGCTTTCTTCATGACCCGTATTTTTGTATACGGCTTATTTACCTTTATTGAGCTCGTTAGCTCAACTGTCCGACTCGCACTACTGTTTTGCAAGTGCTTGTCCTCTTCTTGCCTTGTCCTTGTAGCACGACTTTGGGACTACACCTTGCCTCCCACCGAGAATTAGAGTTTTATGCGTTGAGCTATTGCCGTGGACTTCGCCTATATCTAGAACACCAATAACTCCAAATGAATTGTGAGAATTGAAGGAGTAGTTGCAAGAACTTCAAGATAGAGAGTTCATTTAACCGAGTGTGTCCCGTGGGTGCACCGGTATTGTTTGTGAAAGAAATATAGTAATTTACTTACTTTGCATAGACTATCGACAGCTTGAACCGTAATACTATCAAGAATAAGTATCCCTTGCCACACATTGATGATCTCTTTGATCCACTTCGGGGTTCAGTTGTTTATTCCAAGCTTGACTTGAGGAGTGGCTATTATTAGTTGAGAGTTTGAGAGGAGGATGTTCCTCGCATCCTTTCGCTCGCTGCTACGCCACTATGAGTTTGTTGTGTGATGCCGTTGGGTTGACCAACGCACCTGCAGTTTTTATGGACTTGATGAATAGGGTTTTTCATGAATATCTTGATTGCTTTGTGGTTGTGTTTATTGATGATATCCTCGTGTACTCCAAGTCACGAGAGGAGGTTGACTACGGCTCCTATCTTAGCATTGCCTAGTGTTTCGGAGAACCTTGTGATTTTTATCGATGCCTCGTTAGAAGGCTTGGGTTGCGTGCTTGTGCCATGGATTTCAAGGGCAGTTGGGATTCTCATTTGCCATTAGTCGAATTTGCTTATTATAACAGCTACGCCTAGTATTGAAATGACGCCATATGAGGCTTTTTATGGGTTCACCAATTTGTTGAGTGTCGCTCACTTATTAGAGCAATTTAAAGCTACGCAGACAACCAAAGACGTGACTTAGAGTTTCAGGTTGGTGATCATGTATTTTTGAAAGTATCGCCCCGGCGCGGTACTAAGCGATTTGGGAAGAAGGGTAAACTTTCACCTAGATCTATTGGGCCATTTGAGACCTTAGAAAGGATTGGATCTTTGGCGTATCGGTTAGCTTTGTCACCTTCAAGTATCGGATGTTCACGATGTATTCCATGTCTCGATGCTACGCAAGTATTTGAAAGAGGAATCGCATGTCCTTGTTTACGATGAGATTTCATTCGAACCCGATCTTTCTTATGATGAAAGACCAGTGAGGATTCTTGTTACTAAGGAGCAAATATTGAGAACGAAGCGGATTCCGTTAGTGAAAGTCTTGTGGAAGAATCATGATATTGAGGAAGCCACGTGGGAGACCGAGCTTGATATGAAAGAGATACCCTTTCCTAGTCGATGACTCCGGTAAGAATTTAGGGACTAAATTCCTTTAAGTGGGGGAGGATGTGAGAACCCAAACCCATTACTTGTTTATTGCCTTAATAACATGCTTGTATTATGCCTTAACATGTTAGACACTTCTATTTGTCCATGTCATGCTCACATTGGAGTATTACATGCCTAGTTGCTTGAATACCTTCTACGCATTGCTTGCCTTGCCGTTGTACTTTGAGTGGTTGCCTTAGCATGTTTAGCACTCAACCAAGACTTGTTAGAGTTCTATTGTCTTCCATAGATGACTTAGAACATTCACCTTGATCATAGTAAGCTTGATTGGAAGTTTAGAAACCTTCTTGCTTTGTTTTGGCCTTAGCGATTTCCCTCGTCTCCCGTATTGCTCGTATTTCGACGTGTGAAATGTTCGTTGAGTTCTTGGACTTGTATTCAAGTCATAACCATGTTTAAACAAACCTTTTTCATGCCCAAGTTATCCTAGTTTTATTGACGTTTGATTCGGGTTTGATTCGTCAACCAATCGTCGCATGATTCGAGCCTTGTCCTACCTTGTTAGGGTGTTGTTCGGTGTGTTTCGGACTTGATTTGAGTTATGTTAGACCCTAGAATGGTTGCCCATAAGCTTGGGACCATTTAGGACTTGTTTAGGTCAAGTTTTGGAGCTCCAGAAGCCCAGGCGGCCGCATGGCTCGAGTGAGGCGCCCGCCCCAAGTACTGAGAGCAATTGAAAATTGAGAAGGCCCCAGAGGTTGAGGCGGCCATGGTCTGTGCTGAGGCGCCCGCCTCAACATGTTTTCTGCTACGGGAATTTTTCCCCCTGTTCTGTTATGTCCGACCTTTGGCCCTTTAAACCCCTTCCTAATTGGCCCTAATCCTACCTATTAGACCCTAATCAAATTAGATTAGTCCTAACCTCAAGCAACCTCCACTTGACAAGTGGAAATTGGAGCCCTCTCCTTGTGCCAAGTGGATTTCCACTCATTCCATGCAAGATATAAAAGCTCACCCCTTTGCTAATCAAACTTAAAGCCATTCTCAGATTTTCTCTCTCTCCTACAAAGCTTTGTGTGTGTAGAGAAAAGGTGAGATTAGTGTGTGTTGCCTCCATGGATTGAGCTCCCGACCTCCGATTGCCAAACCGAGACCACCGGAGTGAAGCTACCGACGAGGAGCACGATTCCATCCGATTAGTTTATGCTCAAATCATCCTTTTCCTTGGTGAAAGTAAGCTATCGATTCCCCTTAGGATGAATGCTAGAATTGCCATGTTTTTCCCCTCTTCTTGTAACTCCCATGCTCCTACCATGCCCATGCCATGATTGTTGATGAATTGGTCTTTGGAGAATTTGAATAATATGTTCATCTTGTTAAATTAGTCCTATGCCTAGAATTAAAAGAGTTCTATGTCCCCTTAGGAACAACTATTGTTCTTGGACCAATAACTTTTGATAACTCTTGGAGATGATGACTTCTAGGTTTCACATGCTACAATTGTCCATCCTATTGATTGGAGTCCTACGCCTAGAATTAAATATGTTCTATGCCTTCTTAAGAATAACAAATGTTCTTGGACTTACGACTTTTGACAACTCTTGGAGATTATGAATTCTAGGGTTTCACATGCTATGGATTGTCCATCTTGTTGATTGAGACCTATGCCTAGAATTAATTATGTTATATGCTTCCCTTAGGAACAATTAATGTTCTTGGAAATTAATAGATTTTGATAACTCTTGGGAATTATGATTCTAGGGTTTCCTATGCCATGTATTGATCATCCTATTGATTGGGTCCTAGGCCTAGAATAAATTGTGTTCTATGTTCCCTTAGGAAGTAAATAATGTTCTTGGACCCTATTGCTTTTAATAACCTTGAAAAGAATGATTCTAAGGCCCTTGAATTGAATTATCGATAATTCTTAATTACGGTTGTTAAATGGATTAATGACCTAGCCGATCATATACGAGAACTTAGAAAAGGATTTGTGATGCATTCTAGCATCTTAATTCTCTTGGATGAATTGTTAGAGATGACTCAACGGAGTCAAACTTAGTGAGCCATTGAACAATACCGGCTCACCGATCAATCCCTACGACGTTCTAAACACGTTTCCCTAAGAATGATAATTCTAGACTCTTGAACTTGAATTGATTACCTTGCTTGATTCTTGATGTCATATAATAGAATGCCTATTTGACATATTGAGTTCGCCTCTTGTCGAACTCATTCTGCTTGATTATTGATGATAATTCTTAACTACGGTTGTTAAATGGATTAATGACCTAGCCGATCATATACGAGAACTTAGAAAAGGTTCATGATGCATTTAGCGCCCTAACTCTATTGGATGAATTGTTAGAGATGACTCAACTGAGTCAAGTTTAGCGAGCCATTGAACAATACCGGCTCACCGACCAATCCCTACGACGTTCTAAACGCTTTCCCTAAGAATAATAATTCTAGACTCTTGAACTTGAACTGATTACCTTGCTTGATCTTGAATGTCGTATTATAGAATGACTAATTGACATGTGAGTTCGCTCTTGTCGAACTCAATCCTACTTGGTTATTGATGAGAATAATTTATTTGTCTTGAACGAGATCGCTCTTGCTCGACCTCGCTCTATACTTGAGAATTTTGTTAAGTAAACATTACTTGGCATTTGCATGAGTCCACGGTGGCATACCTGTCTTTGTTCACACACGCCCACTTCAGGCCACAAGGGGGAAGTAGCTCCCTTGTTGTAATCATTTAAGAGCACCATTGGTGACTATCCCTGCATCTCCTCGGAAGATCGATGTACTTACACACATTCGATACCCGCACATTTCCAGATAACGCTTGTATGCAGGAACTACGTAGCGGCCCGGCTCTCCATATATCCTCATCCTATGTGACTTAATTATGCGCACTTATATGAAACAATGTGCATCTTGGATATATGACCTCTATGCTTATGTGACGATATCTTGCCTTGTATGTTGCATATTGACATGACATGCATGATTGATAGCTTACAAGTCTTTATGACTTACCCTTTTCCCCTTTACTGCTTTAGATCCTAGCAAGACAGGTCCTGCTCGTTGAGACTAGCTGTGTACGTGCTCGTGCCTTTTTGGGTGACCGTTGATTCTTGAAGAGGTGGTTTAGATGTCCTCTTCCTTTTCCTCTTGTTTATATTTTTGTAAGGACGACGGGTTAAAGCAAGTCAATTAGACTATGCTTGGGTATTTGTATAGAACTTGATTTGTAACTCTTGTTAGCAGCTAGTAGCTTAATACTTGTAGTACTCGTAACCCTTTTTGTGCCGGCATTGTGTTAGCCGAGCTTTGGTTAACTTGTTATTATTCCACTTCGTATTAGTCTTCCGCTGAGCATGCTATTAACTCTTATTTAATCCTTGTCCATGAACTGTTAGCTTGGGTTCCGGCATGTAGTGTCGCCGATGACTTGATTATATTGTTTAACTGTTTATCAGGTTTAAAAGTTTTCAAAATATCCGGCCGTTTGGTGCCGAGGCGTGCTACGTCTCTAATGTTGCGTCACGTCGTTTTTATTAATCTAGTCCTTGCATGTTTAATTGCCTAATTGTTTCCCTCCTTATTTGGGCGGTCCGACCCTCGGTCCCATCTCGGGCCCGGGCCGGGTCGTCACAGAGTCTCAATATCACACATCATTAAATTCATATCTCATAAGTCCCCAAATTAACACATCATTCACACTTATAACAATTTTCCCAAAAATCATTCGGACTAGATTCCCAAGATTCAAATCCATAGAACTCAACATAATCATATACCCATTTTATAAATCACATAATTTCAATTAAATGGATATCTAGTGAAATCACACATCCAAAGTCCCAAACTTAGACATACTTTTATATTAAACCCAAATGAAAGGTAAACATGATTTCTAGCATGCTCACAATCCTAGAAACACAAGATGAGGAGTAACAATATACTTCAACAATCATAGAATCCATCCTACATATGCCTTTAACAAGTTCACATGCTCAAATCACAAGTTAAAAATCACACAAGGCAAGTATGTGTACTCATTGACCTCAAATAGCATAGAGTTTGTTTTTCTTAGGATCAATGAGTACAAAATCAAAAGAAGAAGAAGTAACTTACAAGTGCTCAACACCAAAGAAAGCAAAGAAAGAAACCAATCGGTTGAAAACGATCCTCTCGTCGAGCTCTACACTTTTGATGAAGGAGTCTTGAGCAAATGAGTGAAGGATCAAGGAAGATGGAGATGAGAGCTTCAAGAAGCCATGGAAGAAGCTTGAGAGAAAGAAAATTCGTTTGTTGAGAGTGGAGGTGAGAAATGAGGGTCAAAATCTGATTGCAAGGCTTATATTGGTCTAGAAATTGAGTGGGACAAGTGTCAAGACCTTGTGGTCTCTTTTAAAATCTGATTTTGTGGCTTAATGATCATTAGAGCTCTCTTAATCCATCATTAAAACTAGTTAGGGATGTTAGGACTTAAGTGAGGAGGGTTAGGGAGGTTTAGGAAAGGTTTAGATAGGGGGTTAAGGTGTATAAGTCGTTCAATATCAAAACAGGGAAAAATCCGTGCAGCTCTCGGAAGATGAGCGCGGCGCCTCAGAAGAGGCGGGCGCCTGGGAAGCTGAGGCTGGAAGCTGAAATTGAAATGCTCCCAGAAGT
The DNA here is from genome assembly GCA_013146195.2 of Codonopsis lanceolata. NCBI lineage: Eukaryota > Viridiplantae > Streptophyta > Magnoliopsida > Asterales > Campanulaceae > Codonopsis > Codonopsis lanceolata. The sequence continues at coordinate 79,542,035 of CM028384.1, forward strand.
TGAGGCGGGCGCCTCACTAAAGTCGGCGGGCGCCTGAAGCCGAGGCTGGACAGTCAATCTTGTAAAATCGACCATAAATCGCTCACAACTCCAAATGAGGTGATTTTTGATTTTTATGAAACTAGACTCATTAAATTATATTTTAGAATTTTAAATTACTCCATTTGGACTTATATTCATCAAGATATGGTTACAAAAAAAATCAAGTACAGAAGTTGTTTTTCTGAAAACTGAATTCTGGCACAGCCGTAAGTCAAGACCTAATTGAGGTACTTAGACACCTTGGAAAATTACCAAATTTTACAGAGAGTATCCTAACGTATGAAGGTAAAACATACTAAATTTTTAGAAAATTCTATTCAGTGGATTAGTACCAGAATTTTCCCGAAGTTTGCCCAAAACATGACTGGTCTGTGAAGGAATAAATTGGTCATTTCATAACCAAAGGTAACAAGTCTATGAACAATGATTGTGCAAGAATGATAATTACTAGTACACTTGGTCTATAACTCAAATGAACTTCTCACAAGTTGAAAACACAAAGAATACAAGCAACGAAGGAAGAATCGCTAAGGCCAAAACAACGCAATCGAACCGGCGATTCAACAAACAAGCTTACACGATTCTAAACATGTTATGGACTTCATGAATGACTTATAAATGTTTCTAAAACATATATGGACTAAATAAACATGCTCACAATCAACAAGAAAATATGAAGGCAAGCATACAATGCACATGCAAGAATACGGGGTGTCACAGTTCCTCACGAGGAGGTGCCCGCGGAGGAGGAGGACCTGCTAGTGGGGATCTCCAACAGGCAAGAGGAGCTTGCCCTCGAGATTGACATGATCGAGCAGCAGTTGGCACTCATGCGTGCCAACCAAGAAGATATGTTCGGTTGGGTCAACACCGTGGGGCAAAATGTCTCCAACTATTATAGGATGCCGCCTGGTACGATCCCCGAGTTTCGTCCTCGTTCATTATTTCCGCCCGATTCACCATGAGTCGAGGCCCAAGTTTCATCCTCTTTCGTTAGGTGGGCCTGCTATTTCCTTTTGATATTTGTCCTTCCCCATCAAGCCTCTCATATGTTCCTCAATTTTGAGGACAAAATAGAAATTAAGTTTGGGCGGGATTCTAAGTCCAGAGTCTTAACAGGTCCTAGCCTAAGGAGGAGGGGAGTTGGGCTACGTTTTTAAGGTGGGGAAAATTTTCTTTTCCCTCTATCGTGTCTTCTCCTCACCCGCCTTTCTTGCTTTTGAATTTTCTTATTTTCGGAGATGTTGTCTTGACCAGAATATTAAAATATTGGATGCTCGTGGATTCACTCCATGGGGATCCATCATCAATTGTGTCATCAACATCTCCAAATTTTAAAAAAAAAATTAAAAATAAAAATATATTTTAAAATTTTCATCCTCGAGTCTTAGGTGTGGTAGTACTAGTCGATGAGGAGTTAATGCAATGAACCACATAGCTTATCCGTAGATCCTTCTGGAATTTACTTGATTTTGCAAAACTTTTACTTTTCTCCAAATCCTTCATGCACCTACACCAGTTATAATTATGGATTAGTTAGAATAGTTTTATAAAGTTTATAGCACCTACTTCATTTCAACAAGATATGCACAGGAATATGATGCATAGCCATCCGAACATGATTATTGCATTAAATTGCAATCTAGGGTCAATTACATGATAGTTAGATCCCTTGGATTTTTCTTACTAATATATTTCAAGCACACTTTCGAACCGTGTCTGCACGTTAGTCTCAATTGTCCCTACCATCTATCTTAGCGAATGCTTATGTGAAATCCAGTGATGCTTAACATTCAACCCCACAATTCCCATAGTTGATATGAGATTTTGTGGTTCTTACTTGCTTTAAAAACTGCATGAGCATTTGGCATTAAGAAATGACTTAGGCCATCTTTGGATCATTAGAGCCTAAATATTCCCTGACCTTTACTAAAAATATCCCTAGTGTCCCCTTTTGAGCCTAATTAAAAAGAATGGAGTGTACTAAGCACACATTGAACCCCCATTCGACATCGTTTCTATTACCCACATTAACTTAACCCTAAAAGCCTATACACTTTTAGCCTACCCTTTGAGAGAGTAGGATGTGGGTGGGGAATTAATGGGACCCATTTTTCAGTTAGGCAATTTTTCTGAAGACTTCTTCTTCCCGTAGTCGTAAAAAAAGTATAGATTGACGAAAAATGAAACGGGAGAAGAAGAGTGCAAGTAGATTCAAAACAAAGCATAGCTTTCAAGAAAAATATGTTAGAAAAATCTTGCCAAGAAAAATGATGAGATGTTTTTAGATTATATATTGCCCAAAACAAGTTTGGGGGGGAAGAAGAAAAGTGAAAAGTAAAATAAAAAGAAAGTACCCCCAACTTGTAGTCTTTGCAGGTCCTAGCCTAAATAGGGAAAACTTCCTTTTGCTTGGAAGTATGGGGGATAAAGGGTAGTATTACTCTCTCACTTTGAATTCCAATCCCTTTCCTTCAAAGCCCCCAACACCATGGCCTTGCATTACAAGCTAATAAAGACCTAATGATCTTCTTGACAATGCTTGTGTGTGTTTTCTTTGCTAAGTGAGTCATATAGAATTGATCAAACACTTCATGTTCATATTATTCACCATAGGCTCACTTTGTGTTAGCAATTGAAAAAAAAAAAAAAAAAAAAAATAATTGATCGATGTATTTTATACGTCGATTTTATATCTTCGTGACTTCAAAAAAAAAAAAAAAAAGAATTTATTTTTTAAATAAAAAAAAAAAAAAAATTAAAGAAAAAAAAAAAAGTAAAATATTGAAAAAAAAATAAAAAAAAAAACATGAGTCTTTTGAGTACTAATATATGTTTTTGGTGAGTTTTGTAAGTTTCGAGTTGTTCGTGAAAATACGCGATTCAAAAAAAAAAAACTCGGGGGTTGTAAGTGCAAATTACAAAGAAAGAAAAATTGAAGAAAATAAAGTCGTCAATGCGGACACCTTGCGGACGCAAGGTGCCTCAAAAAAAAAAAAAATTAAAAAAAAAAAAAAAAAAGGTAGGCGAAAAAAAAAAAAAATTTGCATCCCTCAAGCGACAAAATATTTTTTATAAATAAAATCGAAGAGCCAAGAAGCACACCTGTTTGGAGACCTTGCGGAGCAATTTTTTTTGTATTGCACTGCACTTAACTGTTTGAGGTAGGCGAGAATCTTGAAATTTGAAAAAAAAAAAAAAAGGTTTTCACCACGGTCATTCGATTCAATCACAACTCCCAAGTATATATAGAAAAAAAAAAAAAAAAAAAAAAAAAAAAAAGTCGGATGCCGAGCCTAAAAAAAAAAAAAAGCAAAATAAAAAAAAAAATGGAAAAAAAAAAAAAAAAAAGGAGGGAAAGAAAAAATCGCAGAAAAAAAAAAACAAACAAAAAAAATGGAAGCAAAAAAAAAAAAAAAAAAAAAAAAGTTCTCTCTACAAAAATAGAAAAAAAAAAAATTTAAAAAGAAAAAAAGAAGAAAAAAAGAAAAAAAAAAATAGGTAGTTTTAGATTGTATAACATAATTAGGTTTTGTAATTTCAAGTATTGAAGATCAAATCATGTCTTCCATCATCTTCATGTGTTTGTTCATCGTCTATGATGAACTAAATCATCCCTAATCTAGGAGGTGGGAGGTAACTTGTATCGAATTTATGTTTTGATTCTCATATTTATGTCTATTCAATGCTTGTTGATTGTGTTGTTTATCAATCCCTTTATTATTTCGCTTTGAACAAATGAATGTAATCGCAAATAATAAAGGCTTAGAGGTGCGGATACTGCATGACCAAATGCATATGTCGTACTGCTTGGCTCACCAACACAATAAATTGGACCTATCGAGCAACGACGAGTGATAAGTTAGGACCAGGTTCTTACATGATCTAGGTGACAGATAGATCATAAATCTAGGTGACTGACTAGATTACAGGTTCTGTGCTTAGGATATGGAATGGATGAATTTTGCGAGGGAGGAGGCTGAACCAATTGTTCAACAGACCATATCTATTTTTAGTGAACGAACCCAAGACATTGAATGACATTATTATGAATTGAACATAAAGGAGATATAAGTGAAACCGAATCCTAGATTTCCACTCACCATAAGATCTTCATATCATGTTATTCTTGTCTAATTAGTTAACATCTATAACTAGTAAATTAGAGTAGAATTAAACATAAAAAAACCCTTTAGGTTAATAATTTGCTATCTATAACCGCCTTGTTCGTGATCACTTGTCTACGTGGGTTCGACCCTTGCTTCGAGTCTATTCTATAATAGTCTTGTACACTTGCAAGGAAATAGATAAAATAAAACATCGATCAAGTTTTTGGCGCCGTTGAGGACAAGCTAGTTCACGTAGTTAGTTTGTAGGTAGCGTAGTTTTTAATTTAATTTAGTTTTTAGTTTAATTTTACGTTTTTATAAAAATAAAAATACAAAAGATTTTATTTTATTTTGCCTTAATAGTTAGTTGTTTTTAAATTGCTTTTAATTTTTATGCAAGGTCGTAGATCTTTAAATCACTGAATTGGTAGACTTAGATCAAGAGATAAATATTGTTAAAAGATACCAAAGATATTTTGAAAATCTAGCTTTCGAGGCGATAATCAAGATAATCCGAATCGAGAGGATCCTCTGGTTGATCCTACAATGGAAGATAATAACAATAATCGTAATCACGAAAACCTAGTTGACCCGGTCAATAGGAATCAAAGACAAGAAAGCTGCAAGAAGAAATATGGAAGTAGTTGTAAATCAAAGAACTATTAATGATTTTAGTAGACCTTCATTAAATGTGGTAACATCATGTTTAGTCTTGCCGGATCTTTGTTAGGAATTTTGAACTAAAGGACATTATTTTAATGCCATACCATCTTTTCATGGGATGCCCCGAAGATCTGTCGGTTTCTTAAGAGAATATGAATACATGATGAGTACTTTTCCTTTAGGAGGTTAATCAAGATCAAATTAAAATGAAATACTTTCCCTGCATTAAAAGAATTGGCAAAGAGATGGTTTATGAACCTAACACCGAACAGTGTTTTTACTTGGGCACAATTATATGATTTGTTTATGAGCAAATTTTACAAACATGCATCTCTTACAGTATAGAAAACAAATCATGTCATTCCAAAATGAACTGTGAAACATTCCATGAGTCATGGGATAGATTTAAAAATCGCTTATTATGTGTCCTCATCATAATTTGGCTCAACATGTTAGTGCTTCAATTCTATCATGGTCTTTTCGCCAGTTTACAAACTATGGTTGATAGTGCACCGGTGGTTCTATTAATAGAATGACACCGAAGCATTAGAAGAATTATTTGAGATGCTAAGTATTAATTCCCAACGTAAAAGTGCTAGAGGTAAAAATAGGAGCCTATATCAATTGCAAGATAATTCAAATACACAAGCTCAATTTGAAAATTGGCAAATTCAAGAAGCATGTGCTCTATGTGGATTATATTCTCATGCTACTTTTTTGTCCGTCAAGTGCTATGTATTTCGAACAGCTAATGCTATGAATATGTATCCTCAAAGGCCAAGGAATGATCCATATTCCAATACATATAATCTCGGTTGGAGGAATCATCCTAACTTTTCTTGGGAGGAAATAAGCCTTTGCAACCTCAACAATTCCAACCTCAACCACCACAACCTCCACGCTTGCAAAATCAAAATCAAAATCAATTGAGAATTGAAGAAGTTCCCAAGCAAGAAGTAGCAAGTAAAGGTCAAGCAGCTTTGATGAAGTACATGCTTGAAGAAATTGAAAATCTGAAGAAACATATCGAAAATTCGAAGCAAATAAAAGAGAAGAAGGGAAGTTCCCTAGTCAAACTGAGCAAGCTAAGTCAATCACCGTCCTGCGAAGTGGTAAGGTGATAGGTGAAGAGGTAAGTGATTCTGATCCTCCTTCTAATATGCATGCTTCAGAAAATTCAGAAAAAGTAATAGAAAAAGAAATCGAAAAAGATAGTGTTAGTGATTGATGATTTAAGTAATCAAGAGGTAGAAAAAGAAAAGAAGTAGAAGTAGAGTTAGAAGTTCCAAATAAGGAACAAGAAAAAGAAAAAGAAAAAAATAAAGACAACACGGTAGATAAAGAATTAGATCAAGAAGAAGAGGAACCTTATGTGGCTCCACCACCTATGCTCCATTCCGCTTCCAAGAAGACTTATGAAAACCGAATGGACAAACAATTCACGGAAATTTATAATATGTTATCCAAAGTAAATGTAAATTTACCTTTGCTTAATGTTATTAAAAATATTCCAGCATACGCAAAGTTTTTCAAAGATCTTCACTCTAAGAAACACAAGTTTGAAAACAACGAAAAGATTGTTGTTTCTGAAAACGTCGCCGCCTGCTTTTACAACCCGAATTACCACCTAAGTTGAAGGACCAGTGCGCTTTAATATTCAAGTTTCCTTGGGAGACTCTAAAAAGATGAAAGCAATGCTAGATTTAGGAGCAAGTATTAACTTGATGCCTTTCTGCCTATAAACAATTAGGTCTAGGAGAACTAAAACCCACTAATATGCAATTACAATTAGCGATCGCTCGCTTAAATATCCCTTGGGTATAGTGGAAGATATCCTAGTTCAGGTTGATAAATTAATCATACCAGTAGACTTTGTGGTTCTTGAGATGGAAAGGAAGATATGCACTAATAATGAAGTCCCAATATTGTTAGGCAGACCATTTATGGCAACTGCTAATACAATGATAAATGTGAAAAATGGTAAACTCACAATGTCGCCCTAGGTGAAAAAGCTTGAAATTTTCGTGTTTGATGCTATGAATAGACCTAGTGACATGAGTGCTTGTTTTTCAATTGATGAGATTGAGAAATTATCAACCGAAACTTTTGAAGAAGAGCAAGATTATGAGAGAGACAGATTTATTGTCTATGATGATAGCCCTATTCCTCCCATAAAAATTGACATTGAGGAAATTGAAAGAGAAATAGAGGAAGAAGAAAGATTAGAAAAAGAAAAGCTAGAAGCTAGTAAAAAGAAAGATGAAAAAGAAATAAAGGTAGAATCATAAATTAATTCTGATGAGTCAAAGAAAAGAGTTGAAGAAAGTTATGAAATTAAAGAAGATGAAGTAGAGATTCTAAAATCTCTCTTTGAGGAAATTGAAATTGAAGATATTAAGGAAGAAAAACAAGAAGAGAATAATGAGGCTAAAATAAAAGAAACAATTAAAGCGTAAAAATTCTCGAATTTATGCCTTCTATTAATTCTCCCAAAGTCGAAGAATTAAAGCCATTACCATCCCACTTAAAATATGCATTTTTAGGGAAGGTAACACTTTGCCCGTTATTATAGCATTTAACTTATCGAAAAAACAAGAAGAAAGTTTGTTAAAAGTTTTATGGACACATAGAGAAGCTCTAGGATGGTCTTTAGGCGACTTAAAAGGAATTAGTCCCTCTATGTGTATGCATAAAATTCATTTAGAGGAAGGTAGTAAACCTTCTAGAGAAAGACACGAGAAGACTTAACCCACACATGGAAGAAGTCGTTAGGAAAGAAGTTCTTAAGCTCTTAGATGTATAATTTACCCTATATCGATAGTAAATGGGTTAGTCCTGTCTCAAGTAGTTCCTAAAAAGTCGAATTTGTTGTCAAAAATGATAAAGATGAATTAGTCCCTACAAGGACTATTACCGGTTATAGAATGTGTATCGATTTTTATGCGAATTAAATGCGGCAACAAGGAAAGACCACTTTCCTTTGCCATTTATTGACCAAATTCTTGAAAGATTAGCGGCCATGAATACTATTGTTTTCTTGATGGTTTTTATAATCGATCCCTCGTTGCACTCAAGACCAAGAGAAAACAACATTTACATGTCCCTTTGGTACTTTTGCCTTTAGGAGAATGCCTTTTGGGTTGTGTAATGCACCGCCTACTTTTCAAAGATGCATGATTTCTATATTTTCGACTTAGTTGAAAGATGCGTAGAAGTTTTCATGGATGATTTTTCGCTGAAATTTTTTGATCACTGTTTAGAAAACCTTACATCTGCCCCGAAAGATGTCTTGAAACTAATTTAACGTTAAGTTGGGAGAAAAGTCACTTCATGGTAAAACATGGAATTGTCTTAGGGCATGTTGTTTCAAATAAAGGAATTGAAGTTGACAAAGCTAAAATTGAAGTTATTTCGCAACTACCCCTCCCACTTCGCTTAAAGGAGTTCGAAGTTTTCTAGGTCATGCCGTTTTTATCGTAGATTTATAAAAGACTTTTCCAAAATCTGTAAACCTCTATGTAATTTGTTAGCCAAAGACACGTAGTTTATTTTTGATAAAGAATGTTTGGAAGCTTTTAATTTATTAAAAGAAAAGTTGACTACCGCCCAATCTTATCCGCCCGATTGGTCACTTCGCTCGAAATCATGTGATGCATCGATTTTGCAATTGGAGCCGTGTTAGGACAGATAGAAAGCCTCATGTGATCCATTATGCTAGTAAACTCTCGAATGATGCTCAATTGAATTATACCACTCTTTAAAAGGAATTTTAGCAAGTAGTATATGCTTTAGAAAAATTTAGATCATATTTCTAGGATCAAAGGTGATAATCTTTTTCGATCATTCGCATTAAAATATCTCTTAAGTAAGAAGGATGCTAAACCAAGATTAATTAGATGGATGTTATTGTTACAAGAATTTGACATAACTATCAAGGATAAAAAGAGGAACCGAGAATGTTGTGGCCCACCATCACTTGTCTAGGTTAG
>CM028384.1:79550937-79570658 GCA_013146195.2 Codonopsis lanceolata
CCTTGGTGAATTTACAACCTTGTTGAACCTAGAAATGACCTAGGTCGGGTTATGGCCATGAAGCTTCAATTTCTCCAAAATTGGGAATTTAGAGAAAAGACTCAACGAGTCGACTCTGGGAATATTTGAACATGTTGAACTCTAGTTTCAATCTCACGAAGTTTGGACGTTTGATTGGGTTTACTCAAATATGAGCTTGCTTAATTGTTTACAACAAGTTTTTATGAAAGATTGGTTTTGAGCAATTAATTGCCTTGACATGTTTTTATGGTAGAGATTAATACCCTACTCTTGGTTGGTCGAAGTTCGCTCTTGTCTAATTCGATCCTTAATTGGTTTAGCAAGTAAATATCTACTTGTGCATCACATTGAGTCCACCGGCATTATTTGGTTTGTTTATTAACGACACTTCACGAATTATGGGACTGCTCGCTATGGACGCCGCACTGGACTTCACACACACCTCCATCTGGCCGCAATGGGGAAGTAGCCCCTTGCCGCATCAATACGTGCCGCATTGGCTTGCTATCTAGATCGAGTAGGTTCTATAAAAGTCGATGTAATCACCGAGCATCGATGTGGCACGATACAAGATAATAAAGTTTATTGCGTGAGCTACGGCGTGACTACTATATCATATCCTACTTGTATGATTTATTTTCCCGCACTTACGTGAACAATGTGCTAAGTGCCATATAAAGATCATGTACTATAACTGAGATAAATGTCATGCTATAACATGAACATGCATTAGTAACTTACTAAGTCTTCGACTTACCCTATTTGTTTGTTTTGTTTCCTTAGATCCGAGCCGAGGAGACGGTCCGAGATAGACTCCCTGCTTTATTCACGCTTGGTCGCTTGTGAGCAAGGTTGCTCTTTAGACTTTTGTTATTAGTCTTTTATTTTGAAAGGACGTTGGGAAGCAAGTCACTTAGACTTGTCTTTGGGGTTTTGATGTTGTAGCAACTTAATGGTTTAACACTTGTAATTCAGATGCCGAATTTATATGTCGAGCCTCGTTTATATGTTTATGGTTCGCTACGCTTTCTTCCGCTAAAGCTCGTTAATTATTATTGTTGTTGTTGTCTCCCATGTTGTGGCCGCTGAGGTTTTATAACATGTCATGATATTGTAGAGTAGTTGTCGGTTCCTACCGTAACGCCGCCGATGACTTGTTTATTTTAAGTTGTTTTTCCCGCCAAGTGCCGAGTCGAGTTGTTATTCGTATGCGATGTCAAGGCCACATGAATTTTATAATCCTACTTGTGCATGCTTGTGTATCTTGTCTATTTGGACGGCACCGACCTGGATCTCATCATTGGGGTCGGCCTGTCGTCACGCTTGGTATCGTAGCTATAGGCCGCTTGCCGCCGTGATAGGTTCCATGGCCTAGTCGGGTTGGTTATTTGTGTGTTGATCCTAACGCCGAGTGAATTCTTGTAGGAGTCCGATGGATAATCCCAGAGAGGTCCCGGCTTGAACTCAAGCGAGGTACCACCGCGGTAGAGAATCCAAAAGATTCCGATATGGTCAATTACATCGCAGACACGGCTTTTCCGCAGGGGCGTGCAGGAGGTCAAGCAGGGAGTAGCACCCCACCACCACCTCCACCGGCACCAACCAAGGACCGACACCACTCTCCTAGAGATATTTCTTAAGTTAAAGCCTAGTGCGCTTTGCTCGGGAACCGAAACCGAGGGAGGCCGAAGTTATGGATGGAGGAAATGATCAAGGTATTGTCCATGTTGTACCCGAAGAAAGAGTTATGCTAGCAACGTTTAAGGGAGCCGCCATTGGTGGACCGTGTTGAAAGAAAGCCGGGAGATTCAAAGAAAGTTCCCATCACTGGGCCAATTTCCAAAGAGAGTTTAAGAATGAATATGTGCCGATGTAGTTCGCAACCAAAGTGGGAGAAGGAATTCTATGACCTTGAGCAAGGTAGCATGACCGTGGCGAGTATTCGCGAAATTCACGCACTGAGCCGCTATTGTATCGTGATTCCGATTCTACCAAGCACGGAGAGCACATAAGTTTGTTAAAGGATTGAGGACTGAGTTTAGAAAACAAATTCTAGCGCTTAAGCTCACCGACACGTGCAGTGCTGATCGAGCGTATGAGGTGGAACAAGATATTGAGGAACACCGGTCAAGAATAATTCTAGTAATGCACGACAATCTACTCGGAGCAATCAATCGTGGAATTCGGTAATAGAAGGGGATATCAAGGGAACCGTGATAGAGAGGTGGAGGCTAAGGTAGGCTGTCACCCTGGGAAGCAAGGTAACAATACTTCTACATCTCAAACAAGGATCGCGTAATGAGACTATGTTTTTGTTCGTTTGCCGAGGTCCGCACACGCTTGATAGGTGCCGGGGAAAACCGGGAAGTGTTTCTATTCATGCGGTGATGGAACTCACATGAAGAAGGATTGTCCAGAAGTTTAAGGCTAGTCAACGATCAAGCCGGGCAACGCCTGGGGCCAAGAGATGGGGACGGTAAACCAAAGGTGCAAGGTCCGTGTGTTTGCGCTTGATCGCGAGGTTCGTGGGTTCTACGGCCGTGATAGGAGGTACTCTTTCTATATTCGATCATAAGGCTCGAGTTCTCATAGATCCGTGGTCTCAGCATTCTTATGTTGCTTCTCGCACTTTATTGAGAATCTATGTGTATTGCCTCAACCTTTGCCATATTTACTTGAAGTGTCTACCCCGCCGGGAATTTATGCTCGCATCTCGAAGTGTTTAAATCTTGTGATGTTTTGGTGGGTGACCACACTTTGCATGCGACTTGGTAGTTCTACCTATACGTGATTTTGATGTGATTCTTGGCATGGACCGGTTATGTGCTTATCATGCTATAGTTGACATAGAAAGCGGGTTACCTTTATATGCCGGTGTGCCCTCGAATTTACATTTGTGGGTGATCATGCATCGAGTGATTTGCATTTTATTTCTGCTCTAAGGGCTAGAAAATTATTGTCTCAAGGGTGTACGGGTTATCTTGCATGCTTGTTGATAAGAAGAAGTCTTCGCCGAACTTAGAAGAGGTTCCGTAGTATGTGAGTTTCCCGATGTGTTTCTACCGACCATGCTATGCCACCCGATAGAGCTAGAATTTTGTATTGAGCTTATTCCGGACTTCACCATTTCTAAGGCTTAGATGGCGCATGAGCTTAGGAGTTGAAAACTCGCTTGCAAGAACTCCTAGCGATTGGCTTTGTTAAAACCGAGTGTGTCGCCTGGGGCGCACGGTCTTATTTGTGAGGAAGAAAGATGGGAGTTTGCTGTTATGCATAGATTACCGTGAATTGAATAAGGTGACCATTAAGAATAAATATCCACTACCCCACATTGATGACCTTTTGACCAATTGCAAGGGTCTATTGTCTATTCTAAGCTTGATTTGAGATGGGGTTACTACCAATTGAAGGTTAGAGAGGAAGACATTCAAGACGGCTTTTCGCACTAGATACGGGCATTTTGAATTTGTAGTGATGCCGCTTGTTGACGACGTAATGCACCAATGCGGTGTTTATGGACTTGATGAACCGTGTCTTTCACAAGCTTATCTTGATTGTTTCGTGGTAGTCTTTATTGATGATATCCTAGTGTATTCGAAATCTCGTGAGGAGCATGAGAAACACTTGAAGGTTGTCTTATCTATACTTCGGAGAAACTTTTACGCGAAGTTTAGTAAATGTGCCTTTCTTGGGGCATATAGTTTCTAGCCGGATAGCCGCTGATCCTTCTAAGATTGAAGCGATGATGAATTGGAAGAGGCCTAGTTCGCTACCGAGGTTCGGAGTTTCTGGGTCTAGCGGGTTATTACCGGAGATTTATTGAGGGTTTTCTCGGACAGACTCTATGACTAGATTGACACAAAAGAATATGCCATTTGTTTGGAGCGAGAAATGCGAGGTTAGTTTCCAAGAGCTTAAGAAGCGGTTGACGACGGCACCTATTTTGGCTTTGCCTAGTGGAGGAGATAATTTCGTGATCTATAGCGATGCTTCTAAGGAAGGTTTGGGTTGTGTTTTGATGCAAATGGTAGAGTTATCGCCTATGCATCGAGGAAGTTGTCTATTCATGAACGTAATTACCCGACACACGATTTGGAGTTGGTGCGATTATTTCGCTTGCATAAATGGAAACACTACTTGTATGGGGCTAAATTTCAGATTTTCACCGATCATAAAAGTTTGAAGTATTTGTTTTCTCAAAAGAGTTAAACATGAGGCAAAGAAGATGGATGGAAAAATTAAAGGATCATGATTGCACTATTTTGTATCATCCGGGGAAGGCAAATGTGGTAGCGGATGCCTTGAGTAGGAAAGTTTACATGTCTTGCATGATGGTGAGAGAATGGAAGATGTTGGAGGATTTGCGAGATTGGGGTCCTAGTGTTTATGATAGAGGTGTGATTTTCAAGAATGTTCGCTACGCCCGCTTTATTTGGAAAAAATTAGAGAAGCGCAAGGGAATGATCCTGAGTTGAAGAAAATTATTGATGGGTTAATGAAAATGTATCGCCTCGATTTTGTGATTAATAGTGAGGGTACTTTGACATTTCGAGGTAGAATTTGTGTTCCTTCTAATACTGAATTGAAGAGGTTGGTTCTTGATGAGGCTCATAAAGCGAAGTATACCATTCACCCGGGGAGCACGAAGATGTACTTGGATTTGAAAAGACAATTTTGGTGGAAAGGCATGAAGAGGGAAATTGCGGAGTATGTGTCGAAGTGTTTGACTTGCCAGTTAAGGCCGAACATCGAGGCCTCAAGGGATTTCTACAACCACTTGAGATTCCCCGAATGGAAATGGGAGTTCATTACTATGGATTTTGTGACAGGTTACCAAGCGAGAGGGATTTAATGCAGTTTGGGTTATAGTTGACAGATTGACTAAGTTCCGCACACTTTATTCGATCGCGATCACTTATTCATTGACTCCATTGCGCTTTGTATGCTCAGAGATCGTGAGACTTCATGGCGTACCTGTGAGTATTGTGTCTAATAGAGATCCGAGGTTCACATCTAGATTTTGGAAGTCGTTACAGGAAGCTTTGGGGACCAGATTAGACTTCAGTACAGCTTTTCATCCGCAAACGGATGGTCGCGATTGATTCAGATTTTGGAGGATATGTCGCGAGCTTGTGCCGTGATTTCAAGGGAAGCCGATTCTCACTTACCTTTAGCCGAAGTTTGCATATAATAACAGCCTATCGGCGAGTATCAAGATGGCGCCGTATGAAGCTTTGTATGGGCATAAGTGTAGATCACCAATTTGTTGGGACGAAGTTGGAGAGGCGAAACTTTGGGGTTCCGAGTTAGTGCAACAGTCGGTTGAGAGCGTGAAGTTGATTAGAGATAGACTACGCATCGCTCAAAGTCGACAAAAGAGTTACGCGGATAATCGTAGACGGGATCTTGAGTTCCAAGTGGGAGACTACGTGTTCTTGAAGGTGACACCGAGGAGAGGTACGAAGAGATTCGGCAAGAAAGGGAAGCTTACACCGAGGTACATTGGCCCATTCGAGATTCTTGAGAGAGTTGGGTCCTTAGCGTATCGAATTGCATTGCCACCTTCACTTTCGGAGACTCATAATGTCTTCCATGTTTCTATGTTACGAAAGTATTTGAAAGATGAGTCCCATGTACTTGAATATGAGGAGATAACATTTGAGCCGGATATGTCTTACGTTGAAAAGCCCGTGAAGATTTTGGACACCAAAGAGCAAGTGCTACGAACCAAGAGAATTCCCTTAGTCAAAGTTCTTTGGAAGAACCACAACATTGAAGAAGCGACTTGGGAAACGGAAGCGGAGATGCGCGAGAAGCATCCACATTTGTTTGACGAACTTGGTAAGAATTTAGGGACTAAATTCCTAAAGGAGGGGAGAGTGTAACACCCCGTATTCTTGCATGTGCATTTTATGCTTGTCTTCATGTTTTCTTGTTGATTGTGAGCATGTTTACTTAGTTTATAAATGATTTAGAAACATTCATAAGTCATTCTTGGAGCTCTTAACATGTTTAGAATCATGTAAGCTTGTTTGTTGAGTCGCCGGTTCGATTGCTTTGATTTTGGCCTTAGCGATTCCCCTCGTTGCTCGTAATTGCTTCTATTTTGACGTGCGAAGTGTTCGTTGAGTTCTTGGCTTTGTATTCAGGTCATAACCATGTTGAAACAAACCTTTTTCATGTTCAAGTTATCCTAGTTTGATTGGTGTTTGATTGGAGTTTGATTAGTTAATCATTTGTCGCTTGATTCGAGTCTTGTTCTACCTTGTTCCGGTTGTTGTTCGGGTGCGTTCCCGACTTGTTTTGAGTTGGGTTAGACCTTAGAATGGTTGCCCATGAGTTTGGGACCATTTAGGACTTGTTTAGACCAAGTTTTGAAGGTTCAGAAGCCCAGGCGCCCGCCTGGCACCTTGTGAGGCGCCCGCCTCAAGTTCTGGGAGGAATTACAAAATGATCAGAATCTGGAGAAGGCCTCAGCAGTTGAGGCGCCCGCCTGGGGGAAGTTGAGGCGCCCGCCTCAACATCTGGTACACTTACGGGATTTTTTCCCCTGTTTTGAAGTTGAACGATTTCTACACCTAAACCCCCTATCTAAACCTTTCCTAAACCTCCCTAACCCTCCTCACTTAAGTCCTAACATCCCTAACTAGTTTTAATGATGGATTAAGAGAGCCCTAATGATCATTAAGCCACAAAATCAGATTTGGAAAGAGACCACATTGGCTTGACACATGTCCCACTCAAATTCTAGACCAATATAAGCCATGTAATCAGATTTTGACCTTCATTTCTCTCCTTCACTCCCCAAAAACGAGATTCATCCTCTCTCAAGCTCTCCCATGGCTTCTTGAAGCTTTGCTCTTGGTCTTCCCTCATCCATTCTCCATTTTCTCAAGCCTCCTTCATCAAAAGTGTAGAGCTTGAAGAGAAGATCGTTTTCAACCGATTAGTTTCTTTCTTTGCTTTCTTTGGTGTTGAACACTAGTAAGTTACTCTTCTTCTTCTTCTCTTTAGTTCTCATTGACCCTAAGGAAACAAAGCCTATGGTGATTGAGGTCAATGAGGACACATATATGCTTCCTATGCTCTCTTCTTGTATTTTGAAAATATGAACTTGCTAGGAGCATGTATAGGATGATTTCTTGCCTATGAATGGTTATAATACTCTTTCATCTTGTCTATTTAAGGTTTTGAACATGTTAGAAACATGTATTATATTTGTGATGGAAGTGTTGGTATATGTGAATGCCCTAGTTTATGCCTTCATGATATGTTGTGAAGTTGTTATGTGTTCTATCCTCAATATTGGACTCTATGATGAACATGAATTTCATTGCTATGCCTTGGTGAATTTACAACCTTGTTGAACCTAGAAATGACCTAGGTCAAGTTATGAAGCACATAGCTTCAATTTCTCCAAAATTGGGAATTTAGAGAAAAGACTCAACGGAGTCGACTCTAGGGAAGAATTGAACATGTTGAATTCTAGTTTCAATCCCTACGAAGTTTGGACGCCGCTTGAATTGATTTACTCAAATATGAGCTTGGTTTAATTGTTTACAACAAGTTGTTATGAAAGATTGGTTTTGAGCAATTAATTGCCTTGACATGTTTTTATGGTAGAGATTAATACCCTACTTGGTTGGTCGAGTTCGCTCTTGTCGAATTCGATCCTTAATTGGTTTAGTCAAGTAAATATCTACTTGTGCATCACATTGAGTCCACCGGCATTATTTGGTTTGTTTATTAAGTCGTGGGACGATGCACGCCTTCACGAATTATGGGATTCGTGCTCGCTATGGATCGCCGCACTGGGACCACACACACACCTCCATTGTTGGTCGCAATGGGAAGTAGCCCTTTGCCGTATCAATACGCGCCGCATTGGCTTGCTATCTAGATCGAGTAGGTTCTCGATAAAAGTCGATGTAATCACCGAGCATCGATGTGGCACGATACAAGATAATAAAGTTTATTGCGTGAGCTACGGCGTGACTATATCATATCCTACTTGTATGATTTATTTTCCCGCACTTACGTGAACAATGTGCTAAGTGCCATATAAAGATCATGTACTATAACTGTGATAAATGTCATGCTATAACATGAACATGCATTGTAGTAACTTACTAAGTCTTTCGACTTACCCTATTTGTTTGTTTTGTTTCCTTAGATCCGAGCCGAGGAGACGGTCCGAGATAGACTCGCTTATTCACGCTGGTCGCTTAGAGCAAGGTTGCTCTTTTAGACTTTTGTTATTAGTCTTTTATTTTGGAAAGGACGTTGGGAAGCAAGTCACTTAGACTTGTCTTGGGGTTTTTGATGTTGTAGCAACTTAATGGTTTAACACTTGTAATCTTTTGTATGCCGACTTATATGTCGAGCCTGTTTATATGTTTATGGTTCGCTACAGTTTCTTCCGCTAAAGCTCGTTTAATTATTATTGTTGTTGTTGTCTCCGGCATGTTGTGGCCGTTGAGGTTTTATAAGCATGTGATAATATTGTAGGAGTAGTTGTTGGGTTCCGGCTGTAACGTCGCCGATGACTTGTTTATTTTAAGTTGTTTTTCCGGCCAAGTGTAGCCGAGTTGTTATTCGTATGCGATGTTGCGCCACATGAATTTTATAATCCTACTTGTGCATGCTTGTGTATCTTGTCTATTTGGACGGCACGACTCGGGATCTCGCATTGGGGTCCGGGTCGGGTCGTCACACTGTGCGTTTGGAGCTGGGAGAGGCCACGGCTAATCTTATTGATAATCAGGGAATCTTTTTATCGAACTACCCTGATATCACTTGTTGGGGTCTTACCCATAAAGGTCAATTTACTATTTCCTCAGCTTGGAATTTGATCCGTGCTAAATGGCCTCTTACTGATTCTGCAAAGTTTATCTGGCATAAATATCTTCCTCGGCATATTAGCTTATTCATGTGGCGTTTATGGCATCGTAATCTCCCGATAGATGAGAGTATTATAAGGAAATGGGTTCATCTTGCCTCCCGTTGCTACTGTTGTATTACGGGCCATCAAGAAACTTACTCCCATGTTTTTCTTCTTTTCATGATGGTTTGGTGGTAGAAGGATATCAATCTCACACCATTACTCCTTCTATCATTCTTTGGGAGATATGGAAATCTAAAGTTATTATTGATCGTATTAAGTATCTTATTTTTTTAATCCATGATGGGCTGGGCATGCTTTCTTCGGTTGATAGGAACTCTGTCTTCTCTAGTCGTATTGGACCTCTGTCAAGCAGAACTATTTCAGTGATTTCTTGGTCTAAATCAGCCGTGGATATGATTAAACTAAATACAAATGGTGCTTGTTGAGGCAATCTAGGGCTGAGCTCTGGCGGTGGTATCATTCGTGATTATAGGGGTGATCTGAGTTTTGCCTTTGCTTCTTTTTATGGGTAGTCCACCAGCTTTATCTCAGAATGCAGAGCTCTTCTCCAAGGTCTTCTATGGCTTCAAAGAAACAATTATGTTCATGTTTTGGTTGAGATTGATTCGAAAGGCCTTCTTGACTGCATTTTGAATAGCTCGCAGCCCCCTTGGAATAGCACTAATCTGATCCGTAAAATCATGGAGATCAAGTATGATATGGATATTTCTTTTCGCCACGTTTTTAGAGAAGAAAACTCGGCTGCCGATGCTTTGGCTAATCTTGGGGCTGACCAAGGATGCGATTCCACCTTTACTAATGTGTCTTCTCTCCCTTCCAGAATTCGTGGCCTCATCCACCTTGATAAGATTGGTACTCCTTATGTGCGTATTTCTTAGTTTTTTTTTTCTTTTTTTGGGGCATTTGTTTTATTTCTTCCTTTCCGAGGTTAGGCTCCTTTGTCCTCCCTCATATAAGGGCAAGGCTGGTTGTCCCCCTCAAGTTTGTATTTCCTTCTTTATTTAATAAAATCTAGCAGGGTGCCGCCCATGTTTCTCTAAAAATAAAAAATAAAAAAATTCTAAAGCCTTTAACTTGAGTTCCTCGTCGCATTATATTCTTGTCATTAGAGCACTTTAATGGATACTCAATAAACGATTCTTGGTGAGTGTGTTCTTCCATTAAATCCTCCAAAAAACATTTTACATCTTTAATTATTCCCTTTAAAATCTTCCTAACTAAGAATTCCCAACAATTGTTTGATCTGATATCAACAACTGGTATCATATTCACTACTAGTATATTTCTTCTATAATCAGAAAAGTTCTAATGGCCGCTTTATCTTCTTCAAGCGTTGCAAGTCGATTTGTTCCACAAGAATCATCTTTCGTGACCAGAATAGGTTCTCACTCGTACATTCTAGGTCATACGATTCAAGGATAACAATTTCTCATCGACAACACTGCTGAAGGAAAGATTATCGATCTTCTCCACAACTCTGGACTAGTCTCACTCTTTTCATTTCGTGAAGAATTCTACAGTCTTTCGTTGGTTAATGAATTCTACTCTAGGATGATAATGGAAAAAGATGGTAACCACTTCTTTGGTCGCATTCGAGGTACCGATGTCGTCCTTAGTGCCGAGAGCCTATTTCGCATCTTCCATCTTCCTTATATTGGACCCAGCGCTCTCGATGATTCGATCCTCAATGAATCATGGCTTTTACGAACTGGCTACACTTCTCGGAATGACTACAGTACATGGGACATTGACAACTATCCCTTAGACGTGTATTGTGTTGGTGAAATTCTGAGTCGATGTCTTCTATTTCATGAAGCAGGCTCAGGTAGTGCCACCAGAAGACTACGTAACTTCATCATTGCTGTTCTAGATTCTCATACCATCAACTGGTCTGAAGTCGTCTTCTCTCTCATACACCAATCTATCCTGCGAAGACAGACAAATGGACTCTGCATTAGAAAGTATGATAGAATTATCAGTCACTTTCTTTGCTCTTTTCAAACCATTCTCTCAATAGTCCATGAAGATGAATGCCTTCCCATCACTAGAGACCTGCTTATAACTCGAGAGTTATTCAGTAATCGAAGCTTCTCTGATCAAAATAGAGAATATACATTAGATTCTAGTACTGGTAGTTTCGGGGATTCCAACTAGGTCGTACTTTATATGGTTGTTAATTTGTACTGTTCCATTTCTCAAAATTTATTAAACATCTTCTTTGTCTACTATTTTTCTCTTCTATTCTTTCTCTTTCTATTCTTCCTCGATATCTCCTGTTTATGCTTGCAACCATTAAGGAGGAGAAGTGTTATGACATATCTGAAGTCATTATTTAGGAGGAGAAGTGTTATGACATATCTGAAGTCATTATTTAAAGAGGAGGAATGATGAGAGGAGGAGAACCTTTAGTTCAGAAGGAGATCTATAACATATCCACAACTGTCTAAAGACATAGAAGAATACATCTTCTTAAGAGGAGAGTTCATGAACTAAAGATGTTCATAAACTAAAACAAGGGTAAAGACCCAAAGGAAGACACACATGATGTGAAAAATTCACCCCTAAGATGATTCTTTGTGAATCACGCTCAGCTTTTGTGGCTCTGTTGAAAATATGCTCGAAACAAAAATTCTCTGTTGAGTTTTTCCTTCAAAAGAGATCCTCATTTTCAACTGAACCATAAAATTTTCCAAATGGTATCACGAGCAATCCTTATTGAAAAACTTTCAAAAACACATGCTTACTTAAGGATTTGCCACTCTTGCTCGCCAAAACATGCCTCTAACATATAAAAATCTATGTTCAAGTAAGAACCCTAAAACCTTTTAGATCCTGTTCAAACATCTTTTAAATACTCTAAGTGATCTAAATTGTTTTTACTATTGCTTTACCTATTCAGTACTTTGATTTATCGAGTCTGTACTAGCAATAGTAGACTATACAAATGTCATCGCTCCTGTAATTATCAACATAGGACATGTCTTGAGATAAAATGATTATTCATTGTGGGCATGTTATTACTATGTCTTGATAAATGGTTCAGTGCTTTGTATATGTCATCTTGTAATGGTTCCAAGCAAATAGGAGGAGATTGTTGGAATATGCTCCTTGATAATTCACTTATCACCTTGCATATTCTATATATGATGATTTGCTTGTTCCCATTACAGTAAGTCATCACTAGTGGCTAAAAGGTCTGCGTACCGGTCAGTGTGACAACTAGTGTGACATCACATAGGTCTTAGATTAGGTGCGACCTGATCAAGTCCTACCTTCTTACATGATGATCAAACAGACTAGCACTTCATATGCACTAGCACCAACAGACTTGCGGTAGCGTCAAAAGTTTTCAGCTGACTCGTCACCAGCAGACTTGTCATATGCACTAATGAACACTTTGAAGACTCGTCACCAGAAGATGTGCTATAGTGACAAAGTTTCTCAAAGGACTTATCACCAGCATACGTGCTACAGTGACAAAGTTTCTCAAAGGACTTATCACCAGCAGACCTATCATGTGCATCGCAGAATACCTGGAAGACTTGCCACCAGCAGACTTGCTATGGTTTGAACGTTCACAGCATAACCAGTAGTCTCTTTCTACAAAAGACTCAAACATCAGAATTGAACCTCTCACCAGCAGACTTGGTTCTGCACATGCTACAAGGAGACAAGATTGCAGCAGAATGAAACATGACCAAATACGTTAAGCTTCAATGTTATTCAAATCTCTATGAAGCCTGACACTCCTGATACTACAAGACCTTGTCTCCTTCTCAGTCACGTGGCCTGAAATAGTCAAAAGAATCTATTTATTGGACAGATCACCTGACAGTGTATCGATGAATCAAATTTATCCTTCAGCGACTTATCATACAGTCTAACAGGGTAATAGTTCAAAGGTCTAAATAGTGAAGTCTTTTATCCAACAGTTAAAGATCTATTGAACAACATCTTTATCCATCAGTTCTCAAGACAAATCTTTCAACGGATACAAAATCTATCAACAGATCTCAACGATCAAAGTTCTCCGGTCTATATAAGAAATCTACCTTTTTCTTCAAAGAAATAGTGTGCGTGTTGAATTAAAAGACACCTGCAAACAAGAACTTCAAAGAAGCTGTAAGATCTACAAGAGATTGTCTTCACCAACGAATCTCAGATCTTCACATAAGATTGCAGTGAGCTTACCCAGACCTTAGCAAAACACTCTCTGTGGATTGCTAGGAAGAAAAGTTTGAAGAAGAAGAGAGAGAGAGATCAGAAACTTCAAAAGACAGAGATCATTGTCTTGGTCAAGAACCAAACTCTTAATTAGAGTTCGTCACCCTTCTTTGAGAATCTCTGCCTTTAGCTAAGCTTCAAGATTCAATTCCTAAAGCTAAAGGTCAAGCTCTTGGATCGTTCTACAGATAGATTTCAGATGGTACCCAAGGAAGATGAAGAGCTATCTATAGATAGTGCATTCATATCTTCACATTTGTATTCCTATAGAAATGATGTTGATTGTGCAATAATCACTCATCATGGAAGATCAAGTGCTTTGCACTCAATCATTTAGATAATTATTATCTTAACGACCTTGAAAATTATCTTCTCATGTTAGTTTCTCGTTCTGGTCTTCTATTGCCCTCTTTGCTTAAGGATTCATCTATGAATAATTAAGTAAAGATTAAGGCTTGAAAGGACGAGGCCAGAAATTGTACATAGAGTGTCTAGGCTGATGTAATATGTAATTTATCTTTGAATAAATTCAGATGTTCTTTCAAATAATTTACCTTTCAGTCTTTACCTCTTTATGAGCTTTTATAAAATAATTTATCCTTTGAAAAGCTATTCTCTAATGATTCCTTAATTCAGCATTTGGAAGAAGGAGTAATTGTGTTGTTGTTCTGATCATATATTCGTGTACAACCACTTAAGACTTCTCTAAATCTAAGCCTTTCTATTTCCGCTGCTTAAACTCTTCGAGACAGGCTTTTGATTTTCAGGCAGTTCACCAGCAGAGTTGATAACTCTGCTAAGAACAAGTCTGCTGTTCAGTACTACCAGTAGACATGTTCAACACGTTAACTGTCTATGCCATTAAAACCCATGATTTAACTGTAACTAAAAGAAAGATTTTAAAATGGCATTATAGGCTATTCACCCCCCCTCTAGCCTATTTGAGCATCATTGTGGACCAACAATTGGTATCAGAGCCAAGCTCCTTAAGCTATATGCCAAGACTAACCACCTGAGAGTTTGATCCTCGAATGCTCATTCCAAATGCATGTCAAAAGAAAATTTTGTTTTGATCTTTAACAACTTTTGACAAGGATTTCATTTGAGATAAATTTTTGAAAAACGTACTTATTTTGAAAAATTATTTTTCTTTCAAAAATTTCATGAGATCGAAAATTTACCATGATGATTATGGGATAATTATTCATATGATAGATATATATATCAATTGGCACTATGAATAACTATTCCTCAGATGAATAACACTCCAATGGATGCATCAATTAAAAGGATTTATGATTCGAACTCTCTTTACATAAGGCTAACTATTGTAACCAATCCAATACCTTCTCGAGAGAAATTTTCTTAGTTAAAAATTCTGGAACTTCACTGCAAAAGAATTTTAAAACGATTCCTATTTTATTCTCTTGAAAAAAGGTTAAGAGTCAAAAACTCTATATCATGAAACATTGATTGATCCCTCTGTTACATGGTATTTAGTTTCTGGGAACTTGGCCTATATTTCAAGTAATTATTAGAATTTAAAGTCTAAAAAATATGAATCCGAGATCTCATAAGTTGTTGCAAAGGAAATCTACTTTTTAGGCAACATCTACTACAGACTCTCTAGCTCAGATTCCAAAAGGCATTTTCTGAAGAACATCTACTCCGATCCAAACATGAGTGTCATCAAAGGTACATCCCTTGTCTAGTGCTCCTTCCTTAATTTTTTTAAATCGTTCTCTTTGCATATAAGACTAAGGGAGAATAAGAGATTCAAGATCCAGTCCTTCATCTCATTCTCTCATATTTTCTTGAAATACTTGTTCTAGTATCTAGATTTTTCTGGAGCTTTCAAAAGCTCATAAAATGTTGCTAATGATCTTCTTGATTCTCATTCAGGAATACATATTCTCTCAAGATCATCAAAGCAAATTTTATTATCTCTCTAACAACATAAAATGCTATGCTTGACTGACGAACAGGACTCTATTCATTTGCCTCAGTCAAACCTTCTGCTTTCTGGGTTATGATACATGATTGACATCTGCTTATGATTCCCTGCTAATCATGATCATGAATATATCAACACTGCACAACCTTATATTTGCATGCTCTGTTCTTCTCTGTTTATTTTCTGCAAATATAAAGCTTGAGTAATTATCTATCATACTGTTGGTCCCAAAATAGGCTCAATCTAGGCTAAAAGGGGGGGGGGTTGAATAGCCTAGTTATGTTTTTATAAAAAACTTTTCGTAAACACTTCTTAGTGGTTTCTTAAATTGATTTAATTAGAAGTTTAAAGCAGTGGAAACAGAAGAGAATCTGAACTATCAAGAGTTCTGTTAAGGCAGTACAGATTCTGTATAGATTCTAAATCAGTGGGAGCAGCTAACAAAAGTTATAAGTACAGATTAAACAGAACACAGAGATTTGAAGTGGTTCGTACTGTGAATAGTACTATGTCCACTACCAAAGTGGTTAGCTTTGGATTTTAAAAGTGCACTTGTTTATCCACTAGGTTTAATAGTAGGATCTGTAATGGATCGTGTACAAAATAAGTTTTTAACCAAGTGTACAATGGTGAGAGGAACAATCAAGGATTAATTGTTCTCACACGTGCTAATGTAAAGAACAGATTTAATGACAAACTAGATGAACCTGAAACAAATATAAGACTGGCAGATCTACAGCTTCAGGAAGTTTGGTGAAGTGTTAGTTCTTGTCCTTTGATCTCTTGAATGCTTGAGTGTTGAAGATAAGACTTGAGAGTTTAATGCGCAAGAGAGTTGTTTCTTCAGATCTTCAAAACTTGAATAAATACCAGAGAGATCTTTTGGACCGTTGGACTGAGCCAGAGAGGGCTGTGTCCAACATTCTATTGCATTGAATGCAATTCGACGCTTTGGGAGATGTAAGAGCCACAGTCATCAGAGATGCAGTGTGTACAGAGAGGACATTCCCAAATAGAGTAAGGTTTCAGATTGTAGGCTCTGCAGCTTAGAAAGTCTTCTTAGCCAAAAAGGGTAATGTCTTCAGACTTCAGGTTTTAGGGGACAGTCTGGACAGTTGTCAGCATGAAGAGTTGACTTCTTTAAAGTGAAATCCGATGAAGATATTATGACTGGATATTTTCAAAAATATCTGGATAGGTGTATACGTGTCATAATTTCGTGATCTGGCTAATCTTGATTTTTCGCACTTTGAGCAGACTTCAAAGTCTGGCTGTTCTTCCAAGGCTGCTGAAGAAGCTTGCAAAACCGCGCCTAAACTAACACTAAACAGTTCTAAACAACTATGATTCTAAGACAGTTGCCACACTAATCGGTACGCAGACCTTTTAGCCACTGTTAAATAGAATCAGAGGATGACTCAACCAAATCTAGAACTATAGGAATCAACAATCCCCTCCTATTTGGTTGATGTCATCATCTCAGCTACTAGCAGACTTTGAATCATGCAATGAGATAATAACATGTCTTAAAGATTTTTATTAAGAAGAGCAGACATGCCTCTCAGAGCAGAAGTCTTAGTAGAGATAACTAGACTAAGTACTTATAAGATAAAAGCATTAATATCAAGTACTAAGTAGAGCAGAGTTTAAATCTTGAGATAAGCACACATGCAAAATATAAAGATTAAACACGAAGTTTAAATAGAGCAAATCATAGCAAGATAAAGCAATTTAAACTTTGAAAGAAACAGAAGTCATCTGTGATTAAACAAGTTGTTTAACAGCAGAAGTTTTTGCAAAACAGCAGAGTTTAAAAAAAAAAGATACAGAACAAAATACCAACATATTCAGAACAGATTAGGCTAAGTGCGTCGACGTTTTAAGTAATCTCCAACCCAGATCCTGATTCTGTCATTAAGGCGTTCTCGGAGTCTGTTCTGTTCTTCAATGAGAGCTTGATTCAAAAAAATGCGTAGCTCTCTCCTCCCTGATGGCACCAACCCTACGCTGTTTAGCAGCAGCAGCTCTGGCATTTGCTTGCTCAACAAGGCGAACATCAGTGAAATCAGCAACTTCACGCCTGTGGATGATGGCCCGTGCCATTGCGGTCTTGAGCTCGTCAAAGAGTGTACGAATGCTGATCTGCTGAGAGTACAGCATGCCTATCAGAGCTGCCTGTTGGTCTTGAACTAGGAACCGGTGAGTAGTGAAGGCCTGAGCTATGTCGTTCACCAGTTGATCAACAATCTTGCCAATGTCGAAGACGGTGGCATGAGTAGGATTGAGACCATGGCTAAGCACATCGATCTGCTGTGCCATAGAAGAGACTGTGCTGTTGAGCTGGGCTAGCTGAGCATTATTGGTTCGGAGAAGATCAAGAAGGGCAGGGTCAGCAGTGTTGGATGGAAGGGAAGAGGGTTGAGGTTGACTGAGATATGAGTATCATCAGTATGGGAGCAGAGGCAGGAGAAGAGGAAGATGAAGTAGGTTGATGAGCAGCAGAGGTTGAAGGTGGAGGAGAAGAGGGTTTGGAATCAATTTCAGGGTCAGTGGCGGAGCTACTGAAATAGGAAGAAGTAGAAGAGGAAGAAGGGGCTTCTAAAAGGTAAGAGGGAAAAGGGTAGTCAGGTAGAAGAATGAAGTTAGGAGGGGAGGTAGAAGGGTAGAGAAGATCAGAAATGGAAGAAAGATGAAAGAGAAAGAAATGGGTAGCAGAGGAGATAGAAGGAAAGAGAATTTGGTATAGGTCAGCAGAGATGGAGATGGGGGTTATATATTGGGAGATAGGAGGAAAGATTTCGGGAAGGAAGGCTGTTTGGTAGAGTAGAGTAGAGATGTAAGGGTCAAGAAGAGAGAAATGTTCGGGCATAGAGAAGGAGGGAGAAGAGTTTGTGTGAGCAGGTATGATGGCTAGGGAGGATTATGGAGGAATGGAGGAGATAGGTTCTGGAGAGGAAGGCGGAGAAGGTACAGTGTCTATAGGAGGAGAAGGTGGAGAACAAGGTGTAGGAACCACAGACTTCTTGCGAAGCCTGTGTTTCTTCTTCTTTGGGACAGGGGAAGTACGCTCCTCCTCAACAACAGCATGGGGTTGAAGAGGAAGTAGGACAAAAAGGAGGGGTAGCAATAGGCTCCTCCCCAACAGCAGCAGGGGCTGTTGAAGAAGTGAGACAAGGGGAGGAAGAAGAGATATGAGATGAAGGGGGAATGAAAGGAATGAAGGGTTCAGAGGGTTCGGTGCGTTTGGACTTACGCTTGCGAGAGCGGAGAGGATCTGGAGTGCAGGCCTCAACAGAATAGGAGCCTGGAGCAACGGGAGGCGGCTTTTCGTCTTTTGGCTTGGGAGCGACCGGGGTTGGCGGTAGCGACACTTGAGAAGCGATTTTCCTTTTCTTGGGGACCGGCTCCTCCTCAGCGAGAAGAAGTCTTCTTCTTCTTGGATGGAGCAGGTCGGCTTTCTGACTTTCTTTGGGCGAAACCTTCAGCCAGAAGCTTCCTTTGAGAGCTTCTTGCTCAGCTGCTTGGCCATGAATGCATCCACGGTTGTCTCGGGATTAATTTTGATGATTTTGAGTGGAGGTGGGTTCATGGCATGGACTATGATCAGAGAAGGGAGACCTTGCTGAGCTCTCTTCTCATTCTTCAGCTTGTGGTGGTTGATGATGAATGTGTTGGTGAATTGGATTGATTGCTTAATTTTCTTTTTCTCAAAGGCCAGCATGCGTGTATGAAATGCGTGTTTGATCGAAGAAAAGTGTTGAGAAGACGAACAAATGGTCGAAACTCGCCGAGAGATTTCTTGACAAGATCAACAAAGCATCACACGCCAGCGGTTCAAATAAGATCGGTGCCCGCTTGAGTCGTATGTTGAGGATGGCGGCAGGCCAGAGGTGTATTCAGTACATTGAAGTCATCACATCATGAGTACCATTTTTGAAGATCAAGCTTTTGTCGAAGAGATGGTGAGAAAGTAGACATCGTCTTGAATAGAGTCCTCTTCATCTTTCTTTAGCCTCCTTGGAGTGTTCTCCCCATGCATGTAAGACCAGGCAGAGGCTTTCTCAGCATTAGTTAGTGAAGTGGGTCCATCGAATTCCACGCTGATAATCTTGGCGATTACGGATGTAGTGAGTTATGGAGGCGGTCTGACGGCAGGCGGTGTGATAGAGGTTCTTGAGTCGTTGATTATAGCCTTACGGAAGAATTCCTCCACTAGAAGGTATGCATGTCGGCATCTTCTAACATAAAGAGGCGAGAATGAGGCCGGTCGAGATCATCCACAATTTTACCCAGGCCATATGCGACACGAACGCAGCCTGGCCAATGCACATCCCCTGATAATACATAGTGGGGGGCAGATTTGGAATGTCAAGAGTTGAACTCTGAGTCTGCGCAGGAATTGCAGATGTAGAAGAAGTTCCAGCCTAAAGAATTTTAGGAAATAAATTAGGGCAAAATTTCAAGAACTCGAAATATGAGCAATGTGTACTATGGAGCCCTAGAAATTTTCATAGATATCATGTGAAACATCTTATACATGAGGAATCTTACCTGTAAAGATGAAATCTACGTAATGAACAAGAATATGTAACTAATACAATAAACAAGAAATTTAAA
>CM028384.1:79570758-79653875 GCA_013146195.2 Codonopsis lanceolata
AATAGATCACGGTAAACAAGTTTCATAATAAAACTCCATATGAAATATGGAGAGGAAGATCCCAAACATTGGATTTCTTAAAATCTTCGTAAATGTTTTATTCTTTACAATGGAAAAGAGTATAGAGGAAAATTTGATGCAAAATCGAGACGAAGGAATTTTTAAAGGGTATTCCAAACATTCAAAAGCATTTCGCATTTTCGATAAATCTAACTTAAAAATCTTAGAATACATGCATGTTTCTTTTGATGAATATGACTTGTTAGAGCCTAGAATGGCTCGAGCGTTGCTAATGATTCGATAATGATGAGGCAGTACAAATACGCATCTACTTCCAATCCTTATCGAGCGGCAGCTGAGATCCCAATATCGGTAACCCTTCACCGGTAGAAGAGACCTCTACCGATACCGATAACAACTCATCTGTTGACCACGAACCCATCTCTTACATTTTACCCCAAGCACCTTTACGAGATCTCTCATCCTTCTTGTTCACGAGAAAATGAAAGTTTTGAAGACTCTATTTCTTGAACAGATTTTGGTGAATCTCCTTCTCAACCAACTCTGAATTCTTAAGGGAAGAATCCACGAGAAGTGATCTTCCTCCAAGCCGTTATTGAAGCAAGAGATCATCCCATTTCTCAAATCATTGGTGATCTCAACTCAAGTGTCGAGAAATAAGGTTCGAGAAGAAACGTTGTTTGCTTATGCATTTGTATCGGAACTTCGAACCAAAGAAGATTGATGAAGCCATCGAAGATCATAAGCTGGATTGAAGCTATGCAAGAAGAGCTGAACCGGTTTGAAAGATGTAAGGTGTGGAGCTTAGTTCAAAGACCGGCGATCATCCGATCATCGGCACCAAGTGGGTATTCGAGAAATAAAAGAGATGAAGATGGAAATGTCACGAAACAAAGCTAGATTGGTTGCTCGGGGCTGCAAGCGGGAAGAAGGAATTGACTTTGATGAAACTTTTGCTCTGTTGCTAGACTAGAAGCAATCGAGAATCTTTCTAGCTTATGCCTCGTTCATGGACTTCAAAGTGTATCGGATGGATGTTAAGAGTGCCTTTACGAATGGTGATCTTCAAGAAGCGTATATCGTGGAGCGACCTCAGGGATTTGTCATCTCGGACAAAGCTGGACCACGTCTACCGACTCAAGAAAGCTCTCTACGACTGAAGCAAGCTCCTAGAGCTTGGTATGAAACTCTATCCAAGTTCTTAATTGAACAAGGATTCGTGAGAGGAAGAATCGACACTACTTTATTCATCCTCAAGCACAAAGGCCATTCTCTTACGGTACAAATCTATGTGGGCGACATCATCTTTGGATCAACTAACCAAAGCTTTGTGCAAAAGATTCGAGAAGGCGATGCAAAGCAAGTTCGAGATGAGCATGATGGGTGAACTTACCTATTTTCTAGGGCTGCGAGATACAACGGACTTGAGGACGGACGGAATCTTCATCGGCCAAACCAAATATGCAAAGGAACTAATCAAGAAGTTTGGTCTTGATTCGACCAAAGGATTTGAAACTCCAATGTCTACCGGCGCCATCTTGACAAAGATGAAAAGGAAAGCAAGAGAACATGACCAAGTATCGAGGAATCATAGGTTCACTTCTTTACCTTCTTGCTAGTAGACGACATTATGTTTCTTTGTTTGTGTTTGTGCTAGATTTCGAGGCGGAGATCAAAGGAGTCACATTTGCTTCTGCCAAGCGTATCATCGGATATGTTTCAAAAACAACAAATCTAGGCATCGGTACTCAAAATCCAACAACTTCAATTTAGTTGGATACTCGGATCATTATGCGACTGCAAAGTGGCGGAAGAAGCACCGGTGGGACTTGTCAATTTCTTGGAAGCAGACTCGTCTCATGGTCTTGCAAGAAACAAGGATCGGTGGCAAACTCAACCACGAAGCGAGAATATATTCTTTAAGCATTTGTTGCTCTCAAGCTGCTATGGATGAAGCAACAACTAGTGGACTACAACATCAAGGCGGCGCCCAATTATGTGTGACAACACATCGGCTATCTCGATCTCCAAAAATCGATAATGCATTCAAAGACAAAGCACATTGATATTCGTTATCATTTTCTCAAAGATCATGTGGAAAAAGGTAACATCGATGCGGAATATGTTCCAAGCGAGCATCAATTAGGCGGAACATTCTCACAAAACCCTTGGATGCCACCGGGTTTGCTTATTTAAGGAGAAATCTTGGTATGATTGATCCTCTTGCTTAATTTCAATATTTTGTTAATGTTTCTCTCTACCGGTAGGTAGACCCGGTATTAGACTAATCGGAAGGCGTAAGTTCTCCTTTACTGGAAGACCTAAAGGTTAGTACTCTTACTTAGTCTATTTTTGCTAAAGAGGTTTCTAAAGCAATAAAGGGGGTCAAGGGCGAAATTTGGTACTTAAGAAAATATCTTAAGTTCCGCTTTTCAAAGCGATATTTTCTCGCCTTTAAATAGTCCTCGAACCGTCATTTCCAAACTTTACTGAAACCCTTTGAGCAGAAACTTTTCTCTCTCTCTCTCTACGAGTAACTACTTTACGCAAATTCACGTTCTTCTTCTTGTTTCTTCTTCTCATCTTCAACAATGAGTACGTTTATCTCTACTCTACTCGAAATTTTCTATGTCTTGTTACGCATTTCGGTATCAACTTAAAATCCTTTTGGAATTCAAACCGTCATTTTCGAGTTTATACGATGATTCGCCATTGTTGTTGTTATAATCTGAATACTAACGATCGTTTTTGTTTATTCATTGTTCATTCTTATGAAAACTTACATTATGTTTTTCTCGAGTGTGGTTTCTCTAAACATTCTAGGGTTTCAAGTTTTTGCTTGAAAATTTCAATTTATTTTGGAAAACTTTGAAATTCCTACTTGTTTAGATGTCTAGATGAAAAGCCCTAACTTTTATTTTGTTTTTCTTTCGGGCAAGAACTTCAAAATCTAAGCGCGGCGATGGGAAGGCTTATGACCACGAAAATGTCATTCCTCCGGTTCAATATCAATCTTCGAGGATATCCCATCTATCCGCCGCTCATGACATCATTGTTGCTTTGGACCCGAAGCTATACATTCTGGCATGTGCATTGACCTTCGTCAATCAATTCTATAGGCTGCCGGCGTCAAAGCTTGCGAGGATATGG
Source organism: Codonopsis lanceolata (assembly GCA_013146195.2). Lineage (NCBI taxonomy): Eukaryota > Viridiplantae > Streptophyta > Magnoliopsida > Asterales > Campanulaceae > Codonopsis > Codonopsis lanceolata. Next base: position 79,573,930 of record CM028384.1, read on the forward strand.
GCGCCTGCGGGATTCTACCCCTCTTACGCCTCAACGACAAAACCTACGGTATCTTCTGGCGGAAGAATTTTATCAACGAATGGAGCTCATGAACAGGCGCTCTTCGTGGGTGGATTCGAGGCCGTCCCATCTGTCACCGCCAAATCTATTTCCACCATCATTGGCGTGCATTACGGAGGAGCTATTTCGGCAACCACGGTGAGGCTTTACATGCACAGGAAGCCATGAGGGGAGTAGACACTCTCAGGGAGCCTCAAGGAAGATGCTCGAAACTTGTTCCCTCTTGGCGTCTCTTGCACCGGCCACCTTCTAGACAAGGGGCTCCTATTCAAGAGTGGAGCACATGACATGTTCTTGGCCAACAGATCAACGACCCGATCTTTGTATTTCTGACTTCGTCTCAGCGGGGGCTCATCATCTTCGACGAGCTAAAGCGTGGGTGGAGAAAGCAAAGAGCAACCCCACTTGCAAGCGCCCGTCCGAGGCGATCAATGCCCTTTTAAGGGATGATGCGACCATCAACTCTTCTTTGAAAGAAGATGAGTTGTATCACGGTGGCCAAGGACAAACAACTCACGACCTCGTTTTTCGGTAAATACAGAATACGAGAACAAGCGCGAGGATGCGAGAAAGGTCTACCGCCGGTCTCTCTTGACAAAGTGGCCAAGCTTGCACCTATCTTGGTCACCGCTTCAATATGGAAGCACATGTAGCAAGCAAGACCTTCAAAAGGCCTGCCAAGTTTGATGATCAAGTGGCCACGGACCTCCATCTAAAGGCCAAAGGTGCAGGCGATGAGGCGAGCTGCTAAGGTCCAAAATAGCGACCAAAGGCAAAGCCAAGAAGACAAGGCGGAAGTGGCACCTCCAAGCGAAGAGGAGCGAGGCCAAATGGATCGAGAAAGGAGATGAAGGAAGGCCGAGAAGAAGAAGGCACCAGGCCAATCTAGCCATTCCTCTCCTCCATCTACCCAAGCCAAGCCTTCTACCCAATCCAGCCAACCACCTTCACCACCTCCTGCACCCACTCCCAAACCAAAACGAAGGAAACTTCGTAAAACCTTTGAAGACCAGCCACCGGCGATCCTCCAACCTCTACCGATCTAAGATGAAGCGGTGAGTCTCTATTCGTGAGGAAGAAAAGGAGAGCTACACCCCCTCTACCGCCAACCAACTACCTCTACCGACGCCCAACACTCAGTCAACCCTTCATCTATACCAACTACCGAACCCCAACCAACTACCGGCCTCAGTCAACCCTTCAACTATACCTGTCAACCCTTCAACTATACCTATCAACCCTTCATCTATTCCTCCTGAGTCATCTACTCGGAGGAATTCACCACCTCGGAGGAGTCTATCCCTCGGGAGGAGCCGGCCCCAACTCCTCCTCCTCCTTCACCCTTTAACTACTCACGACCCATCCACACCTTCCTCACCACCCCAATCCCAACCAACTTCTTCAACCACACCACAACCCTTAGACCTGCTGGCTGCCAAGTTCCTCTTGAACTTTCGTCGTGCGGATCTATTCACCTCTTCTCATCAACCTCCTCAACCTTCTCAACCTCCTCAACCTTCCCTTCAAAAACCAAAATTCCTATTCTACCCTGCCCCTTCTTTCTGGTTCTCTACCGAACCCATTCCCCAATCCTCCCACATCAGTGAAAATTCGACAGCGATATGGGCTGATTCCCCACCAACTCCACCTCCACCTCTCCCATAACCTATCCTCTTCCACCAAAACCATACCAACCCAAGACTCATCCTCTTACGCCTCGGAACTCCCCATATCCAACGGCCCATCGGGCTGCGGACTACGCCTCTGCCGAGGCACCATTCACATTGGCCAAGCATCTACTTCCAATCGGCCGGCCAATCTTTGAAGTTTTGTCGACTAGATGCCATCTACCGGCTAGGCGAACTCACAAGCATATCTACGCTACTGAAGTAGCCCTGCGGCCAAGGCCAACGGGGTGCCACTACTCTTCGACAATTTCAAGAGGATGTGCGGACTCGTTTTGGACAGATGCGGCACGACTTCACCGATGTCAAGATCAACATCGAAGCTCAACGAGATGAAGGCTGCCGTATCATAGGTTCCATTTTCTACGAGCTATTCCACGCCATCACTCTCCATCTCAGCCACGGTCGTACTCCTATTATGGAACTCAACAACCTCGCTCGAAACTACGCTCATGACATTATGAATGCCAGCAGGGATCGTGATCGGCCATCACGGAGGAGAAACAAATGAGATCTATCAACGAGAATGCTTGATGGAAGAGAACGGCCGTCTTCGTGAAGAAGCTGGACTACCGTTCTCGTTCCACGGACCTCCGACCGATGCGGATACCGAATACCAACGAAGAATGGAAGAGCTAGAGCGAGAAAGAAGAGAAAAGGAGGCTGAGACAAAGGCAAAGGGAAAAGACCTTGGTAGCTTTTGTATCTTTTCTTCCCTTTCCTTTGTATTTATCTTATTTTTGAAAACTACGTCAAATGTAAACATCTTGTTTATGAATCTGAGATGATTACTTGCTTTTCAAAAATTTATATTGTTTAAATTCTTCTTTGCTTTATTGTTTATCTAAATTAGAATTTAAACATTCGGTTTAAATTGATTTAAGCTGCTAATCTGTGTGCTATTCTTTGACTCTCTTATTCTTGTATGCACTTAGATTAGTCCCTTGCATTTGAGGTGTTATTACGTTTAATAGAGGCATGTCTACCGATTACGTAATATATAAACTTTCTCGGAGACATGCTATTATCTATTAAATAGTTTGTTTTAAAACCCTCATTTGTAGTAATGATGACCAGGATATAAATAGGAGGAGATTGTTGATTCTTATGTTAAATTTATATCGATCGGTACATTACATTAGTTTTATACTTGATGGCTAATCGGGCTAATCGCGTATCGATTAGCGTGGCAATGTATAGAACTTTGCCTTGTATAGTTTTTGTAGGACTTTTTCGGGAACATCGGAAGACCACTTCTCGGCTTCACTTAGGAAGACACGCTCAAAGCTTAAGATCGGTAGACCTCGTGTCGGTGATGCGCTTCTACGTGTCCTCTCCAAAGCTAGGCTGGATTAATTCAAACTTATTTCCATATATTATTTGAATTAATCCAAGTCATTCACGACATGTCAAGCCGAAAGCAACTTTCAGCGAGGAATACTTTTCGTCTGAGCGATGTAAAGCGAAAGCGGTGTCCCCTACTTTACGCTTCATCTCTTAGATCGACACCAAATCGCCCACCTTTTTGAAGATCTCGAAAATGATTATCTGCTCTAGTTATACGTGAAGACGAAATTCCTTGTTGACCCCATGCATTTAATGCATTTATGAATAAATTTGTTGAAGTCTTCGTCTTCTCCAACGGATCTTTTGAAGTGCATCTGCTTTAAATACGCCATTAAAGGCTGGAACAAGAGAGACAAGCTGCATGAATCAATCGAACACTTAAAGAATTGCTCTGAATCTACACAACTCCAAGTCTTTCATTTCGGTGCATTCAATAGATCCTCAACAGATCTAGAAGTCCTCGTCAACAACAAGAAGGCTGCTCTTCAACAATTATTGTTTTATTCTTCTTGTTGTTTACTTCCATTAACTATATTGCAAATTAAATATCTTGTATTTACTGAGATATTTAATTCCCTAGACAAACACAAGTCAATATTTTGTACACGATCCATTAGGGATATTCTTTGTAATTGATCTAAGTGGAAAACATAGTGCACAATTTAAATCCAAGGTTGACTGCCTTGGTGGTGGACGTAGCACTCATTATAGTGTGAACCATCCCAAAATACTTGTGTTATTTCCTACTGTCTGTCTAATTATTGAACTGCTTAGTTTCATTGATTATATTATCCATTTCATGAGAACTTAAGTAATCGTAAAAGGTCTAGGGTAGTCCTTATCGGCGGACACGGAACAATTCTCTTGAAGGTCTTTCGCTACTTGATTCTTTTCATAGATTGCAAGTAACTTTCAAGGAACTTACTTTAAAAGTTTTAAAGTGTTAATAAGCTATTCAACCCCCCCTTCTAGCTTATTATTGTGCTCATTGGGACCCACACGGGGGCATTGGCAGACTCTATAGACAAGGCCAAAGATGTATTGACGGGGCAAGGAAGTAATCTGATGCTGACCAAGGAGGGCGTTGAGGGGAAATGGTGTGGAGAATTGTTCAGCTGTTATTATGGGCATGGTTTACAAGGGTTCGTTGGGGTGACGTGTTTGACATGGGATGGCTAGAGTCACGGCAAGGCTGAGCAGTGCACAAGCTGGAGGATTTAGTTGATTATTTTAATTGTTTTTCTTTTGTCGTCCATTTAGTTTTGATGTGTTTTAGTAATTTTGAGTGTCCTAGTATGTTAGGAGTTCCTTTTAATTTTGGTAAGTAAATTAGGGTGAATTTTTGTAGCCTTTTTAAGGCATTTACCTTCTTTGATCACGGCAGATTTTGGAAAAAAAGAAAACTTCAAAGAACAAGGTTGTTCTTCTCTAAAATCGGATTAATCATACCAAGGTGAGTGAAGCCTAGGTTGGTTTCTTCGTCGGATTTCTTTACGTCGAGTGAGTTAAACTCGACTGGTGAGTCCATTTATCCATTTATTTTGTTATCGTGTTAACTGTTTGGTTAGATTGTTAGTTATCGTGGAAAGATTCGCATCAAGTGGTATCAGAGCAACGGTTTTTCGCGAATCCTTATTCGTGAATCAATCATGGGAGACGAAGAACAACGAACAAGAATCTTCAGAACTCGTGGGTTCGTTCAAGATACAGTCTGCGTGATAGCAGTCGACGGAGGGAGTTTTGTCAATGGAGTCTCGACGTCTCTAATCACAAAGCTGGGGTTGCCAACGTCAGACCATCCCTACCCGTATGAGCTGTTTGGACTTCAAGAAAATCAACGAGTCAAGGTTACCCAACAGGATTTAATATCGTTTGCTATAGGGGGTTATAAGGAAGATGTATTTTGCGATGTGCTGCCCATAGATTTTTGCCACGTTCTCTTCGGGCGTCCATGGCAGCATGATGGCTACGTAATTCACGATGGGAGAAAGAATACTTACGTGGTAACGAAAGATAAAAGAAAGTTTCGATTAATTCCGTCTGCCACAATGAAGGAAGACGACAGCCCGGGGCCAATACAGACGGCCCAAGAACTGAAACAGGAGTGTGATATAAGGGTGAGCGAAGCCGAAGTAGAAGAAGCAATCAAATCTGGAATGGCACTAGCTGTAGTTGTGCAAGAAATTCAGAAACCAAAGGAGAAAGAACCACACTGTTTGGCAAAGGAAATTTTGCAAAATTCAAGGATGTGTTTCCTGAAGAATTACCACCGGGGCTTCCACCCGAGAGAGGAATTGAGCACCAAATCGACTTGATACCCGGAGCACAATTACCTAATAAACCAGCTTATCGCTGTAATCCTACGGAGACTAAGGAGTTACAACGACAGATTGAGGAATTGATGGACAAGGGATATGTAGAGGAAAGTAAGAGTCCGTGTGCGGTCCCGGCTATCTTGGTACCAAAGAAGGATGGAGCATGGCGGATGTGTATCGACAGTAGAGCCGTAAACAACATCACCGTCAAATACAGATTCCCCATTCCCCGAATTGACGATATGATCGACGAGTTACATGGGTCAAAATTTTATTCCAAAATTGACTTGCGAAGTGGGTATTATCTGGTCCGTGTACAAAAAGGTGATGAATGGAAGACCGCCTTCAAGACGAAACATGGGTTATATGAATGGAAGGTGATGCCGTTCGGACTCACGAATGCCCCTAGTACTTTTATGAGGCTAATGAATGAGGTGTTGCGGTCATTTTTGGGGAGATTCGTGGTAGTCTACCTTGACGACATATTGATTTATAGCAAGAGTGAGAAGGACCACGTACAACATCTAGAGGAGGTGCTCGAGGTGTTGAGGAAGAATAAGTTGTATGGCAACCTTGAGAAATGCTCATTCATGCAACCAAGTGTGAACTTCTTGGGTTACGTGTTCTCAGGGGACGGGATTGCAGTAGACATGACGAAGATCGAAGCAATAAGATCTTGGCCAACGCCCACCAACGTTACCGAGGTACGATCTTTTCATGGTTTAGCTTCGTTCTACTAGAGATTTATTCGAAATTTTAGTACCGTAGCGAGTCCTATCACGGAAACTCTGAAACAAGGCAGATTCGAGTGGACCATGGCTGCACAAAAGGCCTTTAAAATACTCAAGGATAAACTGTGCGAAGCCCCAATATTAGCATTACCCGATTTCTCCCAGCCTTTTGAAGTTGAATGTGACGCAAGTGGTACAAGAGTTGGGGCTGTTTTGATACGGGGAGGACGACCCGTGGCCTATTTCAGCGAAAAGTTGGGTGGCGCAAGGCTGAACTATTCTACCTACGACAAAGAATTTTATGCTATCGTTCGGGCTTTAGATCACTGGAGCCACTATCTGAGACCGAATCATTTTGTTCTACACTCTGATCATGAAGCTCTAAAGTACATCCACGGACAACACAAATTGAAGACAAGACACGCAAAATGGGTGGAGTTCCTACAGTCGTTTAATTTCTCATCTCGGTACAAGAATGGGAGGAGTAACGTAGTGGCAGATGCTTTGTCAAGACGATATTCCATGCTAGCAGTCATGGAGGTTCGATTGTTGGGCTTTCAACTCATTCGGGAATACTACAAGGGAGACCCAGACTTTGGGAGTATCATTCTCGAGTGTGAGAAAGGACAGTATGGCAGGTATGTTGTACAAGGGAGCTTCCTCTTTAAAGGAAATCAATTATGTATTCCTAAATGTTCAGTTCGAGAACTGTTGATCAGAGAGGCGCATGGGGGAGGTTTGGCCGGGCACTTTGGGGTTACGAAGACATTGGAATTACTCTAAGAACACTTCTACTGGCCGAAAATGTTAGGAAGTGTACAAGCAATCATTCTACGATGTGTTACTTGCCAAAAAATGAAAAGCACCTTCCACCAAGGACTTTACACTCCGTTACCGTTCGCGCCTTGGCGCGATCTATCAATGGACTTCATCGTAGCTTTACCAAAAACCCAAAGGGGAAAGGATGCAATTATGGTAGTGGTAGACCGATTTTCGAAGATGGCACACTTCATTCCTTGTCACAAGACGGATGACGCTTCTCTGATAGGAGAATTGTTTTTCAAAGAGATTGTTCGACTACATGGTATACCCAAGACTATTGTGAGCGACCGAGACAGTAAGTTTCTTAGTCACTTTTGGCGGACATTGTGGAGACTTGTCGGTACGAAACTTCTATTCAGTACTTCGCACCACCCGCAGACAGATGGACAAACGGAGGTGACCAACAGAACTCTTGGGGCGTTGTTAAGAGGTTTAATGGGTAAAACACAGAGGGATTGGGATAGAAAGCTGGCACATGCTGAGTTCGCATACAATCACACTCCAACTTATGCAACAAAACATTCGCCCTTTGAAGTAGTTTATGGAGTTAATCCGTGTCTTCCAATGGACTTGTTACCAGTTGTAGAAGGGGAGGTCATTCAAGCAGGGGCCCTAGAAAAATGGAAGGATGTACAGAAGCTTCACGCGCAAGTCAAGGCAAGAATGGAGAAGGTGAATGAAGGATATAAGAGACGTGCTAACAAACATCGGAAACAAGCTGTTTTCCAGGCCGGAGATTTAGTGTGGCTACATCTTCGGAAAGAACGTTTTCCTAATAAACGTAAAAATAAATTAATGCCCAGAGCAGAAGGCCCTTTCAGAATAGTGGAGCGCATAGGAGACAGTGCGTACAAATTGGATATGCCCGGAGAATACGCAGTGAATGTGACATTTAATGTGGGAGATCTATCACCATACTTGGAAGATGAAGCATTGGGAGAATTGAGGCCAATTCTTTCCGAAGAGGGGGAGTATGATGCGGGGGCATTGGCAGACTCTATAGACAAGGCCAAAGATGTATTGACGGGGCAAGGAAGTAATCTGATGCTGACCAAGGAGGGCGTTGAGGGGGAATGGCGTGGAGAATTGTTCAGCTGTTATTATGGGCATGGTTTACAAGGGTTCGTTAGGGTGACGTGTTTGACATGGGATGGCTAGAGTCACGGCAAGGCTGGGCAGTGCACAAGCTGGAGGATTTAGTTGGTTATTTTAATTGTTTTTCTTTTGTCGTCCATTTAGTTTTGATGTGTTTTAGTAATTTTGAGTGTCCTAGTATGTTAGGAGTTCCTTTTAATTTTGGTAAGGAAATTAGGGTGAATTTTTGTAGCCTTTTTAAGGCATTTACCTTCTTTGATCACGGCGGATTTTGGAAAAAAAGAAAACTTCAAAGAACAAGGTTGTTCTTCTCTAAAATCGGATTAATCATACCAAGGTGAGTGAAGCCTAGGTTGGTTTCTTCGTCGGATTTCTTTACGTCGAGCGAGTGAAACTCGACTGGTGAGTCCGTTTATCCATTTATTTTGTTATCGTGTTAACTGTTGGGTTAGATTGTTAGTTATCGTGGAAAGATTCGCATCAAAACAATAGTAGCAATATATATAATAAACTTATAAACAATTAAACGACCGGATATAAAATAAAATATTATATATATATATATATATATATATATATATATATATAATTAATAATCAAATAATATTCACCTTGGTTTTATTTGGTTCGGTTCGACTCGACTCGGTTCGGAGACAGGAACCACAAACCGAACCGAACCACTCGATTTTTAGATTTTGGAAACCAAAACCGAACCACCTTGTATCGAAATCGAACCAAACTGCATGGTTCGACTTGGTTCGATGGTTTGATGATTTGGCTGTATACCCCTATCCGGTACACTTTTTAAAAAAAATTAAATTGTTTATTTCCCTTTTTTTAACCCAGAAATGACACTTATATTTTCGTCTTAAAATGCCCCCGATCAAGCCAAGCATCTGCTTGCCAAGTGGTAGTAACTTCAGGAATATAAAATGGAAAGGTAGCATATCTCGATCTCATCTGCTCTCTCGTTTTTGGCCGAAACATGGGTTTTATGTAAAGGCTTTCAATTCTTCCCACTTTAGTGAAGGAGAGGTCTAGCTCAATGAGGATTTGAGGTAATTTTATATGTCGCCTTTGATAAGAGGGAGGATTGTGAAGGATGGAAGCTCCCGATGCATTCGTGATTTATCGCGATGTAGATTTTAGATTTTTTAAGATGCATCAATTTGGAATTAGTAAATCCCGAGGTAAAATTTGGATTTGCGATTAACAAATTAGAATTGTGATGTAGCGCACCCCTGATCCAATTTCATTAAGGTTCCCACTTTTTTTTTTCAATTTGCCCACCCCCACACACACATAATAAGATTCCCTTCTTTTCTTCTTATTTAGAAAGAATACATAGTATCTCTCCTACATGGTTGGCCTAAGAAGAAGACTCGTTGCATTACTTCTCTTATAATAGAAAAGAGTAGGCTAAGAAAAAAAATCCCTTCCAATGGGGATGCTTTAAAAGCATGTCCAATGCATAATCTTTTTAAACATCTTCTTAATTGAGTCTTACTGCTACCTACACATTTTTATATTTTTATTTCATTTACGAATTCATCTTCCATTCATAATCTTCTTATTGGGTCCCACTAATTTTTTTTTGGCCCTCCAATTGGCCACACACAAACACATAAGAAGATTCTTTTTTTTTCTTCTTATTTAGAAAAAAAAAATTCTTCTCTCTCCTTTGGTGGCCTAATAGGAAGGTGTTCCACCCTTGCATAATCTCGTCTTCTTAAAACAAAGAGGCATAAGAAGTCAGCAATTGAGATGTTCTAAGATATAATAAAAGGAGTCAAATCTGACCTCATATACGACTCTACAAAATGCAAAACAAGAATGATTCTCTGAGGCAAAATAATTGAACTAAAGAACTTCTTTGATTATTACCGGAAGAGAAGAAGTTGATGAAGGACTCCTACCTCGAGATGTTAATAGGATTGAGAATCATAGGTCTGAACCTAATAAATCGTTTTTTTTTTCTCAGGGTTAGGTTTGCAATTTTAGCAGACCGTTTAAATTGGACCGTTTAAACCACAATCGATTAGGGATCGAAATCGACAGGGTTGGACCGATTAACATCTCTACTGGTCACACTAAAATTTAAGTTGTCATTCCAACATTCAATCTGCTTTTTCATACTAACAATTATGTTAGTCTTACTTCGGTGGTACAATTTAAATTTTATCTTTTTTTAAAAAAAATGTAAAATTGTTTTATAGTTTTTCTTTTTGGTCATCTCTATTTTATTTTTTCGATCATTACACAATGAAAATCTAAAATTTAAATACTAACCCAAAAACAACTATGCAAGTCAAACTCATAATGAACCAAATTATTCAAAATTGGATTATGCTTGGTCTAATAAAAGTTTAATTTATGATATTTATGATTCTCGACTTATTTTATCATTTCATGCTTGATTAGGACTTTTTAGTTTTTAACTAGTAAAACCTGAAGTCTTGAAGTTTGTTTGTGTTTTGAACTTTATCACTTATATTTAATGTTGTTGACTCGTTGTATGACTCATTTGAGTCTTTTTGTTTTGGATTGTGTGTTGTTGAATGTTGATTATTGGCTCGTTCCCCGATAATTACTTGATTTCGAATTTTATATATATAAGTTTTTTTATTTTGTTTAGGTGTAACCCACTAGTGACCCGTTTAAAACCGAAACTTAGAGGGGTAGGTCTAGGTTTGCAATTTTAGTGGACCGTTTAAACAGCAACCGATTAGGGACCGAACCCAACAGGACTAGACCAAAACCGACAGGGTTAGACCGATTAACATCTCTACTCCTACCTCCTATTTAAGTTTATGATTCCATAATTTACTATTATTATTTAGGTGAGTAATGCTAGTGTTACCACCATTGTTACCAGTTTCTAAAGTTGTCAAAATGGGAAGACAGGTGGGTTTGCCCGCGGGCCTGGAAAGCCCACTGCTAAACGGGTCAGGACGGGAAAGCCCGAAAACTTGACGGTCCTTGAATCTCTTGGCTCAATCTGCCCCGCGTAGAGCCATGGGCAAAACGTGCAAGCCCGCAAACACATGCATTTATTTATTATTCATTCATAAACCATTATTTATTATCAATTCATTTACCTTTAAACATACATGGAAGTATTTTATTAGTATTACTTTAAACATAAAAACAAATCATCCTAATCAATAAATAGAATACTTGCTCAATTAATTAGCCCTAATTAACACATCTCACTCAAATAAAACAGTAAAAGCTTCAATAATGTTAGTCTAGAAAGGGACCAGTAACTGCAATTGGCAACATGTAAAGTTAGAGGGAGTGAATAACATTTTAAAACTTTAAGGGTCGTTTTCTAAAACTTCAAAAATTGCAGCAGAAATTACAAATATAATGTCAATCGGCTGATGAATTGTGTCTTTCACAAAAATTGTTTCTGTTAGCATGAAAGATATTTTTGGTCAGCTAGTTGACACAGTTTTGAAATACTTTGAAAGTCGCAAGTTATAGAGAATGAACTGAAAAACAATTTACAGAACAATTATGTAATCAACTGATGAATCTCATTGCCTGACACTTAAGTAAATTGAAACTGGTTAAGTGTTAGGTCACTTTGTGTAAGCTGAAGCATAAAAGATAAGGCAGTTAAAGTGGTTCAAAGTATAAACTGCTACGTCCACTACCAAGTTGATCAAACTTAGATTTTTGAAGTACACTAATATTATTAATAATCTAGATGATCACTAATGAATCAGTGTACAACAAAGACCAATGTTTATGGAGTATGATCAAGAGACAATCACACTCGTGGGACAATCAATTAATTTCTTAATGAATATGAAATAAGTAAGGAATATTTAAACAATGATTGTCAAACACAAAGAACTAGCAAAGACTCAAAATGTAAAAATATCTAGCTAATGTTTTGGCTGAGGCACTTCAAATGAGAATTCTTCTTGAGAGAGATGAATGCTTCGGTTTCTCAATCCTTGCTTCAAATGTGTTTATACAGGTATCGAGGTTTCCAAGCCGTTAGAAGCAACATTTGAATTTGAATTGTGCCAATAATTTGAAGTGTATATCTCTATGGGGATCATGTGTTAGAGATATAGACAGTAAGATTTATTAAAACACAAAACAGGTAAGTGCCAGTATTTAGAATGTTTAAACAAAAGAAGTAAAGGAGCTGACACTTAAAATTGGGTCAGCAGCTACTAGGCTGCTGACAATAATTCTCTAATGGTTGACAACATATTCCAAGTAAAGAGATTATAAACTCAATAAGCTAAGTAAGAGCATAATGATTTTTAAGTAAATTTAAGACATGCATGATTCAACAGGACCTTATAATAAATCTACACCATTAAAGCAATGGCTAAGAAGCCACCGACAACAGATCTGACCGTGAGCTTGGTGGCCAAGCTGCTGCTGTTGGAAGCCACTGCTGGTGCAGGTGGCAGTCCGTCCGATGGAGACGCTCCAATTGACGGAAAAGGAGAGACGGATGGAGGTAGAGACGGTGGCAACTTGATAGTGGAAGGAGAAGGAGCTGATGATGGTCAGTTAACGGTAGGAGGAGAAGCTGGGGGATTTGCAGCTGGAGACGGTGACAGAGCGAGAGACCTGAGGCAAGATCCGAAGAACAAGATGCTCAAACAAAATAAACCCATATCTCAAACAAAATAAACCAAAATCTCAATGCCGAATAAGAAGATGCTCGTTCTTGAAGATGCTCACTTTTGAAGGTGCCTCCGTGTCGGAGCGAGAGGCAAGCGCGATAGAGAGAGGCGGTAGGTGTGTAGAACTTTATAGAAGAAACTAGAAGGAGTGAAGATTGTGAGATGTAGGGGAGGAAGACTTAGACAATTGAGATTTGAGAAGAGTTTTAGGTTTAACTTTTACTCTTTTAATGTTCAGACTTTTATTTTAGTTTTATTAGTTTCTTATATTTGGGATGGGCGCTTCCACTTGGGCCGCTTGGCTTTGATTTCTACTAGAAGAAGAAGACTAAATGATTGAGTTGAGTAGTGACCACTGACCAGTGAGAAAAGAAAATGACAGACAAGCCCGTTCCCGCCTCGCTTCTCCTCGTAAAATCCCACAGCTCGTACGGGCAAAGACTGTCATACCCGCTTCCAAACGATCCTTCAATATATCAAACCAACCCGCCCCTTTTAGATAGAGAGGCGGGCATGCCCACGGCCTTTAGCCCTAATTTACAGCTCTACCAGTTTCCACTAATGTTACAACTTATCTTGAGAAAGACATAGTTGATTTTTTAACTTTGTCTTTTATAAAACAAGTGTAACAATGGTGGTAAAGTTAGTATTATTCTTTGGGTCGCGCTATATAGCCCCCCCCCCCCGCGATGCTATAAGTTGACCCCCCAATAATCTAAACTTCTTTATTTACCTTTCAACATCCAAACTCAAACATGCCCTTTCCGCCTCCTCCTTCCCCACTGCGTGTTCCTCCATCTGTACCCCCATTACCGCCTTCTCCCTCCCTCACAGTCCCATCTCCATGGAGCAGCCACACCTCTCCCTCCTCCCTCCCCCTCCCCAACTGCCTCCTTGTTTTCCCTCCTTTCTCTCTCCCTCTCTCCCTCCCTCCCCATCTCTCACTATTCTTCCTCTTTCCTACCCCTTCTCCTATAACAAAAAATATTTTGATTTCAAAAATAACAAAAAAAAAAAGATTTTCCAATCTCCTCCAAAATCACTCTAGTAAAATAACAAAACAAAAAAAAGATTTTGAATGTTCGGCTCTGATTGGCCGAACAACATTGTGTCGTTCGACTAGCCCACGTCGAACACTACTGAGATTAAATTTTTTTAAAATTTTTTTATACTATTCGGTCACCTTTTGCCGAACAACACAGTGTTGTTTGGTCAAAGGTGACCGAACAGTATAATTTTTTTTTATAAAAATTAATCTCAGTAATGCTCGGCGTGGGCTAGTCGAACAACACAATGTTATTCGGTTAACCAGAGCCGAACATTCAAAATCTTTTTTTTATTATTATTTTACCATTGTGATTTTGGGGAAGATTGATATTTTTTTTGTTATTTTTGAAATTTTTGTTACAAGAAAGAGGGAGAACGCCTGTGGACATGAAGAAGAAAGGCAGGGAGAAGGGGTGGGAAAGAGGGAGAACAGTGAGAGATGGGGAGGGAGGAAGGGAGAGGGAAAACAAGGAGGCGGTAGGACTTGGAGGGAAGGAGGGAGAGGGAAAACAGGGAGGCGGTGGGACTGGGAGGGAGACGGAAAACAGGGAGGTGGTGGGACTGTGAGGGAGGCAGGGAGGGAGAGGGTAAACAGGGAGGCGGTGGGACTAGCTAGGAGGGAGACAGAGAGAGGAGGGAGGAGGGAGGAGGGAGAAGGGAGAGGGTGGGGCTGCTCCATGGATAAGAAAATGAGGGAGAAGGGGAGGGGTATGATTAGTTGAGAGGGTAAATTGAAAGGGCAAAATAGGAAATCTGGTTTTTAGGGGGGGGTCGACTCATAGGAACCGGAGGTTCGAATAGTGCGACTCTTATTCTTTTTAGGTTGATAAGGGGGTTCAATTTTTCGAAAAAAATATAAATTAATACTCCCTCAATTCTTAAATTATTCTAATGTTTGACTTTGACGCATAATATAAATTACGTGTTTTATGATTTTAAAAATATTTTAAAAAATATATGTTAAATTTTAATTTTAAAAACAATACGTAAAAAGTCAAATATGAAAATAATTTAAGAACTAAGATAGTATTATATAAAATTGTTTGGACGAATAGCATACATCTCTATATCTTTTTCGAAGTTTAATAAACCAACATTTCACCAATCATATATTCTCTTCGCTCCATAATAATTGCATATTAAAATAATTTAATTGATTATATTATAAATATTGATATAATATTTAGTTTCGTTTAAAATTCATGTAAATATGATCATAATTAAAATAAGAAGAAAAAATAAAGACAAATTGGCAAAAAAAATATTTGTTTAAAAAGAAAGTTCAGAGTTATTGTTTTTTCGAAGGTTAAAATTTAAGTAAGACCGTCTTACTGATATTTTTTTGGAATAATTGCGGTCCGGTCCCTTTTTGTGAAATTGTAACCGCTCCACTCCCATATTTTTTTATTCAACCGCTAAAATCCACTTTTATAATTTTTTTTTCCAATAATACCCGTCTTCCTCTTCTCGATCTCCTTCATCTTCCTTCCCTTAGACTAGTCGTGTTATTAATCACATCTTTTTGCAGCTTGTTCAAACGTCAGATCATATAATCTCTCAACTTCTACTTCCACTTGATATCATACAAAGGATCTTACCTACACAAATGTATAAAGTTCATTGCACGAAATAATTTCAAAAAGTGGTTGAAGAAGACGATAGACCCAACAAATCCAGTTGCGATTCAAGCGTTGGAGTTTACGATTTAGGGGTCAATGGTTTCGATGTGGGCGTCGAACAACAAACTCAGTTGCGAACAACCATATAAATTAAGTTGCAACAACCTTTGAAAAAAAGTGAAGTTGCCAAGTAACTTGTTGATCAATTGCGAACAACCATATAAATTAAGTCGCAACAACCTTTGAGAAAAAATGAAGTTGTCAAATAACTTGTTGAAAGTTAAGCAGAGCAAAAGCTTAGGGAGGGGCGGGCACATGGGAGGATGGAACGATTTCAAGAGGCTGTAAGGGGCAGGGAGAGTGGCTCTTGGGCTTGGGGCGCGGTTCCCATAGGTCTTTTTGAGACTTTTCAATGTCTGAAATTAATAAACGACGCCTACAAAAATTTACTAGTGCTAAAAATATTGTTTTGATTGATGCCCAAAAAAAAATTCTGACGCTCAAATTGAGACAGTGATTTTGTATGTACGTCTTTTCTTCATTAAGGGTATTTTTACCGTTTTCTCCCAAAAAGTATACTGTAGCGGTTTTTTTTTAAAAAAATGGACTTTTGCAGTTTTTAATTCCACCATATGGTACCGACCCGACTATCACCCTTTTTTTTTTTTTTTTTTTTATAAAACTAGAGAGTGAAACTTCTCATACTAAAGATAATAAATATAAGACAAAAATTTGTGTAGGACGTGAGCTCCATTTAGGAACTTGAGTTTGGCTCCCTTAAGCAACATAATTAATTAATTTGTTTTGCACATTAATGTGAAGTTCCTCATTTTGCTCCGGTGCTCCTGCACTTTCAAAGTTTGTCGCTGAAATTCTTATGTTTAATCTTTTGTCAGCTCTGTTAGCTATCCGTTAATGGTTTTCATTTATAAAAAAATGTGACACTTTTCAAAGTGAAAGTAACACATTTAAGACTAAAAGTGACATATTTAATCCCAAAAAATAACAATTTTTTAGGGAAAAAATTATAATTTTTATTAAAAATATAAAGGGACACTTTTAAGGTAAAACATGATAGTTTTATATTATAAAGTGACATTATTAATAAAAAAAAGTGACGCTATGCATATATATAAATATGAGGGATAACGTTGTAATTTTCAAAAACTAAGAAATTGCATTAAATTTTTAAATTTTTAAATTTTATCCCATTTAACCTGATATAGCCGGGTTACATGAGACCTCTAAATATAATTATATAAGAGCACCTCCATTGTATGTTTCATAATGGATTCTTCCATTAAGAATCCAAGGTTGAATTCTTAATGAATTCTAAGGACTTAATTAAGAAACCTCTAAATATAATTATAAATAAATGCTTCTAAATATGTGAAAGAAAAATGAAAAGTTAAAAAGAAAATAGGTGAAGAGTGAACAAAAATGCTTCTATTGGAAAGAAAAAATGAAAAGAAAAGAAAAAGGTGAGAGTGAACAAAAACTTGAAAAATATTCGATCTAGTAAAGATCTGATGATAGCTCAAAGCCTCGAATTACAAACAGCGTTCTTAATCTAGATTCGGACAAACCAGGAAAAGGGAATCAAGCAAAGAGCTATAGGAATGGATTCGGACGAAGAAGATCAGAGGACTCCACTGAGTCAGAGACCCGAGTGGTCGGACGTGATTCCGATCCCTCAAGACGACGGCCCCAATCCCGTCGTCCCCATATCATACTCCGACGAGTTTTCCGAGACCATGGATTACTTCCGTGCTGTTTATTTGGCCGACGAGCGCTCCCCTCGCGCCCTTCACCTCACTTCTGAGGCCATTAATTTGAATGCCGGCAATTACACTGTAACTCTCTCTCTCTCTCTCTCTACTTCTCTCTCCCACAAATTGGTCAATCGAGATTAATTTGTTGTAAGTAAATATGTTATAAACTTAATTGTCCTTGAGAAAATTCGAATAGGTTGCTATCAATAATATTCTTGTTTCATTGTTTGGAATAGTACTTCTCCGTTCCACCGTCATGTTTGAAAAATCTAATTACGAAGAGATATATAATTAGTATTAAAGTTGTTATAATTACAATATTGCTTAACCATAAACAATATGTATCTAAATCTACAAGCTATTAACCAACTGAGCTAAGCCGTGAGTGCGAACCATAAACAATATGTTATTTACGTATGTGGAGGAGGGTAAACTTGACATGGTGTGGAGATGCTAAACTTAATCTTTTGAAAGTGGAATTTTAAAGTGAAACATCTGAAAATAGTACGGTGGACTCTCTACCGAGAACGGAGGGAGTATAGCTTAATTGGCTTAGCTGCCAAAGTAAAATTAGAGAGCTGTAAATTACGACCCACATTTCAATGGGCTGATTCATGCCGACAATATTTCCGCTCAAATTAGAGAGCTGTAATTTTGACCCACATTTCAATGGGTCAATTCATGCTGACTATATTTCTGGCTGTGCCTGAATTTGTTGGGAATGGGAAATTGACGGGCCACTGAGGTGATTTCTGTCTCATATCCGGGTCCAACATAGCCCTCGGGCGTTTTGTCTTGGTTTGAAAAAATAAAATAAAAAAAGTTTCATCCATACCAAAATGAGAGTTTTGCAAAACTTAAGAAAGCGAACTTTTAGGTGATTTCAGTAATACATAATCATGAATGCTCTTAGTGTCCACACTATAGCAATGCAGGTGCACAATGTGACATGATTGATTGTTAAGGTGAATTTAGTAACTGCATAACACCAGATTTGGGACCAAATATGTTAAATAGTGATCTGAAATTCTACTATGTTGACTTTTCAATATATAAATTGTTTCCTTTTTTTTTGTTTGGGAGGGGGGAGGGGTTGTTGGGGGCGGAGGGAGTATAATATAAATATATATATATATATATATATATATATATATATATATATATATATATATTAAATTGGAATTATTTTTGATTGTTTGATAAATTTTTAATAGGTAGTTTACTAATTCCTCAAATTTAAAGACGATAAGCTGTTATATTTGATGGGGTTTGTAGTTTCTATATTATTACAAGTTGATTCACATAGGCCTAATGTGTTCATCTGGTTTCAGGTGTTAAAAGTAAATTGTGTGTGCATGTTGTTACGTGAGTGAATGTAAAGAGTGGAAAATCATCAAATGTTGGGATGGTTTGGTTTATCCTTAGAATTGTAGGATTTATTTTCTTTTCCTGGGAGACTAATTTTGTGACTAAATTTTGCTTGAGTTTGTTATTTAACTAAGTTGCTGATGCTGGTTTCCAGTCTCCTTATCTTATTTGCTGCTTAACACCGGATAGAAAAGAAAGGCATGTTTTTCTTCTGTTCTGTTTGGTTTTAGGAAGAGATAAACCTCTTTCTTATTTCTCTTCTGAGAACTGGAGTAGAAGAGTGACACTTTCCCTAGGATGGTGAATGTGGCACTAAAAAATGGTCTATAAGTTAATACAAGGTGAAGCAGCATCATGGAGAAAAGAGTAGAAGGGATAAAAGGAAAAGGTAGAATTAGGGGAGTAAAGATATGAGAGGAAGGAGGCATCACATAATTATTTTTTGTATTGTTTTTATTACATGGCAAAGAAACTTGACTACAATGCGCAGAATCTTTTTGTTAATGTATACAATATTATTTCAAAAGCTAGTTTCCAGTTTGCTTCAGCCAATTTTTTTTTCTTCTCAGATTATGTAGTTGACAATTTCTCTTTATCCTTGTATAATTATATTTGCAAAACAACCAGTGGCCCTCTATTCTAAGAGGAAGCTTCATTTCGTGGACTCTCAGGAGTTCAACTGACTTTCATTCTTCTTGCGCAGGTATGGCAATTTAGACGGCTAATACTTGAGGCGCTTAATGCTGATCTGCACAAGGAATTGGATTTTGTTGATCGTCTTGCCAGCAGTATCTCCAAAAACTATCAGATATGGTGGGTTATTGTTGTATATATTTACCCATCTCCATGTTGCTTCTTTTCTTTGCGCCTCTGTTCTGTTGTTAAGGCCTAAAGAGATAGGGAAGCTGTTTGGTGGATAGAGTACAGCCTAGTACAAGAGTGCCTGCGGGTGTGGGAAGGTTTATGACACAACCTTACTTATTCTGTTCATTCGAACCCGTGACACCAAGCCTTAAGCTAGGGGAACTGTTTGTAGATGAACCTTACCTAAAAAGTTACCGAAGAAACTTTAGGGAAAATGAATGAACTTTCTTTAAAAAGTAAATTATTCGTGAAATATTTCCTAAAATGTAGTAGTGTACTGATGTGGAAGTCAAGAATGACCAAAAAAAGGTTTGAGAATATGACAGCCATAACCTATTCTGATCCTGGCCATCATCACGTGGAGGGGAATGATCATGATCATGTAGATTGAAATTGGTAGATAAAATCATGATTGACCATAGAAATTGTTTGTAGTTAAGAAATGAGATTCTGCGCTAATTTTTTCAGTCTTGATATACACATTCTTTGTAAATGGATGGATACTTGACGAGACATGTTTATGTGGTTTAGGGTTCAAAATAACTGTGATGAATACAGGTGCACGATTGGTGTAAGGCTTACTCTTGATCTAGATGCAGGGTCATCAATGTTTTTAACCATACAAGTATGGAAAATGTCCATGAAAGTTTATAACCATTAACGTTTAAATAAGTACGCGAAGATGCAAGATTGGTGTTAGGCTTACTCTTGAGCAGGGTGATCAAAGCTTATAACCACAACAAATAAACAAGTACATGATGACCATGAAGGGCTCATCTGACCACTTCTTGTTTTTGAAATGGAGATGGAGACCAATTAGGATCATTTCTGGTTCTTGGGCTAGGTGTCCGACTCTATTTCTATTTTAGTAGTGACCGAGTCCTTACCAGTGGCGGTTCTAGAAATAAAGTTAAGCGGGGTCCAAACAGGGCCGGCCCTGAGTTTTGAGAGGCCCATGGCAAAAAAAAAAGCAAGGGCCCTTTATAAAAATGAAATTATTTAAAGTATTGGAAAAAAGAAAAGTAAAAAGTTTATAGCAAGAATTGAACCCAAAATCTCTCATAATCTAGGAAGTATGTTAACCATTGAGTCATCTATTCTACACTAAATTAATCAACACGTTATAACTTATATACAGTTCACAGACTAAAATAAATGACAACCTAGGATTTGAACCTGTAACCTCTACTTTAAATAATGTACATCTTAACCACTGGGTGAAACCAATCCATTGTAAATCTTTTTGACACTATAATATATATACTAAATATAAGGTAGTACCCAAACATTTGGGGCCCTAAAATTTGGGGGCCCATGGCGGTAGCCCCTCTTGCCACCCCCGAGGGCCGGCCCTGGGTCCAAAATTTTAACTATTACATAAAAAAATTAGAAATTACAACTGTCCTTTACGCGTTTTCATACGTTGAAAACGTGTAATTACTTCATCATTACTAACATTCAGTAACAAGTTTTTTTCAATATAACATACAAGAAAATCATTTAAATAATGATCAAACAATTTTTTGGACAATTTATTTTATTAAAATGTTCTTAAAACCATCACACAAGTCACAACTAAATTCCCTAAATCAGTAAATCACACAATTAAATGAGATGAGTAACAAAAAGTTAAACTAAATTTTTCTAAATAAAAAAAATCCCAAATTCAACAATTTAACATTTCAGTTTTTAACCCCAAAAACCCCAATTCAAAAACCCTAATTCTTGAAGCTTCAGATATTTACCGTGCCTGCTTTACAAATACTCTTTACTCTTGTTTTGTGTTTTTTCTTATTCATTTTTTTCGAGTGTCTTTGTGTGTGTGTGTGAGAGAGAGAAAGAGAGAGAGAGAGAGAGATGAAATATGCTTCAGGTACTTAATAATCTACATGGTAACTAATTGCATGGTATTCCATTTTCAATAAATGAATCCCTTTCAGTTTTAATCCGCTAACCACTGTTGTCAGTTAAGATAAAGTGGAAATATCATACTTCTGAAATCTTCTGACTACCATCTATCAATGAGGCCAATTAATTAGGTAATTGCATTATTTGTCTATGAGTACTTTCCTTGTATGCCCAAGGTACCCTTGATGTTAGTTGTCTCATTACATGCTACACTCTTTCAAGAACCTGATTTGTTCTTTTGAAACACTCACCTTGTGCTTGCTGTACTTGGTGCATTTTGCTTTTATTTCTGAAATGAAATTTCTATAATGCCTTACTCGACAAGACTCTTTGCACTTTTGTGGATAGATCAGTACACTTAAACTCTTTTCACTAATCCCCTGAAAAGCCACATATATGGTTTCATTTGGTTGAGCATAAACATCAATCATCTGGTTTTGGCAGCAATTTGCTTACTGATCAGGCAAAAGGTGTAGTTAACTCTATAGTGATTGAAGTAAGTGGATTTAAATCAAGTAGAAGGGGGTGGAGGACATGAAAGCTAACTTTAGCGTCAGGACTATGAGTGGAGACTCAATAAATTAAGAATCCCAAAGTGGTAGAAGTGGGAGAGAATGCTAGTAAGAACTGAATTTGGCTGGGTGCAGTAGCAAGTGCAACTGGAGTTTTTTATGAATGGGATAATACCTGTATAGTTGAGAGTAAAAATGTTCTGCTATTTGCAGTTCCTTGTATAAGCTTGGCCCTCCTCCTTCCCACCCTTTGTAGTCTTAACAGTGGAGTTGGTTTTAAGTTAACTCCAGGGCTTTTTATAATAACTGAACTCATACGGGTGTAACCAACGTTTTAATATAGGCACCATAGGCGGTGGGTTGCAGAGAAACTGGGAACTGATGCTGCAAATAGAGAAATCGAATGCACGAAGAATATTTTCTTGCATGATGCTAAGAATTACCATGCTTGGTCGCATAGGCAGGTATGATCGAAGCTTCTTTTTATTCCATATGCATGAAAGACAGCAGCAAACTGTCATTAGCTGAGTAATTCAACATTCAGCTGTATCTATCATTTTATTTTTCTCCACAACGACAATTTCCTTGCTATATTCCCTAAATGAGTTTCACATGTAACTTTTCAGTGTAAAGTGTCAATTTCAGGCTAAATTGGCACATTGCTTGGGGTTTTAGGCTAAAAATTGATAGTTTAAGTTCCTTGCAATAGATATAATTGACACTCAGGAAGAGGGGTATTACTTTGTTAGCCTTTTCTAATCTTTTTGGAACTAGTGATTTGAAATATGATTTAAATTGCAGTGGGTGCTTCAAGCTCTAGGAGGCTGGGAAGATGAACTTGCCTACTGTGGAGAACTCCTTCAAGACGACATTTTTAACAATTCTGCATGGAATCAGGTATAGGCTAAAGTGTCTGAACCCATCATATTTTACTGGGATGGTAGTATGTAGTGCTGCTCTGCAGTTTGCTTCACATGAAAATTGGTTAGCCTATCCTTTTGATGTGCTATATTAATTAAAGTGGATGGATCCAATGTATCATTATACGAGCTGATCTAATTTTCTTGGAAATGTTAACTGTTGTAGCAGCACCATTCTGACAACTTTTTACACAAACTTTAAGATGTATAGAGTTAAGATGGTTGGCAAAGGGGGAGATATGAAATTACTGATATGAAGTTTTTCCAACACCATTTAAGAGCAACACGAACTTGAAAGTTCAATTAACCTGCACATTTTTTGAGCATGCATTACAATTTTTTTCTTCTTAGTACTTGACTATTCAGGATGATAAATGTTGTAGTGAGTTACCTTTTTGCTATGTTTGAAAGGAACACGGAGAATGTGCCTATGTTTGTCTGGGAAAAAGAATTTGTGTATCAATGTTAGTGACCTTAAAAGATCTTCTTCTTTTATTGGCTCATGGATACAACTCGACTCAACCTTAGTCTTAGTCCCAATCATTTGGGGTCGACTAGATTAATCCTTTTCCACCATTCAATTCAGTTCACACAAGCCACGCTCATTCATATATTTCTTTATTACTGATGTCCATGTAAATTTAAGTTTTGATCATACCCTACTTCTAGTCTAATTGATATTTGTTGTGCACAACGGAAGACTTTTACAAACAAATTAGCAGAGTATAACAAGATCAATTGAAAAGAAGAGAGAGATTGGGACCAACCTACTATCAAAATTTTATTAGAGAGCCAACCTAGAAAACGTTTTAGGGATACAACTATTCATATGGATACAATAGAAACCCTAAAACCCTTGAACCAAGTAAAACCGGACAAACAGCAAAAAGCCAAGAACGGGACTAGGCGGTCACGTAGTCCACGACACTAAGCGACCGCGTAAAATCCAGAAGCTCGGTCCGAAATAACACAACTAAGCGGTCGCCTAGTCCTCAGCACTAAGCAACAGCCTTGTCCCTAAACCCGACAAAGCTCGGAGGGAACTCGGCCTTGCCCGGGTAATCGAGCCATCCCATTCTCAACAATATTGATAGCATCACATGTCCTAATAGGTGCATTAAGCGATCTACGTTGTGTCCAAGCCATCTTAACCAACTTTCTGCCTTCTGTGCTATTGGGGTGATTTTATATGCTATTGGGGCGACTTTTAGTGCCTCATGAATTTGTTTATTACGATTTTTGATTTACTCATGGATGTTTCTAAATTTTTTGAATTGAGTCTTCTTTTACTAAGAAAACTAGAATTTCTTTCTTGTTTTTACAGAGATATTTTGTTGTAACTAGGCACCCCGGCTTGGGAGGCCTGGAGGCTATGAGAGAGTCTGAAGTTAGCTACACAGTTGAAGCCATTTTGGCCAACCCTGAAAATGAAAGCCCATGGAGGTACCTTAGAGGCCTATACAAAGATGACATGCAATCTATGGTAAATGACCCTCAAGTATCCTCAGTATGCTTGAAGGTTTTGACTGCAAAAGGCAACTGTGTTTTTGCTCTTAGCATGCTTTTGGAGCTTCTTTGCCATGGTTTCCAACCAAGCCAGGAGTTGAGGAATGCTGTTGAGGCTCTGACTTCGGACTCGGTTCCAGTAGGTCCAAACTTGGTTAAAACTGTTTGTTCTGTATTGGAACACATGGATCCTATGAGAGTAAATTACTGGAAGTGGAGAAAGAGCAATGCTCCTGCTCAATTAGTTTAGAAGGGATGGAGCAACTGATACTGCATCAAATATCAAACGAGAGCAGAGGGGACTGCCGATTGTATTATTACAGCCAATCTCAGCTTGCATTTGTATGAATTGTGTAACTAATGTTAGGTTTTAAGCTTAGAAACGTTGTATGCTGTATCGTGAACAAGTTGTCATTGACCAAGTGGCTTTCACTCCAAAACCTTTGAGCATAGTTGATTCATTTTCGTTCGATTTTGTTGTGCTGACTGGTAGCATAATTTTTGTTACCTGTTGTATTAAATTTCCTTCATATCCTAGCTAAAAATTTGTCTCATCATGTAGATGTGGAATTTTGATCTTAAACTCCTGGATATCACACACACACTCACTGCAGGCATCAGTGAAAGTGAAAATACGCTTGGCCTATTTTACCCTCCTTTGAGCCGTGTATAATGACTTGTTTTACAATGTTGACGCTTATGATTATCATATTGTTGCATGAATGATTTGAAAAAGGAAAAAAAAGGTTATAATGTTGTTTTAGGCATTTACGTGAATATCATTGTATTGCATGAGGAAAGGAAAAAGAGTATTTTTGTGAAGTATCAGGGATATTATGATACATGTTCACGGTTTTATTGTTTGGCTTGATGAGAGAGTTTCTAAGAAAGGCAATAATAAACATTGTAAAACAAGTCATTATACATGGCTCAAAGGAGGGTAAAATAGTGATCATAGGAAGCTTATTAGGAGTTTCTAAGAAGCTTCATTACTTCGTTATTTAAAGATGTAATTGTTATGGCGTAATTATCATATATGTAATGTCTTATTTTTTAACCTAAACCATGTCATATTCGAGTATTTCTTCGAGAGCATGTTAACCCTGCAGTATAAATATAAGGACTCAAGACATTCAGGTTAAGCAAGTTGAATAACATAGAAGACGGATGAACCAGTGAATGCCTTCATTCACAGAACTAATTCTCGGATTTCGTTTTCACCCTTTGAGTTGTTTTCATTGCTGTTTTTCTAAGGGTGATTTGTACTAGAAAGTATTCATATACTCTCTTAGGAGTTTTTATTGGATTTCCACTCTTAAAGTGTTTTCATATTGTAATCTTGACAATATGTTAATTAGTGAAAGTTTTGTCATAAGACACTCTTAAAATCTTCTCTTAGTATATTTACTTGCTTATGTTTACTTTATTCTGGTGCGGTTTCGTGTTTTGTTAATCGAATCCTAGCTACATATTTCTTACAATCAGTGTTCCCATTAGAAACAAGTTGTTCTCAATCTCAAGTAAGATCAAATTTCTAGATTGATGAAAATGATGGGGTTTTAGATTTAATCCTATTGGTAATATGTATGATTATGATAATTGGTTGCTGATGTGGTCTCACTCAAAAGTCAAAAAAATTCTTGAAAATAATCAATATATTAAAATTAAATATGGAGAGTAAAGTTAAAATGATATTGTAAGTGTAAATAGGCTTGGCCTATTTTATCTTATTTGTGCCGTGTCTTATACCGTGGTCTTTAAGGTCCTTTTAGAAGTTTCGTCATTGTTTTAAATAAGGATGTAATTGATTTGACATGTTTGCGTAATATAGAAAGATTATCTCCTAATCTTAAGAATGTCATGTTGAGTGTTTTCTTGGAAAACTTGTTTCCTAGACCTTATGTAAAGAGGAGTTCGTTCCTTGATGCTCGTCAATTAAGAAGAGAGAGATCGTGAGATAAAGACTAAAGAGCATAGAAGTTGTTATAGAAAACGGATGTTCTAGCAAATGAAGCTTCATCCTGAAGTTTATTCGCAATGCTGATTCTCTGATTTCGTGTTCACCCTTTGAATTGTTTTCGTTTGTGTTTTTCCAAAGGTGATTTGTACTAGAAAGTATTCAAATGCTCTATTCGAAGTTTTAATAGGATTTTCACCCTCAAAGCGTTTTCGTATTGCAATCTTTATAATATTTTAATTAGTAGAAGTTTTGCAATAAAACACACTTTACAAGCAAGATTGCTTGTAGACTTAAAACTCCCTCTTGTGCTTTTACTTGCTTAACTTTACTTTATTCCGTATTGTGTTTGTAGATCAAATCCTAACTACTTACTTATTATAGTTATAGATACGTAAATATATATTTTGAATTTAGTTTATTTAAGTGAAACGTCACAAAAAGAGTATAGTAGCAATTTTTTTACGGGGAGGAAGTATTTTTAATCATTACAAAAAGAGGTGGTCTCATGTAAGAAAGTCTTACGGATTCTTATCCATAAGACGGATCTATCCATGTTAAATAGGGTAAAATTCAGAAATCTTAATACAACCCCTTAGTTTTTTGAAAATTGCAGTGTCACGCCTCATGTTTATATATGCAGAGTGTCACTTTTTACTATTAATAGTGTCACTTTATTGTATAAAATGTGTCACTTTTGGTCATAAAAGGGTCACTTTGCATTTTTAATGAAAATTATATTTTTTTTCTTAAAAAAATGTTACTTTTTGGTCTTAAATGTGTCACTTTTAGCCTTACATATGGTACTTTTACTTTGAAAAGTGTCTCATTTTTTATAAATGAAAATCATTACATTTGTCATTAAAGTGTCACTTTATAGCATTAAAAATGTTAATTTTTAGTATTAAATGTGTTACTTTTAACCGTATAAGTGTCATTTTGCCTTATAAATAAAAATCTTCGCTATTGACCTTAAAAGTGTCACTTTTAGCATTGAAAGTGTCACGTTTTAGTATTAAAATTTGTCACTTTTGGCAGTCACCGTTAGTTTTAAAATGACACTTTTTAATTTTAAATGTGTCATTTTTTAGTATTAAGAGTGTCACTTTTTAGTATTATGAGTGACAATTTGTATTTTAATGGGAATTATAATAAATTTCTATTTATAGTGTCACTTTTGTCTTTTAAATGTGTCACTTAGTATTTCGTCAAAGTCCGTTAGAATCCGTCAAGTACGCCAAGGCAATTGAGGCTAACGGAACTGACCGAGGATTAAACTGCAAGACATGAGAAACATAATAATTTCAACGACAAACCTTGAAAGTATAGGGGTTTCGAAGCAGAATGAAAAACTTGTCATTAATGAGCTGCTTGCAGGACTCCAAGTCGAGACCTCTGCCCAAATCTTAAACAAGAACTTAAAACTATCTTTGCTAGATTGTTTTTGTGATTCTTTGTAATATATTGCTTATTTATTATGTTTTACGAATTTTTAAATGAAGCTTTGCCTTAAGGATGTAAGATCCGTAAAACCACCTTATATAATTTTTTACCTTATAAAAAATATTCAAAACAACAAAACCAAACACACCCTCAATCTCTTTGACTTTATTGTTTTCATCTTTCAGCCGTACAAGTAATGGATGGGCAGTTTCAAAGCAATTTTTGTACAAGCAATGGATGGGCAATTTCAAATCAAATTTACTACAAGCAGTTGATGGACAATTTAAAAGCAAGTTTTGTTATTTATCTGCCGTTGAGAATGTGATGATTTGATTACCTGGGCCTCAGGTCAATTCCCTCCATGGACTAAGCAGTAGGTACAGATTGTCAAATTTTGAACAAAGCGATAGTATTGAGGACTAAGCAACCACTTACTCTTATTGTTTCGAACCAAGCTACTTGAGTTTTGGACAAGACGATCGTTCAGTGTTGAGGACTAGATGACCGCTTACTCTTACTGTATTAACCAAGCTACTGTAAAATGCGCGGTCGCCTAGTGTTGAGGACTAGGCGCACCTAGTCCCATTTTGTTGCTTGTCCGGTTTTTCTTATTTAAGGGTTTTAGGGTTTATATTATATCCATATAAATAATTATATCCCTAGAATGCTTTTAAAATTGACTCTAATAAATTTTTGATAATCCGTTAACCCCAATCTCTCTTCATTTGTGATCGATCTTATTATACTCTATGCAACTGAAAATCAATATCAAAGAATCTGTTCATTATCAACACAATCAATCCAATCTATAACTGGGAAAACAGAAGAACTATAACAAATACAGAACACCACCATGCTAGATGAATGGCACAGAGGGGGGCATAAACAGCTTGATCAAGCTCTAATGGAACCATGGAAGCAAATAAAAATCCAAAAAACGCCGACGAGGAATAAACAATGTCGAAATTTTATTCATCAATGATTTATTCTCGAACTTATACTAGATACAATTATTCTCGAATGCACGACTACACAGCCCCAGTCATCGAAACAAGTATGATACAGTATGTCCTAATCAGTGCCAACCTTAGGTATTTCAGTTAATCTCAAAAACCCGAGAACTTTGTCCGAGCTCTTGATGCTATATTGTTCTTCTACTCGGGATACATGATCTGATTCCAACCCATCATTGACGGACAACATATGCGTCCATCTCCAGGTTAGGAATTGAAGGAACCATTGTTCCCGGGAGCATTGAATCTTCGTCTGTGGCTTCTTCTTCTCGCACAATCTATCCTTGCTCTTGCAAAAGGTTATTTATCCCAATAGTGAAGAAAATGACCCTTCATAACCTTTTCTCCATTAGATGGTAGCATTTGGATTTGCTCCAAAATGTATTTCTTCTAGTTGCATAATCTAACAGTACAAGCTACGGCCTGCGCCCAAAATTTAAGCCTTGCTTTCACATCTTCAGGATGATCACCTATTAAAGATACAGAAAAAAGGCGCAACCAAATTAGACCCATTCTATAGTAATCACAAATAGTACTAAAATTACTCCAAGAATCACAAACATTAAGGTATCCAAATAACGTATTCCTTTCGTTGTTGCATAAGAACATACTAGACTCCGCGGACCAGCTCGTTTACGAGAGGGTCTTTCTAAACGCGTAGACAATGTTCCGCTTACGACCAGCTCGTTTACGAGAGGGTCTTTCTAAACGCGTAGCTGGTCTTTCTAAACGCGTAGACAATGTTCCTCTTGCGACCAGCTCGTTTACGAGAGGGTCTTTCTAAACGCGTAGACAATGTTCCTCGTACAAGGAGCTTTGTTTATGAGAAGGACTTTCTAACGGATACAAAACCTCTAGAGTTTGAGGTTCTGAATTTCTTAAATTCCATGACTAATATTTTACCATTACATTAGGATGAACTAACTTGAAAATTATTTAGTACCAAATATGACTAATATTTTGCCATTACATTAGGATCAGTTGACTAATGGTTGGGATCAACAGAATTGAAAACTAATTAGTTGCGACCCTAAGTCTGCTCACCAAATCTTAAGAATTTCGCCAACTCCATTTATTCTAGAGTTAGGTCCATTTGCAACAAGGTGCAAAGTGGGAAACCATAACCAATACATTGGTAATGGTTTTCAATGTATTGGTTATGGTTTTCAACAACTTAACAACTGTCAGGGCACTTGCACTTGTCAAGTGTAATGGAAAGTTGCAAGCTATTAAAATTGATTAATTTACCAAATAAAGATTAAAATTGCTTAGAGAATCATAATGATAAATCCAATTAATGTAAACATACCAGGGCTGGAGATCTTCCAATTGGCAATAGGGCCAGAAGGAGGGGACCAATTAGTCTCAGCCATTGAAGAAGTAGAAGAAGGAGAATCAGGTGATGCTTTGTGTTGCTGCTCATCAAGATACTTTTGACTCATTGAATAACAAAGCTCAAGAGCTGGCAATGTATTGCAGAGCTCTGGAATTTCATCATAACTGAATCCAAAACCCAGATCCAAACAGCCTTTTAACTCTTCAAGATCTTCATCAGTCAAGCTCTTTGTTCTACCTAGCTCATCTTCATCAGATGTCTCCACATACCCTTGAAGAAAAACTTGCTTTTTCTTTGGTTTCTTCATCTTCTGGATCTTGTTCTTGGACCATGGATCTTTCTCCTCATTCTTGATCAACAACCGACCACTTTCTGTGTTGTTTTGACATTCATATTCATAAGATAAACTCCCCATCTCTTTCTTTTAACTATCTCACACTGTGTTTTTTCTCTGTTTGTGTGTTTCTCTGTGTAAGAAAGTAATTGCTTTGAGAGGAGGGAGTGCCCTTTTAAACCCTTCCACAAGGGTAGTCTTTTTTATGATGATGGCATGGGCATGTTGTGATGTATGTATGTATGTATGTATGTATGAATGGGTTAAGTTAATGTATGAAATGGGTATGATTGAGAGGGGGGTGGGAGAAGGAACAGCTGTAAATGAGAACAAAATGATGGTGATAGGGATGGCAAAGCAAGAGAGAGAGAGAGAGAGAGAGAGAGAGCAGAGTACACGTATTAGTTTCTTGGTGGATCACTCAACTCAAGATGTCTTGTGGGACCCATTTGTTCTATTGAAATGAGGGCAATTGTGGGATCCACCCATGTTGATGGGTTTGTTTCGGATTTGTCTCTTTCTGAGTTTCTGTCCATGGCTAACCAAACGAAGACCGGCAACCCATTTACTTTACGAGTTTATTATTATTATTAGCAGAATTAATATATATTTTGGTCACCGGAACTCGGCAAAAAGATTAGTTTGGTCCTCGAGGTTTAAAACATGTTAATGTGATTCATCAACTCGTTTTTTTTTTAATCAATTTTCTCCTTTCATAGTTATTGTTATATTTTTCGTCTATTTTTTTAATAATATAACTAAATTACTCTTATGATTAATATATAATTTGGTCTTTCGATTTAACCAAATTTTAAGATTGGTCATCGGGTTTGAAAATTTATTCATTTGGTGATTGAATTCAATTTTTAAACAAATTTCCACTCACAATGTTATTGTTATTTATTTATTATTTTAATAACGAGAATACCCTTAAGAACTCTATTCATTCTCTTTCCCCCATTAATGCTCTCATTCTTTTTCGCTTCCATCATTACTCTCAATTCAATGCAAATTTCAGATCCAAAATTAATAGGAATTTCATATCAAAATCTTGATAGGAATTCCTCTTTTGAAATTTAAATCCAAAATAGAATCAATTTTTTTTTTTCAAAAAAATTGAATCAATAGAAACCCAAATCTGAATCAAAACTCACATCCAAAATTGAATCAAACACACATTTAAAATCGAATCAAAAATTGACTTCTTCCATTAACTTGAAATAGTGATGGAATTTGTCATTTTGGTGTGTTTTTTTCGTGGGTTTTGTGGGTACTTAATGGAGGAAATATCAAATATGGCGGTAGTTTGTGGTGATGGAGAGGTCAACACTTTCTCCAAATGTCGGAAGGAAGGATCTATGTTTCCCAAGTAATGAATCTTCATCAATGGCATAGCCATAAGACCAGGAGGAATAAGAAAATTTGACGAACCTTATCTTCTATTCATTTTCTGTCTCTAGCGAGAGGAATGATTTCCGCCTATAATCTTATTGCATCCAACTAGTAGTGATGGGCGAAGAAACCATGGGAGGAGGACATGAATTATTTTTCCAACTGGTTGGAAAATATCTCATTTAAGGCGGATGTTCAATTCAGTCTTGATGGTGTAAGGCGGAAAGAGGAAAAATGGTTCTTTTCGGAGAAAGAGGAAAGTCGATGAACGCAGATGAGTTTGTTATGCGCTGAGCATAGTTGTCAAAGTTTGGCGCTTGAATGGAGGCGAAGTCGAGGTTTGTCGCTGAAAAGGGCGAGTTGGATACATATATCGAGATTTTCGATTCTAGATCTAGGCTTCAATATTAGATGTTAATGAAATCTAACGACATATGAACTGGCGAACTCATTTGAGCTTAACAGTCGCGGCTCCCCGCGAACGCTTCCCGTGATTGGTTTGTTGATTGGTGGAGATTAAGTATGATTTTGTAATTTCTTTTGTTTTTTTTTTCATGTTTTTCCCTTTTTTTTCTAATGTGCCGAGCTGCTGCTATCTTATATTATTACATGGGGTTTATTTTCATTTCATTTTTAGGCATTTTATTTATTATTTATTATATTTTTAATTTGGGATTTGGGATTATTTGAATTTTTTCATTTTGTTTTTGAATTTTACTTTATTTTTTAAAAAACTTTATTTTATTTGGTTGATTAACTATTTATTATATTACTTGAAATTTTAAACTAGCTCAGAATTTCATCATATATACTATGTTAGGACTTAGTTTCATGTATTATATTCACTTATAACATGTTTTGTTGATATTTGTTAAGTTATATATATTTTATGTATTTTTCCTTAGTATTTTTTCCGTGAGTGCCTTTTTGGCGCCTTTTTAGCGCCTTGCCTCTCGCCTCAAATTTGGACCTATCGACTTTTTGGCGCCTCTCGACTTTGATAACTATGGCGCTGAGGGATACTTGTTGAAATACTGTGAAAAAATTAATAGTGTTCAACAAACAGAATTGAGAACTGATACTGGGTTTCAAATGTTGAAGATAAGCTAACTTTTGGATTGACATGTTACCCCCTGTATTTGTAACTTTTAAAAAATTCGTCCCATAAGAAACTTCTTAATAAGGGTAATATAACGATATTGAAAGAATTTAGACGATAAAATTAACGATAACGGTGTGAGGGTTCATAAGGGTATTCTCGTCATTAAAAAAATAGACGGTAAAAGTAACAATAACAGTATGAGGGGGAATCTGTCCAAAAAAATCAAATTTAGTGTTTGTTTGGTGGAGCGCTTTGGTCAAAATGCTAGTAAAAAACGATATGTTTTATCTTTAAAAGTGTTTCAATACAGCGTTTAAAACGCTTCAATTTATAGCGTTTTAAAAATATGCTACGTTTATAACTACTCTATTTATGAAAAATAACGTTTTGAAATAGTTTTTCAAACGTGTTTACAAAAATAAAATTACGTTTTGAAAATGCTGCATTTTCAAAATGTTGTACCAAATGAGGCCTTAGAGACCAAATGAATAGATTTTAAAACCCAATGACCAAACTTAAAATTTGGTTAAATCGAGGGACCAAATTATATATTAATCTTAAGGGTAATTTAGTCATATTGTAAAAAAAGTGGGCTAAAAATGTAACGGTGAACGGTGAGAGGGAAATTGATACAAAAAAATGAGTTAAGAGAGCCACATTAATATATTTTAAACCCCGATGACCAACTAATTTTTTTTTCACATGTCCAAGGACCAAAATATATATTAATCCTTATTAGTAATACTACCTTTGATTTCAAACAATCTTCTCTTTTTTTACTGAGCATAGTTTTAAAAAATAATAATTGACTGTATTATAAATATTAATATAATATGTGTTTTTTTCAATGTCTTATATCACATAACCATAATTAAAGTAAATAGAAAGAATATGGTAAAATTGTAAAAGTGTTTTCATAAAAAAACAAAGAGTATGTAATAGTAAAAATGGTAAAAGTGTTTCATAAGAAAACAAAATTTTGAAAGTTTACGAACATTTTATATAAAACGGATCATTCATACCTAACTCACCGTGTATTGGTGCTGTAAGAGAGTAAGACTTCGTATTAAAACCATACGTTTATGATTATTTTACCGTACTCTTTTTTTTTTTTTCTCATCCATTCATTAATATTTTTCTTTTTATCAATCTCTTAATCTATCAAATTATTACACAATTACGAAAAAGTTTTACGAATATTTTTTTGGAAGATGAATCCACCATATGTTAATAGATTGAAGTCAAAAAAGTAAAGCTCAATGTTACAAATTAACGTACGTAAGACCGTATTATTGAAACTTACTCTTCTTACATCTTTGAATTTATGTATTTGAAAGCTATTTCAACATTTGAAGACGTAATTGTTTACCCGTGGACCGTGGAGATTGGGTTTAATTGAAAATATTATCTATTCAACTTGGTGTGACAAACTGGTGTTACTTTTCTGACTTGGCTAATTTATATTACTTCCTCCGTCTCTTAATAATCATCTTGGTTGATTTGGTTCATAATTTAAAAAAAAATAATTGACTTGATTATTTATATTAGTTTAATGTGTAGTTTCCTTTAAAGTCTATAATATACGTACTCATAATTAAAGTAGAGTGAAAAAGTACGGATAAAGTGGTAAAAATGATGTTCTAAAAAGGTAAGTTTCAAACTGAACAATTATTTTGGGACGGACGAAAAAAAAAAGGAGGACGATAATTTAGGGATGGAAGGAGTATTATTATCATTATTTATTGGATATATGGTTTAAAAAAATTAATTAATTATATTATAAATATTGATATAAAGTATAGTTTTTATTAATTCTCTTAAGTATGTGATCATAATTAAATTAGGTAAAAAAACGTAAAAATAAAATTATAAAAATATCTTTTTTAAAAAAATTATTAAAAAATAACAATTATTTAAAATCAGATAAAAAAAGAAAAAAGGACGATTATTCACGTTTTTGTCAATTTACTTTTCCCTTTTCTCTTTTTGATATGTAAATCAATCAATCGCACAATTTGCTCAACCACTTGATGTGAACAAAAGTTGCTTCATGCCTAATGTGCATTTCTCTTTCCTTATTGGCATATCTAAAGTATGTTTTTTTTCTTTCTAATAAGGGCAATAGACATTGCAAGCTCGTATATAAGTAACAATTTTATGCATACAAACAGAAACAAGTAAATACCAAACAATATTGTTGGATACTAGGATTTTTCAACACCAGAAGCTAGCTCAAAGGGCGACGTTTTTCCTCACATGCACGACATACCCAAGGTATCTCCCCTAAGGTTGAGGATTGTTGATTATTTAAGTAAAATCGTTGATCATTTGGTATAGTCGGGGTTTTTGTTTTGAAGATGAGTGCGCTCGAGAATACTATATTGTGAATCTGGAGGGTGCGAAGTGCACATTTACATAAGTTTTACCGACTTACAGGTGTTAATAATCAAGTGTTCTATTGGAATTCCAAGAGATACAACCATTTTGAAAGGAAATTTGATTATCTGCAAGAGACACATATATACTATATAATAGTTCTATCATCTTCGTTTTTGTGTAACCAAATATAGAATACTTCAAAAGCAGTTTCCTGCTTTAGTGTCAGAACAGGAGGGTAATTGTAGTTTTATTCCACAAGAATATTCGTGTAATCCAGGGCATTTGATAAGATCGAATAATTCTTGTAGGAAAGTGTTCGGTACATAATTTTACAATATATCCAGATTTCTATGTTCGACATTGTTGTTAATAAAAAGTATCGGAACAAAGAGCTGAGACATTAGTGTAGGTGTTATTGGGCATTCTCAACTTAGAAATCAGCTTAAAAGTTTGAATTTTTCTCACACTTATTAATAAGACACTTAATCCCCTATATAACCAGTGTGAGACACTTTAACAAATATAAGGATCAATACATTTATTGTTAGTGGTGTGAAGGTTCTAGTTTCACCCATTCCGAACTATAAACAGTTACCAAACTATATAAATCACTAAATCAGTTTATTTAAAATCAAAACCTAAAATGTATATATACTAGTACAATTGTCCGTGCCGATGGCACGGCATCAATTTGAAAATTTATCAATAAATGAAGCAGATACTGTGGAAATGAACTACTAAAAATATTATTTTCTTAAAAAAAATGACTTTCAAACGAGGCCTCTTTGCCTGGAACAGAGGGATTAATTAAAAATTTGTATACGAAATTGCGGCCAGACAAAACGGGCCGACAAAAATATATTGTGGAAATGAACTACTAAAAATATTATTTTCTTAAAAAAATTGACTTTCAAACGGGTCCTCTTTGTCCGGAACAGAGGGATTAATTAAAAGTTTGTATACGAAATTGCGGCCGGACAAAATGAGTCGGACAAAAATTAAATTGCTTAAGTTAATTACGATAACAGTTAAAAAAATTCAA
The DNA here is from genome assembly GCA_013146195.2 of Codonopsis lanceolata. NCBI lineage: Eukaryota > Viridiplantae > Streptophyta > Magnoliopsida > Asterales > Campanulaceae > Codonopsis > Codonopsis lanceolata. The sequence continues at coordinate 79,610,154 of CM028384.1, forward strand.
ATTACAAAACTTACGTTTTTAAAAAAAAATTAATTTGTATATGAAATTACGGGTCGGAAAAAAATTTAATTGATTAAGTTAATTACGATAACAATTAAAAAGAAAAAAAATACAAATACAAACTTTTGATTAGATAAAAACAATTTAGATTAGATTAGGAATCTTCTTGACAGTCGTGATTCAGGGGGACACATGTGTCAGACAGAATAAATTACAGCCGTTTGATATAAGTATAAATATGCAATCTCAGCCGTTTGATATAAAGTAAAATAATCAATCTCAACCGTTTGATATAAAGTAAAATAATCAATCTCAACCGTTCTTTATATAATAGATATATATATATATATATATATATATATATATATATATATATATATATATATATATATATAAACTTAAGTTACTCAAACAAAAACTTTCTTCCAATGGTGGCACAAACCCAATAGATTCATATTAATAATGAATTAGATTTTGTACCCGTGTCTATGACACGACGTCAATATGGGACAGTGTCAATATTCAAAATAATCAATTTAAAATGAACACCTCTAGGTAGGGATGTGCATGGGCTCTAAGCCCGCGGGCATTGGTAATGCCTAGTATAGGCCCATATGGTAGCGGACATCATTTTAAAAAGCCCAGTACCGTAGACAAGCCCACGGGCATCAATGAACGGGCATTAGACGGGCACGGGCTTAGATGGGCTCTCCGATGGTAAGGGGTGCAGCGGCGAATGGCGATGGCGTTGATTGCTCCCCCCCTTCAGTTCATTCGATTGTCTACAATGTAACAGAATTATGAAGAAACAAAATTCAACTAATACAAAGTATTTTCATTATTTCATTAGCTCCCAAACAAAACTACATTTGATCAAAAGCCTTGAAATCATTCATTTGACTTGCAAACTCAACACACAGATGACAATTAACTCCTGATCAAACATCATGAACACCTATAATTTGAAACCCAGATGTTATTTTCAATAAAGAAGCAAGAAAACAAACTCAAATCAGAACAAACTTATATGAACACCAGATAACAAGATCTACAATGTCTCGCAAAGAGAAAAAAATATCTAGTGGGTAGCGGGCCTAGTGGTGAAGTGGGAATTGGGAACGGGAAGTCACGATTCAGCCGAAGGATCACCATTCTGTCAAGGTACTAAAGAACCGAAGGTAGCAGACTAGCAGTCAATTTGATTTAGGGTTCCACACATTCACTTTCTCTTTTGAGTTTTGACCTTTTGTATTGGATCTATTGGTATATCACTAATTCATTTCACTATATTGACTAATCTGGATAGTGCATTATGTTAGTGTATAATATATTATAGTAGTATATAATAATATAATTTGTGATTTTGTTTATATATAATTTTTTATATGATATAGCTTATAGACTAATACTAAGAGACACTAATAGAATAATGATATAATTATAATATATTTAAAATTTAAAAACTTAATGTGATGATGGGCCGGGCCGGGCTTAGATGGACATTAGAAATTGAAGGCCCGGGTGTGCCCGAGTCCGCGGGTATCTGACATCTTTAAAGCCCAACACTATGTATCAGCCCATGGGCACGGGCACTTTGGGCCGGGCACAAATGGGTACAGTGGGCTGTACGGGCTCATGAGCTGGGCTGCTCACCCCTACCTCTCAGTAATCAATTAAAACAATATGATCATCTAACAATAGAAAAAAAATTAAAAGTTAGTTTTGTAATTTTTTTTTTTTGGGAAATATGAACAGTACCCTGCTAGATTTTATTAATAGAAATAAAATAACAACTTAAGTGGGACAACCAGACTTGTCCTTGAGAGAAACGTTATATAATGAAGAAGAAAATGATACGGACAATGTAAGGAAAATGATACAAAAAGGAAAATAATACAGAGTAAAGGAAGGCAAATGTAAAAATTAAGTTAGATATCTCCTATATTATTATCGGGATTCACGAAATCTAGCAATATATTGATTAATAGTTAACTTTTTAGAAAAAATTAATCATGACCAGTAGTTATGTTTTGTAAAAATGAATCATGGTCCAGTAGTTAACTTTTTAAAAAAGACTGAGCTTAATTATAATAAATATTTTGCTTATGTAATTGTAGAATAATAATTTGGCTCCAAATAAAATAAACCAACCCTCTATTTATAGATAAAAGTATGTACGTTGTAAAAAGAAAAATAAATCAATCGGTAAACTTTTTTTTTTTTGATGAAAATATCCAAAAACAAAAGAAATAGGATTTTTGGACACAAAAGTTACTAATCATCTCTTAAGATTGAGTAGCTTGCTATGCTACCCAAATCACCATTTCTCCTTTCTTGCTCCCCCTTCTCCTTTCTTGCTCCCCCATTGGAGTAAAGAAGCTCACCTTGCTACTCCCAATGACCTTAATACATAATAGATGTATGTTACATAATAATTCCATAATTCAAAATATAATTAACTTTAAAATGAAGTCTAATTTGAACCATTTTAATATTAGTTAAAAACTTAGATTAAACGGTCTTATTAATATTTTTTGTAAGAAATATCTTTTTTATCAAACTCATCGTGTATTGATACATTGAGTTGTAAAATAATGAAGCTCCGTTTTATCAATTAAGATCCGTTAGACCGTTTAACATAAGATCATACTCTTAACATTATAACGTTCAGTTATCAGTCGTGTTCATTACGTAACCGTCTTGTAATATACTCGAGAAATATTAAATATTTTCTAGTATATAATAGATGGGGGTCATTGAATATGATATTTGTAAGCAACCCTCTTAATCAACTTGCCAAGTTGGGTCAAAATCCTTCGAGAGGTCTCCTCAACTTTAATAATTTCGAAAGGAAGCCACCCATTTCCATTGGAAAAGTCTTTTATTTGTGCCATAAGAAAAACAGCACATAGTTTACTACTTAAGGAGTATATTCTTGATTCCAACTTATTGGAGTACTAATATCTTACTAATGAAATTGTCTATGATCTATCTGGAACCTTCTATTTTAAGGAAGTTTTCCCATCTTAGCTGCTTTTGGAATGAAATAGATTAATACTTTCTCAGTCCCAAAATTATTGTTTAGTATTTTTTTCTTGTCTGTTTCAAAATTAAATGTTTTTTTGAAATATTTTTATGACAACATTTTTATTATTTTACTTTTATTTTTTATCATCACCACATATATATATATAAAAACTACATATCTAATCAATATAAATAATCAAGTTACTTTTTTTCTTAATTCGTGTATCGAGTCAAACAAGATAATAATTTCGAAACGGAAGGAGTATCTTACAACTCAATGGGTTGGCTCGATTGTTTGACCACCACTAAGTGTACGTATGAAACAATCTATTTGCTTATATCTTATATTCGACTCTTGCTAAATACAAATTCTTTTGAAACAACAGCTGACTCAGTTCAAAGTGGCAGATCCACCCTAATAGACCTTGCTCACCAAAAAATAATAATAACAAAAACGACGTCGTTTTGCATAGGGTCTCTGATGTAAAACTGGTGATCGATACTTATTTGAGTAAGGTTCTAGGAAATAGTTCGAAGTTCAGGGGGTCCAACGGTAATTTCTGAAAGAAGGTTCTGCGGGTAGTTTTCACAATTTTTCGTTACGCGCTAATAGAAATCATTTAACGGTTGACAGAATTTTAACGGAACATAAATTTTGCGTCCGGATGAATTACAGGACCCGCCACATATCAAATTGAAGCTCTCGACGAGATCTATAAGACCCATCGTGTTTTCTAAAAGTTGGTAGTTTTCACAGTTTTCGTTAGTTTCTGTTACGTACTAGTAGAAATTATTTAGCAATCGGTAGAATTTGAACGAAGAATAACTTTTGTGTCCGGATGAATTACGGGGCTCGCCGCATATCAAATCGGAGCTCTCGACGAGAACTACAAGACTCATCGGGTTTAGCCCATGATTAGTTCGTTTTAAGCCCGAAAAATGTTATTTAAACACTGTTACGAGCCTTGGAAGTTTTGAGGCTTTTCGTCAATTTTTGTTTATTTATTCCTTTTAGGGTTTGGTTTGTTTTAGGACATATAAATACCCTCTTAAACGTTTGTTTAAACAGTTCTGCTAATTAATTGAATTTTCTTATTATCATTGCTTTGTGCTTGAGAATCCTAAATCATCATAAACTTGGTTGATAGGAATTTCTCGTGTAAAATATCATTTAAATTGTTTTGCTACGTCAGTCTCCGTTCAAAATTGTGCTTTGTAATCTTCTTATAAAATAAAATTATAATTTGTAAACTTTAAATATAATATTAAAATTTGTGACCCCACAAGCTGAGATTTGAAGACACCTCACCAAGGATGAGGGGAATAAAGAAGGAATATCTGACAGATTTATGCTTCTTTAAAACAACCAAATGCAAACCCAAATCAGATCGTATCATATATTCATATGTTGGTTTATATTATATATACCACTAATAAAAACAACAAGAGAAGCAAGTGACAACTATACCATATATTAATGAACCTGTCAAACCGATTCATATTGATTTTCAACCAAAATTTTAATTTAAAAACTGCCGCCAACAACCCATGTCAGCATGGAAGACTAATCAGTTGGTTGTTAAACCACGTTATTATGCTGATATGGTTTAAAATTATAATATAATATTCATCTGTTAATATATGACAGTGACACCCAAAAAAATAAATTTAGACCTTCTAGATCTAGAATGGTTATAGGACACCTTACACTTATAGCCAAAAGTAAAGGTATATAATTAAGGGTGAACTTTAAAAAACAGTCTAGAATACCCCTTTTAAAATTGGGTAAGTTAGTCGATTGAACAACACTAATTGATGAGGACTCAAGATCTTTTAGAAAGATTTTAGGATGAATGACTTTATAATCCAATGTCATCGAGATGACAACACCATTTCAAGATGACGAATAAGGGCCCCAAGCTCGATCTTGGAATTGAAATAATTTGAATGATATGTAATTTTGAAAAGAAATTGTGGATCAACAAAAATTAATTTACAAGCCCTAAAAACATTAAACCAAAAGAAATATGTGTTTGAGCGAGGGTGATGAATCTCATCAACCGATAAAAAAATTTGAAAATTGAATTCAATTATAAATAACAAATCCACGATGTTTATAATTTGAGCTTCCTAAATAAACCTTAATTCTTGTAGAAAAAGAAAACTAAATAAAAGGTAACTTTAGAGCTAAACTTTAGGAAATAGAAACCTAAATAAAAGGAAACTAAAAACCTAAATATACCCTAACAATAAAAACAATAAAACCCCACAGTAAAAAAAATTAAAAAACTCCTCACTTTTTATGTGGAGAATGTGGTCGCATTCCACGGCAGATCATGCGATCGCATCCTTCACAGAAGGTTGCATCCAAAATTGCTTCAACTTTACTGACTTGCCACTTTGACCCCCTAAAGTACCCAAGCAGTTTTCCAAGCTTCCAAACTTGACGAATGAATTTTTCGAGCTCTTCGAAACATTTTCAAGGCTTGTCAAGATCGTATCACTAATACCCATTTGAAGTGGACCTCACATCATATGCCATACACCAAATCCAATACGTCTAACAACACATACGCACAACCCATGGCCATGGTCATGACGAAAAAGATGAATTGTATCATTTTTTGCCTTCTATGTGTCATTTTTTTACTTTAAATGTATCACTTTTGCCATTTAAGTATATCACTTTTACTTTTAAAAGTGTCATTTTCAGTCATTATGTATGAAAGTGTATCAATTTTTTTTGCTTTAAATGTGTCACTTTTGTCTTTAAATGTGTCACTTTTAGTCGTTCAACGTGAGTCATTATGTATGAAAATGTGTCACTTTCTGGCCTTAAATATGTCATTTTTGCCCTTAAATGTGTCACTTTTGCCTTTAAATGTATTACTTTTACTCATTCAATGTATAACAATTATCATAAATGAAAATGTGTCACCTTCTGGCCTTAAATATGTTACCTTTGGTATTAAAAGTGTCTTTTTGCATTAAAATGAAGTTGATCACATCTTTAAGTTGATTTAGGACTAAAATGTGAAGTATGGGGACTTAGGAACTCTGGCTCGTCTTCTGGAAACATTAGGGGCACCAGAGTAATCTTTTGGAAGATTAACAACACTGGAGCAAATGCAAAAACTCCCATTAATGCGGTGCCACTCGCCACTCGCCACTGCTCCACCGGTAACCCGTGAGTTTTGGAAGCGGATTTGAGTTCCGCCCGATGGTTTCAACCCTTCCGCCCGCTTGATCAACTTGTTTCTCTTTCACACTTTGACCCCTCCTTTTTGGTAGATAACTCGCGGTTTTCTTTGATGGTTGCCCACTCCCATAGCCTCATTTATCTATTTTTTTAGGGCTTTGTCTTAAAAAGGTCTGTAAGACAACTTGATACAAGTTTTTGCCATTGATTTAAAATTTTAATTTTTTTGTTGATTGAAATCAACTATCAATATAATACACACCATATTAATTTCTATAATTGAATTGATTTGTAAAAATAATATTGTTTAAATTAAATTAATTTTTACTATGTTAATAAAATATACAATATTTTCTAAAATTTTGGTAGACATATGCCTTAATTATGTTGATGTTTTTTTGTAATAGAACATGATACACAAGTAATAAGAAAATTTGATGAAAAATATTTATATAAAAATATAAAGATATAATTTTTTTTACCATGTTTGTTGGTGTTTAAAATTAAAAAGGTGGCTAATATTTCAAAGCATTAAACACGAGAAAATTCACTCACACAACTACGCATTCACTTTATACCCTAATCGAATCAATATTATTATTTCATGAATTGACTACCCTTACCCTAGCATGGTGAAGTTAGTTCATTACGGAACAAACCAACATCATAGTATTGGAAGTATATATAACTCCCCAAACTCGGTATCGACACCGCAGTTTCACAATTTGACCACGTCACTTACAATAACATCTTAAAATCATAAATATTCTCAACTCAAAAATAAATAAACATTAAACCATCTTTAACTAAAGTCAAATAACCCAATAAAATTTACTACAAACTTGATGCTAAATAAAAGTCAATCATTCTTAATAAGTTATCCTTTATTTTAAATAATGTCTAGATCCAAAATCTCTCGGAACCGTCATCATGGTTTGTCCGAGTCAAGTCTTCTCATAATTCCTACTCATTACCTGAAGAAGGAGAATTTGAAAGAAAATGGTGAGCGAACAATACCCAGTAAGATCATATACAACCCCTCCGGTTACTAAGGAGAAGTTGATCAGAATAAATCAAAGAGGAATAAATTTCAATATTCCAAGTTCACAGTTCAAGTATCGATAAGCGGAAGGAATTTATCAAATTGTTAATTCAAGTAAAAAGAAGTCAAATGAAGATTTAACAAACAAAACGACTTGAGTGATCAACCGTCACCAACCGTCTCATACCGATTGGAAACAATAAATTACTCATAGAATCTCATGATCATAAAATCATTTTTAAATATTTACTCCGAAGAGTATCGATAAGCAGTTCAATAATTACTCCGAAGAGTATCAATAATTCGATCATGTTTGGTATATCCGGATAACCATATACCACTAGCTAGGTGGTATTCGATAAGTTCAATCATTCAATAATTATACTCACAATTTAAGTGGCATTCGATAGTCATAAAAATCAGTTTAATGATCATGGTAGAATTTCAAGGAAACAATAATCAAATTTCACTACAAGGGTCATGTATCACAAAAATTATGCATCACAAATTTCGCATCGCAACAATCATATATTTCATGTAGGAATAATAACTAATATGAAATTCAATAATTAAGTGAAGTCAAACATGAAATCAATTCATGATTTTCGAATAAGTAAAATAGATGGAATTCAAATCAACTACCGATCCAAGTCGGCGCACATTTTAAAAAATATATCGATGTTAATAAAATAATTAGAAGTCTCACGGAGGATTAAAAAAAAAGGACTATAAGAGGTATAATCCCTTACCTCAAATGCAGTGCGAAATCTCAAAACTTGTATGTGAATGTTTTACTACATGCGCTTGTCCAAATCTAAAATACAAAAAAAAAAAAAAAAATTGCAAAAGTGTACCCTCTGCGAATACAGAAACTTAGTCGAACTAATCTATGAATCCAAAATAGTATTATCCCTTTCATTTTTGTAACCCACTGGCTTCTCATCAATGGTCAATATCAGTACACATAATTGCACTCACATTGCCATATATTTCTCCATCCACAGCACTATTGTCTACTAACCAAAAAGTTAATCAAACAAAAGGAACAAAGAAGGTAAAGTTATTCTAATTAATCTAACTTACGAAACTGAAACTAGATTGGAGATACCGCTTCTTCACCCATCACACCCACACATTCAAGCAACCCATTTTATTTTCTTCTTCCTTTTTCTTTCTTTCTTTCTTCTGCCACTCCCTTCCTCTCTGTCATTGTTCTCCCTTTATGTTCTACTATACATAAAACGCACACCAAAAATCTGCTACAACTTCTCTCTTTCACCCTTCAACGAACACGCACACAAACACGCAAACAAACACGCAAAAACAATAACAACCCTTTGCTCCTTCCTTCTGCCCACCAGATCTATCTCTTTGTTGTCTCTTTCTTTCTACATATTCATATATACAGAATTTGCACAACCCATTTAAATTTCTTGATTTACATTCCACTGTATTCTCATACACGTACATAATCAAAACTCCATCTTCTCTGCTACTATATCCCTTAAGTTATTCTCCTACCCAATAGTTTAACTAATTCCAACTATCCTCTCAAATTCTTTTATCATGGAATCACAGTTATTTGATTTAATTAACAAAAGAATTTCCTGCAACTAGAAATAGATAAAGCAATATCTTACCTAAAATAAATGATTCTTCCCTCGTGCTCTTGTCCGACTGTGTTTCGGTGCGTCGCCGTGTCTCTCTCTCGCCCGTCCCCTCTGTAAAACTCCGCTCAAAAATTTCAAGCTCTTTCTTTTCAAAAGGAAACACCCAAGTGTTTGATTCATTCTTATACGTCCACTCTATCGATTCCCCTTATCAGTCAATTGAATTGTCGACCGGCGTTCTCTTTTCCTTCGTTTTCTCTTCTTTCTTGGAAAGTGATCTGTAACTTCATTTAATAATAATTATTATATTATTATTATTATTATTATCATTTCACTTTCCTTCTTTTCATTTCATTGCTATTATTCCTATTATATTATTATTATTATTATTATTATTATAACAACCGTTATTATTAGTAAAGGAAACCAAGTTGATGGGTCAAGCCCACACTCAAAGTACTAAGTAATATACATCAAGCCCACTAAAATTAAACTCAAATGTGCTAGGCCTAAAACCAATTCTAATAACTCCAAATTAAAAAGTTAAGCCCACAAAATTATTGATATCTAGTGAAAATTAATAAAAGAAATTTTATTTTAATATATAAAAATTTTGGGGTATTACAGTATAAATCATATTGTATTAAACATATAAGATGAGAAGTGATCAAACTTTTGCAATTGAATCAATCCTTGAATTCCTTGGCAATTGTTGAAAACATGTTCCTCTTTTTTTTCTCTCCCTAGAACTCGCATAAACTATCTAACATAATCCTAGGTCACAAGGTTTTCTTATATAATAGCTTACAAGGCAAGAACATAATAGCCAAATTACAAAACAAGACATTTGTTGATTACGGAGTGATGCGATCGCTTTGCCTTAAGATGTGACCGCGTCTGTTGTGATGCGATCGTTTTGGTCTGGGATGCAACCACTTCAAATTTTTCGTGAACACTAGAGCACATGCGACCGAATTGGAACTTGAGGAGCGACCTCATGTCTAGTTTTTGTTCTTTTGCTCCTCAAATTTTCAACGATTGCACTTCTGACCTCCAAATCTTCAAGTCAACCCATTTTACCCCTAAAGTTTCTCTTTGACTCAATTCAACCCTGAAACTCACATTAAAGCTCGAAAACCATATTAGTGACCAAAAACTCAAGAATTAGCTAAATGTAAGCCTGAAAAAGACTCAACATAAAACTCATCAGTAATATATAAACATACAAAATAAATAAAAATATGGGGAAGATATTAAAAAAACAAAAGCAAAGATGGGGCAATTTATAAACAGAATCATATTTCGATGGGCTAACTGAATAACTTACAAGTAGGGTGGGTAATTTGTAGACGAGATAAGAGATAGAAGGGTAGTTAAATAATTTACGAGTAGTTCGATGGACTAATTGAATAATTTACGAGTAGGTAGACAATTGGTAAATGAGATTAGAGTTTGATGGTCTAACTAAATAATTTACGAATATGATGGACAATGCGAATATTTTCAAAAAGAAGAGTGGCCCGAAAGAACTTTTTTTCCATTTTTGAAAAAATGTCATGATATTAAAGCCAATCTAGGAGTCAATATCGTAATTTCCACGTATAATACCATGTTCTTCGATCAAATTTCTATAATTTTCTTTGAAAAAGCCCTAATTGATCTTCAACATACTAAATTTTTTCTGCTATGCATTGCAACTATTGATTGAATTGAGATTACAACTAAGATTAGACATGATGAAGAAGAATATGTTGATTTCTATGATTTAAAAAAACAACAACAATTGTTTGATTAAATCCAACGCATATTCAGTAGCTTAACATATTAAGGTTAGTCGCTGGTACTCACTAAATTCAATGAACTAAATTTTAGGGCTTGTTGTTAGCAAAGTAACACAACTTTAACTTATTTGCCATTTGAATGTGGGTCCTTAGAGCGAGCGTTTGAATTCAGATGAGTCTCAAAAGTTGGGGCGGTCGCGTGTAACGACTGCAACATTATGGACGTGAACTCCAATAATTGGTGCGGTCGCCTCGATTGGATTGAAGTGAGTGCTCTATTATCGGGGTGGTTGTCTCATGAGACATAAAGTGACCGTGATAGCCGATACATTTTCTATTTATTTTTTCTTGTATAGTTTAGGATTATGTCTTCTATTCTTTATATAAGTGTAACTCTAAAACATGATTAAATTTAACCGTAATAAAATTTCAAAAATCTGTTGACCTCAATCTCTCTCTATTCTTCTTCAATTCTCTTTGCTATTATTATTTAAATATTATATTACTTGTGCACAACATTTATGATGTCGGTAAGTTTGTTTACGTGGGTTTAAATATTGCTATAAATGTAATTAATCGTTAGTTAATCTGTTATTTCGTCGTAAATATAGGTGGGGTTAGAATAGGTTCAATGGATAAGAATTTGATTTTTTATTTTATTTTTCTTCATTGGTTGCTTGTAGAGAGTTTCTTTTCTTGGATCAAAGCATTTCCTTTTGCAAATGTTATCACAACTTACAAAATATTGCACTACTAAAGTAGTTGCAATGCATAATAGAAACATAGATGTATAGGTACATAATTTGGGTTCAACTTTTTGAATCCTTAGATTCTCCTTAATCATTTCTAAAGTATTCATAAAAATAAAAATAAAAAATTGATAGCGTATTAACTTGACTCGTGATGATAACTTCAAAGAAGTATCCATTTTTAGAAATGGGTGGGGGCTATTCACACCCTAAAGTTTGCTCTCCACACTTAATTTCTTGCATTGAGATGTTATATCTTATACTATATTACAAGAAATAAGGTGTAGAAAGCAAATTTTGGAGTGTGGATAGCACCACTCATAACAAAAATTTTGAAATTTACAATTATTTATAACCACCACTCTTCATTAAAAAAAATGTGAAATAACCATCATTTTACCTGATTTAAAGCATTATCTTAAAGTGAAAACATTTTATAAATATATACATATATTCAAATAGGAGAATGATTACTACTTCAATTTCATTATGACTAAATAAAATATAGCCTCAGTTTCACAACTTGGAGAAAGCACAACTTTAGGGGTGTAGCATGTAAATTTTGAAAGTTGAATCAATTATGATGCTAGAAATTTGTTTAAGTTGATTATTGATGTAAGCCTAATTGATAGTTTCTTAATATGTTAGTTTCCGTGTACAAGTGAATTAAGAGTATAATCACTAGTGAATTATGATGCCTTTGTAATGCCTACAAAAGCATAAATTTTTTCCGTAAAGTTTTTGTAACGGCCTGAGTCGAGAATTCAGTCCACTACGTGTAACTCACGCACTAGCCCATTAAACATGTAATATCTTCGGTTATCAGGTTTATCACAAGTCAACTCAAAAGTCTGATGTTAGGCCTAGTAGTAATGTCTCGACACCATATAAAACACATTCAAATCACACATCTACCCGATGTTAAATTGAGGGTATTATAGTTTCATTTCATGAATAAAATTATTTGTTTTTTGTGAATAAAAGGTCATAGTATTAAAGCCAATATAGGAGTTAATATCTTAATTTTTGCATATAGTATATTTTTTATTCTATCCATTGGATTGATTCTTCTACATAATTTCTTTAATTTTGTTTGAAGAAACCCTAATTGATTTTCGACAGATTAAAAGTTTTCGTCCATGCATAGCAACTATTGATTGAATTGAGAGGAACGCGAAATTTTGATTTCTCTAGTAAAAAACCTACAATTTTTTTTTAATACATCCAACGCACATTCAATATCTTAATCCTATAGACAATCAAATATTGAGATTAGACGTCGGTACTCACTGAATTCATTAAACTCAATTTTTAGGGCTTGTTGTTAGCGAAGTTTCATGGATTTAACTTATTTTCCTTTTGACACTTGAGGGGGCTTGATGGATATATGACGATAGTTATGAAACTAATAACAAGCTTGTTTCACTACTCAAATGGTGATAACACAACTTTAGGGGTGATGGGTGTCAAATTTGAAGGTTGAGTGAGTTAATCAGTTATGATTAGGGGTGTAAATCGGAATCACTGAGTTACGGAACCAAATCAAACCCAACCAAACCATTTGGTCGAAGACGGTTTGGTTTCGGTTTCAAAAATTGGAAAACTGTCATGTTCGGTTCGGTTCATGGTTTTTGGTATCCAACCAAACCGAACGGAACCAAACCAACATATATATTTTTATTTATTTATTATACAATATATATTATATTACATTTGTTAACTACTCTGAACCTTTGGATCATTTTATATACATAATCTAAACATTTAATTTAGTCATTATATATATATATATATATATATATATATATATATATATATATATATATATATTATTTCTTCCATTGTTTGTGTTTATTTTAGAATTTGTATTATTTTCCTTATGATAATTTGTTGTAGTTGGTTATTTCCTAATTTTGATGTTAATTCCAAATTAAAATCTTATTTTTATTGTTATTTTTAATGTTGATTAATTTAATTAAAAATAATTTATATGAACCACAAAACCGAACCAAACCGAGTGGTTCGGTTCGGTTCGGTTCCAAACCTTACTCGGTTCGATTCAATTTGAGATTTTTAGAATCAATAGGGGCGATTCGGTTTGTGGTTTTGACACAAACCGAACCACTTACACCCTTAGTTATGGTGTTGATAAGTTTATTTAAGTAGATTTATTGATAAAAGTGTAATCAGTAGTTAGTTGATCTGTCGTGTATAAATTAATATAGATGAGATTAGAATATATATTTGAAGGATAAGAATTTCATTTTTTCTTTCTTTCTTCATTGGTTACTTATAAAGATACATAAGGCTCCGTTGTTATCACGAAAAATGACTTCTCAAAAGCATATTTTTTTATTTTTGCGATATTTGGTAATCAATGGAAAATGTAGTCAACGTAAAAGCGTTTTTGAATAAATGGAAAATGAAATATTCTTTTCAGGAAAATGACTTACAAATTCATTTTTCGTAAATCATTTTTCGTAAATCATTTTTCAAATCTTTGAGCACCACTTGGCTCTCTTCCACAAATACATATATTTACATACACACACAATATTACACTTAACGAATAATTTTTTTATAAATATAAATTGTTTTAATTGTATTTGTGCAAACTTTTTATAATTATAATTTTAATAAATACTCACTACGTCTTAAAATTAATATCCACTATATTATTTTGGGACATCCCTAACATTATCCATTTTTTTGTTTTTAAAAATGTTTTTTCATATCAATTATCAATTTTGTTATTCGCATTCGTGAGATTGAAAAAAAGATAGATCGGTCGGCATGAAATTGCACACTTCCTTACTTTTCATTTTCTAGAAATTATTTTACGGAAAACCATTTTCCGTAAAACAAACAGAATCTAAAACTCTCCTGTTAAGTTTTTTTTTTCTTGAATCAAAGAATTCACTTTTGAGCAAATTAGGAGTGTCAATCTGAGTCGCCAAACCACCAAATCAAGCTGAACCAAGTCGAATCATGCGGGTTGGTTCGGTTTTGGGTACAATATGGTTCGACTTGGTTTGAGATTTTGGGAAATCGAATGGTTTGGTTTGATTTACGGCTTGACATGTCGAGTCGAGTCAAAACGAACCAAACCAAACCAAACCAAACCATTTTGAGTCGAACCACCGAGTCAAACAACAAATTCTTTAGAATTCCTAACCTTTATACTTTAGTACTCTTATACTATTAATATTTTTATACTATATAAACTATAAGACTAATATTAGTATTTAGGATTTTGCCTTTAAACTTTTTGAATTTACATAAACGTTTTTAATATCATGTACGTTATTGTATTTTTATTATATTGGATTCAATTTATTGATTATAAGAATTAAAAATGTTAATCCTATTATTTGAAAGTTTGTGCAAAATTTTTAAAGTGAGTTTATGAATATAATTGTATTATATTTAATTTTTTAGTATTTTCTTTAGCGTGTTTTTATAGTATTTTATTGGTTTACTTAAATTTTGAATAACTAGAATTCTTTCTAAATTCAGACCAAACCATGAAACCAAGTCGCAAAACCGAACCATGAAACCGAACCACGGAACCGAGTCGAACCAAGTCAAACCTTCATGGTTCGGTTTAGTTTAGCTTAAAACTTTAAACGGTTTAGCTTCGGTTTGATTTTTCTCAAACCGATGATATGCGGATCAACTCATAATTTGTTTCGAGTCGAACCAAGTCGAATCATTTATATCTCTAGAGCAAATTATCATAATCTAGAAAATAGAATTAAATTTGCATCCATCGAAAGTGTAGAATCTTTTTTCTATAAGCAGCATTTAAATCATGACACATGCCCAAACCAAAATCTACAAAAATTAAAATATATATTGTGATTGATACATGATCTAAATGCCAATTACGTACCGAAGATTATAGAACATAGTATGTGTACAACTTTTTGAATCCTTGGATTCCCCTCAAACACTTCTAAATACTTTTTTTTAAAAAAATATAATTGGTAGCGTACTTGTTAACTTGACTCATGATAATTGATAACTTTCAAAGAAGTATTCATTTCTTGAAGTTTATAATGATTATTTTGAAATTTAAGATTATTAAGTACCAGGACTAAAGTTAAATACTCACCACTTTTACCCAATTTAAAGTATTTTCTTAAAGTCAAAATATTTTTTATACATATATATCACCATATAGGATAATTATTACTTTCATTTCATTATTATGAGTCTATGACTGAATAAAATAAGAGTTAAATAAACATACAATTAAAAGGAGGGGGGAGAGAGAGAGAGAGAGATGATGATGATGGTTATAAAACTAACAAGAAGCCTCAATTTCATATTTTAGATGGTGATAGAACAACTTAAAGGGTGTTGAGTGACAATTCTTGAAAATTGAGTCAATTATGATCCTAGAAGTTTGTTTAAGTTAAGAGTGAGACTAACTACACCCCAATTTCTTATTTCTACACCCCATATATTGTATTGTACAATGTAAGGTACAACATCTCAATGCAATATATGAGATGCATAGATAAAAAATTAGGGTGTGGTTAGCCCCTCTTAAATTTATTTATTGATGCAAGTGTATTTAGTAGTTAGTTAATATGTTAATTGCTGTAAATAAGTGAGATTAGATTAAATTCACTACAAACCCAAAACTTGTAAAGTTTCCTTTTTTAGAATAAAATTACTCCCTCTGTCTCGGATAAATGTTTTCTACTTTCTATTTTGAGATATCTCAACTAACATTCCTAAAGATTTTTGGTGTATAATTATTTTACAATTCTTCCTAATATATCTCTTCATTAAATACTATCATTATTGCACATCCTAGAAAGAGTGAGTGTAATAGGTACATAATTAATGAGAGAGAAAGTGTGTGTAATGGATATTATTGTAACAATATATTTTACAACCTATTATTAGTTACATTTCTTAATTCTTATGTTTTGTCCACTAAGAACATTTATCTGAGACGAGGGGAGTATTTTTTTTCCAGTGCAATTTTCACGGTAATTGAACCACTTTAAGAATCAATTTCTTAAAATATACACACACTACGAATTAATTCTTTGATCAAATTGCTTAATTATTGTTATAAAAAACTCTAATTAATCTTCAAAAAAAAACTCTAATTCTTCTTCCATGGAAACTATTGATCGAATGCAATTAAGATCACACATGAAAACGAAGATATTGATTGCTACGATTATAAAAAATAATAAAAAATTAGAGCATGTTGTTAGCTAGTTGTTCAACTTATTTGCCTCTTGTCACTTAAAGGGGGGCATGATGAAAATATGATGATACATATAAAACTAATGACGAGACATAGTTTCACTACTCATATGATAATAAAAAAAACTTCTAGGGTTGTAAAAATCTCATTTTGAACCTCATCGTAATGAAAGACGGCTAAGATTGGGATGTCTACAGGGTGCTAGGTGTTAAATATTGAAAGTTGAATCAATCAAGATGTAAGTAGGTTTATTGATGCAAGTGTAATCAGTAGTTAGTTGATCTACTAGTTTGTCGTATATAAGTGAGGTTAGTGTAGATTTAATGGATAAGAATTTCATTTATCATTACTTACGTGTACGAACACAAAACTTTCCTTATAGAATTTCATTTCTTAGATCAAAACATTTTCTTTTGTGCAAGTGATCACGATTTATAAATTTTTGCCCAGTCAAAAGTAGTAATGAAATGATGAAAAAATTGACGTGTACTTTACATTCTCATTAATCACCTCTAAAATACTCATTAACATCTTTTCGATCGTGTACTTGTTAACTTGACTCGTGATAACTATATCAAATAAACATTTATCTCTATACCGAAAAATTTCAAACTTATGATTATAATGATCACGACTCTTCAAAAATAACACGTCATTTGGCACAATTTGAAGCGTTGTCTTAAACTAAAAACACTTTTTATAAATAGATCATTATTAAAGAGAATGATTATTACCATAATTTCATTTTGACTAACTAAATTGAAGGTGGAAACGTAAGAAAAAAAGGGAGGGAATGTAAGAAAAAGGGGCAAGTAATTTGGATATTCGAAAAAGGATAAGAAGAAAGGTAAATTCTTGAAGATTGTGGACCAGAATGTAGCTATTAAGATTGAGGAGGGTGGAGTCATCCACATTTGACCAGCTGGTCCCCTCCTCTTCTCAAATACGATATACATGTCTCCATCATATGTATCTTATCATCAAATACTTCGTGTATTTTTACAATTATATTTAAACAAGTGTACTGTAAGACGGTCTTTTGGATCTTAATTTGTAATTCAGAGTTTCACTCTCTCGTAACTCAACTCACCTATACACAACGGATCGAGTAAGTAACATCTGCCATACAAAAATATCTATAAGACCGTTTTATGTAAGTTTTTGTCATTTTATTTTATAGATTGATAACAAAAGAGTAAAAGACTAATAATGAAAAAGTTAGTGAAATCAAAGAAAGAAATTAGTAACTTAAAGTCACTAAATCGCAATAGAGAACAAAATTTAATGTATAGGAATAAGTTTTTTTAACAAACGGTGCTAACTTGAGTAAAGGGGTTGAAGCTATATTCTATTTGTTCTTAAATAATTATCCCGGTTCACTTGATGCACAAATTCAAAAAATAAGTAACTAACTATATTATAAATGTTAGTATGATATTTAGTTTGAGAAAATTAGGGGTCAATACAAGTACAATTTACTGGATTTTCAACCGCTTCATTATCTAATATTTTTTTCAAACCGTTAAAATTCTCTTTTTGATGCATTACGATAATAAAGCGTACATCATCAGATATCAAAACGATGCATCTTCTTATTGAATGATGTATTCTGATGAATCAAAATTAGATTTTAGTGATTTGAAAAAAATATCACAGATGAAAGGGTTAAAAATCTATCAAAACCAGCCTGAATTTATCCCATTTAGTTTTTTGTAAAGCTCAGATACGTATGGTTCATATTTTAAGTATGAATAAGAAGTAAATGTAAAATGAGTTTCTCAAAAAGAAAATTTGGAAATAAAACTACTTATTTGGAACAGATAATAATAACAGAACAATTAATTGGGACATGTGTTCATTTTTGTAAGTTCTAATTTCCCACTCTTCGTTGATTTGACTATAAGCCACTTGTATAGCCTAAGGACAAGCATTATTCCCTTTACATATTGCCCTAATCCTAACTTTGCCATTCTTTTTTAATATGACATCCCTTCTATTAGCAATTACATAGGAGTGTATGGCAACCCTAACATTTTCTGCTGATTTATATCTCATGCCTACTTTAAACTGAGGATCCTTCAAATCAGTGCTCATGTTAAAATGTGGAGTTTTGGTTTCGCTTCCCATAGCCCTAAGCCCGGGCATCGACAATGCCCAAGATGAGCCCATCAAGCGGCATTAGATTTAAAAGCCCAAGATTATTGATCAACGGGCATTAGTGGATGGGCTTGACGGCATTGGCATTTCCCATTTGTTTATGTTTTTAAATAATTTTCTTTTTCATTCAAACTTTGGGTCTCTTTCACCCATCAATTCATTGCCATGAACTTTTTTTTTTTCAAACTATTATACTTGCAAATTTGAAATAAAACACAGTTGAAGTGAAAGAAAAGGAAGTGAAGCAACTAAGTTAAAATATAAATTCAGTATGTAGTAAACGGATTCATATAACTCGACATTATCGATGTCAAATTTTAATCTTGCATGTGATGAGATTGAGAATAGAATATCAATAGATGTATAGATGATTGAGTAATTAATTATTAAAATAATAGGGTTTGACTTTTAGGTTTTTATTTTTAGCAATAACTTTATTAGTTGAAGTGTATTATACTATTACTATATTTATAGATTATAATTTATAACTTATAATATATAAATATAGTAATAGTATAATACACATAAATTAAATATATAGGATTTGGTCAAAGATCTATAATTAAAAAATTTTAAAAAGTTATCATAGAAGAGAACCCAGGACATAGGGATTTGGCATTTGACTCATCTAAAGCCTTATGTAGTGCCCATGGCACGCCCATGGCCTGGGCTTGATGGGCATTAACTTCACCCCTAGTTTCCCATCTACGGAACTCTCCTTCCTTATCAGTGGTGCACAAACTATTCAAAACATCTGAATCAACATATTCTGAGCTGACATAACTACTTTCACTATCACTCTTATCACCTTGACCTATTTTTTTCTTACCCTTGTCCATATTATGTCTTCCTTCATTTACAGTCATAGCATTCACCTCATGCTCAACATCATTCTCATGTCCACTCTCAAAATCTTCACTCTCAGAATCTTCATTCTCATGTTCACTCTCAGAATCTTCACTCTCACAGTTATCACTTTTATTCCTCTCAACCTCATACTGACCCTCAAATTGTTTCTCATTTACAACCTCAAACTGAAGATCATCAGTAATATTTACATCATCATCAATAAGATATGAAGAAAAGTTCCTTCTAGGACAACAACCCATATTTGGTTCCTCATTAACCTCCTCCAAAGCTACATACCTAGAAAATGTAACCTCAACATATAACTCAATTTCTCTATCATTTTTCCACCATTCACATATAACTTTCAAATCCTCATCATTTTGACAGTACTTTAACCCTCTTTGTAAGTTGGTCCCTGGTTCTAAAAAGTAGTAAAACATACTCTCATCACCCAAAACACCTAATTTTTTCATCATAGTTTTAAGAACACTCATGCATAAATATGACTCCATCAAGTAATCAACATAATTTACATTTCCACCATAGTATACAATCACATGATTGCACACAAAATGACCACCATGATGCACTTTCAAGGAAGAAAAGGTACTCTGTTTCGTAGTATTTAAAACAAAGTAGACAACTTAATGTGTAAACAAAGTAGACACAACAACCTCACCTCTACAGTTGAAAATTTAATATGCAAACAAAGTAGATGAGGGACCACAAGCCATACAAAAAAACATTTTACAGAGGTGAACGCAAAAAGAAATGGTTTACAACACATACACTAATGCTTACAACATGCTTAGCCCATCCCTCTCAACAAATAAATTTAACACTAAACTAACTATTATTTACAAAAGAGGGAACATTACAGCAAAAGAGGCAACGTCACCAAGGAAAAGAGGGACCACAATGTACTTTACACTTCACATAAAAAAATGATTTCTTGGCTTTAAAAAATTGCACATGTGCAGAGAGTAGAATGCACATAGAAAATTGTTACACATAACAATTTGAACACATAACAGGTACTTGAACAAACTAAATAATCGCAGGTCACCAACCTTAAACAAAACAAAGGTCGAAATTCTATAAAATATACAACGTACAATTCGGAATCTGAATTTTTAACAAAATGAAGCTTTAAATCATCACAGGTCACCAAACCACAACTCAATATGAAACCTTACAACTGTTACTACAAAACGTACTAAAACATGGCATGAAAGACTTACTATATGGGTTGTCACGATCAAGAGTCCAGTTTCCTTGTCGAATCTCCCATAATGTAGCCATCTGCCTTCTTGTACTCCACTCAGCTGCGTAGATTTGTCTTTCAATTGCACTGGTTAAACCTTAAACCCTAGGTTTGTTCGCGAAGATGAATCCCTAATTTTGACTTATGATTTTGATTTTGATTTCAAGTTCTGTTGTATTCCGCGAATAGATGGTATACAACCTAGGGTGGAAATCCCATCTTTACCCTCTCATATATGCACATGAGTGAGCACGTGATCACTTGACGACAACTCAGGAGTCAATGGTAGGGACTTCCGATGAACAAAATCAACATACTTTGGTCTGTGGCATGTACTTGCATTGTAAAGGGACTGGCAATGGACTTTGTCAAAGTACAGGGACCAATGGTAAATTTAACCCTAGGTTTAAGTAGGTTTATTGATGCGAGTGTAATTAGTAGTTAGTTGATCTTCTATTTTGTCGTTTATAAATGAGGTTAGTGTAGATTTAATGGATAAGAATTTCATTTTTCAATACTTACTTGTATGGACACAAAACTTTCTTTATAGAATTTCATTTCTCATATCAAAACATTTTCTTTTGTGCAAGTGATCACAATTTATAAATATTTTTTGCCCAACCCAAGTAGTAATGAAATGATGAAAAAATTGACGTGTACTTGACATTCTCCTTAATCACCTCTAAAATACTCATTAACATCTTTTCGATCATGTACTTGTTATCTTGACTCGTGATAACTATATCACGAAAATTTTCAAACTTATGATTATAATGATCACGACTCTTTAAAAATAACACGTCATTTGGCGCATTTTGAAGCGTTATATTAAACTAAAAGCACTTTCTATAAATAGATCATCATTAAAGAGAATGATTATTACCATAATTTCATTTTGACTAACTAAATTGAAGGTGGAAACATAAGAAAAAAAGAGAGGGAATGTAAGAAAAAAAGGGCAAGTATTTCGGATATTCGAAAAGAATTGGAAGAAAGGTAAATTCTTGAAGATCGTGGACCAGAATGCAGCTATTAATTAAGATTGAGGAGGGTGGAGTCATCCACATTTGACCAACTGGTCTCCTCTTCTTCTAAAATAAGATATACATGTCTGCATCGTATGTATCTTATCATCAAATATTTGATATATTTTGACAATTATATTTGAGTAAGTATCATGTAAGACGGTGTTTCGGATCTTGATTTATAATTCGAAACCCCATTTTCTTATAACTTAATCTACCAATATACGACGGATCGGGTAAGTAACATCTGTCATACAAACAATATCTATAAGACCGTTTTATGTAAATTTTTGTCATTTTATTTTATAGACTGAAAACAAAAGAGTAAAAGACTAATAATGAAAACGTTGGTGAAATCAAAGAAAGAAATTAGCAACTTAAAGTCACTAAATTGCAATAGTGAACAAAATTTAATGTATAGGAATAAGTTTTTTAACAAGTGCTAACTTGAGTGAAAGGGTTCATGTAAAGTCGAAGCTATATTCTCTTTGTTCTTAAATAATTATTCTGGTTCACTTGATGCACAAATTCAAAAAATAAACAATTGACTATATTATAAATATTAGTATGATATTTAGTTTGATAAAATTGGGGGCTAGTACAGTTTGCTGGATTTTCAACCGCTTGATTACCCAATATTTTTTTAAACCGTTAAAATTTTCTTTTTGATGCATTACGGTAATAATGTGTACATCATCAGATATCAAAACGATGCATCCCCTTATTGAATGATGTATTTTGATGAATCAAAAGTGGATTTTAGCGATTTGAAAAAATATCACTGATGAAAGGGTTAAAAATCTATCAAAGTGTACCAATCTGAATTTATCTCATTTAGTTTTTTGTAAAGCTCCGATACATATGGTTCATATTTAAAGTATGAATAAAAAGTAAAAATAAAATAATAAAATGAGTTTTTAAAAAGAAAATTCGGAAATAAAACTACTTGTTTGGAACGGATAATAATAACAGAACAATTATTTAGAAACCGAGATCTATAAATTTTTATTTGAAAAGTGATCATTACGTTTAGCACCGTTGTATATCGAGAATGGTTTGGTTTACGATTAAAAGTACACCAAACGATAAGAATGAGCGTCCCACCGTATCAACAAGATGATGTGTACGAGACCCCACCGAAGCTCCATGCATGCATCCACATTGAGTAAACCATCATCATGCATGCACATAATAAAATATGTATGTATGGATGGATGAAGATGATATGAGTTGGCATGTAAAAGAGAGAGAGAGAGAAGCCCGTGATTGTGAAGATGCCACGGGGGCCTCTATGATTAGGATGCTTTCACTAGTTGACAATTGAAGGCCAACAAACCACGTGGTCAGTCGCTATCATTCAATTATTCATATTCCTAAAGGAAGGAAAATCCTTCTCTGTCTCAATTTCTATGAGTACAGGTAAATGGTTATAAATTTTGGAATTGATTCGAGAGTTTGGAATCGGATCAAATCGGATCAAACCAAATTGTAATGGTTTATTGGTTCAAGTTTAATTTCGTGTTTCAAGTTCCTATACAAAGTAAATACACGTTACAAATTAATAATTGTGAATTTTGTATATTTGTAGTCTCTATCCCCAGTTCCGTTAACTAAAGTGTTGTTAAGTTAGGATGTGATTATCATATGATCAATTTTTTAAGATAAAACTGAAAAATCATGATTAATTTGTGTTTTAACTTTTAAACGAGGGAAAGAGTTATAAATATTTAAACTTTAGGGTTGTAACTGAACATTTCTTGTTTTTGATTCATCACCTTCGTCTTCTCTGAACGTCTTCTCCAATGGGCAAAGTTATTAGGACAAGTCCAATGGTGATACTTGCCTAGAGGTATCAAAACCAAATTTTGATACATATTAGTTATTATTCATGGGTATCAAATGATCATCTCCAATCATAAGTATCAAAATGAAGGGTATTAAAATTAGGTGAGATACTAAGGGAGGTATCAAATTTGGTACCTTCCCTAGTACCACACCTAATTTTGATACATTTTACTTTAACCATTGGAGAACCTAATACTTTTGTATATGTATCAAAATTTGGTTTTGACCCCTACCATTGGACTTATCCTTATCTTTTCACTATTAATACCAAGAGATTTTGGTGATATTATTAGCACCCTCGCTAAAAAGATTTGGGACTAACATTTTTAATTTCAAAACTATTATCGATATACAAACAATGATTAATAGCGAGAACGCTAATAATACTTGGATAAATAATACTCCATCCGTTTCTAAATTATCGTTTTGATGGATTTGACGCACAGGTCAGTTTTGTTTCCCTTTATATGGATAAAAAGTTGTTAAAAAGTCAGAATTTGCACCCTTATATGCTCATCCACCCGTTGTTAAATTGCAACATCATTAAGGGCTCGTTTATTGTGGCTAATGGCTTATGACTTATGGCTGATAGCTTAACCTGGTGGCTGAATGACTTTTGACTGATTGCATGATAGACTGTTTGTTACAGCTGTTGAAAAGCTGCTTATGAGTCGTTATAATTATTTAAAAAAAAAAACTTGAAAATTAGTATTCATATTTTTATGTATATTTCATAAGAGGATGAAATGAGGATAATCAAATATTTATTAATGAATAGCTGTCTTCATGTTTAAAAAAAAACCAAAAAAAAAGGCTTAAAATTTTGGCTTTTTGGCTTTGGCTTTTCAATGCATAAAGGGTGTTGTACCTTACTTATTGGCTTTTGGCTTATAAGCTGAAACAAACACTTTAAATATGACTTTTCAAAAGCCAAAAGCCAAAAGTCACTCCAAATAAGCTGCAACAAACGAGCATTAACAAGTCTGGACCAATTTTTTCCTCTTGCAGTATATAAATGATAATTAGTATAGGTAGCCGTGCGATAGACACGATGTTGGTATGAGATCAGTTCAATGAGTTATTGGGATAAACAAAACTCATAACTAACGGGGTAATTCAAACAAAATCCATAAGATTTTATATGTAATTATCAAGGTTCTAAAAATCTTTAGGCGGCACACTAGCGCCTAGTGCCTAAGGAATTAGTCGAGGTATAATCGGGGCCTAAGCGGGGCCTAGAATTAAGACATAATTACCATTTTTTTTGATAATTTACATCAAAGATCAAACACATTGACTACAATTTTTTTTTTATATTTGTCATTTTATCAAACACTTATCTATATTTGTAAAATGAACAAAAATATACAAACCTACCATTAATCCCAATTCTCAACAACCCCAAAGCAATAAACCAGTCAAGTTAAAACTAAAAACAAAAAATATATTACTCTAGTTTGCCCCCCCCCATTACCTCCCTCTTTGCCTCACCATTACCACTCCCCATTCCTTCTCCAGTTCGCCCCCTTCCTTCTATGGTCACTGCATGTCACAAAATCAAAGTTACAAAAATAAATTAAGGTCGACGAGGTTTGGCGTAGACGCCGACTTGGTCGATTAGGCGGCGACTAAGAAAGTCGCGTCGGTAGAGAGGGGCCTAGCGCCTAGGCGAGGAGTTTTAGAATATTGGTAATTATAAATGGGTAATTCAAACATAACTTATAACTGAGGGGTTTATTTGTAACTCATATATTTACGAATCAATCTGTACTTCCAGTTGTATTTAATATAATTCGATTAGAGCCGTAGACCCTAAATTCTTTTATAATATAGACTAGTACTCTTGCTCGTGCTGATGGCACGACGCCAGTTTGAAAATTTATCAATAAATGAAGCAGATACTGTAGAAATAAATTAATATTTACTTATAATTTGTATGAGTTAGATATATGTACACTACACAATGAAAATGAGAGAAAACCTAAATGTTTAAATAAAATATTTTACTTCGATATTTATTTCATAAGAAAACCAAAAAATAAATATTTTAATTGTAACTACTGTTAAAATACGAAAAGAAAATTTTATTGTTTTCTCAATAACGAAAACTCAGTCTTCTTCTTCTGGGGGTTCTTGCTTAACAACAATGGTTGGTTTGGAAACATGAGATGCAATAACTTTGTCAATTATTTTAATCTACACATAAGAAAATTCAAACACATTCATTTAACCAAATTTTATGCTTCATCTATAAAAGTCGAATCATTTCACATATTATCATATAAAATCTAACAAATGAACGGATATGCATTTTGATCAAAATTAATCAACCCTAAAAGCTAAAAAATGACAATTAAATCAATGGAAACCAATACACATGCTCCAACAAACGAAACCATAACAATGAGAAGATGTGCAGTATTCTATAAAAATAAACTTGTGTCTGTGCCAATGACACGATGTCAGTATGAGCGTAATCAATGTATGAACCAATCATGATGGAAATAAATTAATATATCCTTAAAATTTTATAGGGGTCGTATTAATATAAATTACATAACAACATCACGAAAATTAAAGAAATAACATATTTTATTAGCCGTAAAAGTTTATAACTCATCTTTAAAAAAATTATAACTTATCTTAAAAGAGTATAATTAAGCATCAAAAAGCATTCTCTCTCTCTCTCTCTCTCTCTCTCTCTCACACCAACACAACATCTGTTAATTGAAATAAACTTAAAAATGAAAATTTCTACAAACAAAAACTACAAAATAAATTGAATAAGATAGAGTGAACTAACAAAATACTATTTTGAAATCGAAATCACAAAGATTTCAGACCAATAAGGGAAGCTAAACACAACTTAAAATAAAGAAATTAAAAAACAAATATTCAAAATTACAAAAGTTGATTATAAAACTTAGAAACAATTTTTTTGGGACAAAAATTAAACTAATTCAGTTAATTACGATAACAATAAAAAAATTAAAATACAAATATTTAAAATTACAAAAATTAATTACAAAACTTACAAACAATTTTTTTTATAAAATAAATAAATAAATCTAAGCCAGACATAAATTAAATTAGGATTCAGTTGATTACGATAGCGATCAATTAAGAAAACTACAACTAAATGTTTTTTAAAAAAAACTTACGAACATATGTTTTTTAAAAAATAAATCTAGGCTGGACAAAAACTAAATTGAGATTCAGTTGATTACGATAACAATTAATTAAGAAAGTACAAACTAAATATTAATAATAAAATTAAAATACAAATATTTAAAATTGTCAAAATTAATTTCAAAAGTTACAAACAAATATCTCATTAAAACAACTCAATGGATGCATAATAAATTATAGATAACCACCTCGTGAACTCAAACGAAAGTATGTGGTTAAAAAAATGTATTTGTGGAAAGCATTCATATAATTGTAATTGGTTGTAGAGAGGATAATTAAAAAAAAATATAAGTGAGGGGTTATTACATATTTATTGATTGTAGAAGAAAGTAATTCAAATATAACTCATAACTGAGGGGTTTATATGTAACTCACATATTTACTAATTAATCTGGACCGCCAGTTATGTGGTTAAAAAATGTGTTAGAGGAAAGCATTCATATAACTGTAATTGGTTTCAGAGAGGATAATTCAAAAAAAAAAAAAACATAACTGATGAGTTATTACATATTTATTGATTGTAGAAGAAGGTAATTCAAATATAACTCATAACTGAGGGATTTATATGTAACTCACATATTTACTAATCAATCTGAACCGCCAGTTATATTTAATACAATTCGATCGACCATTAATTAACCCCTAACCTCTTTTATAATATAGATTTTAATGCAGATCGCAGAGGCATAATGATTCATTAATCATACGTGTTCAACAGTTTCCACTATGAAAAAAAAAAAAAAAAAAACTATACGTGACTGATTTGTTACAAGCACAATTTCAACCAAGGCCATTGGTCTAGTCTAAATCAAACCTTTGATGAATCTATCTCACATTCTCACCCATACAGAGACTACATTCTCTGTGGTGTGGTATTACTCCCGGTTTTTAAATTATCATCTTCTTTAATCCGACATATCGTTTAAAAAAATAATTAACAATATTATAAATATTTGCAATATACATTTTTCTTTAATATCTTTAAAAATGTGATCATAATTTAAATATGTAAAAAAAGTAAGGATAAAGTGGTAAAATTATTTCCCGAAAAAGGAAAGTTTTAAAAAAGACAATTACTCTCTCAGTTCTAAGTAAAGAGTCCACTATACTATTTTGGAATGTTTCACTTTAAGAGTCAACTTTCAAAAATTATGCTTACAATTTCTGTAACATTTCATCTTTACAATCTATTTGTGTTGTAAGTACATTGTTTGTATTTAACTATTTTTGTAATTATGACTAACTTTAATAGTATTAATATATCTCTTAATAATTAGACTTTTCAAATAAGGACCATTTGGATGGAACGGATGAAGTATTTAATACCTAACGAAAAATGAAAAGAGGACGATAATTTGAAAATGAAAGGAGTATTTAAAATTCAGTCCATCTAAACTTCAATCATATTAACTAAGTGCTTGTTTGGCGGAGCGTTTTGGTCAAAACGCTGTGTTTTCTCTTTAAAAGTGTTTCAATGCAGCGTTTTAAAAATGTGGAGCGTTTTAAAACGCTCCAAATTGTAGCGTTTTAAAAATATGCTACGTTTACAACTACTCTATTTATGAAATATAACGTTTTGAAATAGTTGTCCAAACGTGTTTACAAAAATAACACTGCGTTTTGGAAATACTGCGTTTTGAAAAAACGATTTTTTCAAAACGTTGCACCAAACGAGGCCTAAAACTAGCACAAGTAACCTAACAAATTGGAAATAAGGTAATTTATGAAGTAAACATGTTAACGATGTACTCCTTTCATTTTGAGCAAAAAATCCCCGTTTGAAAGTCAAACTTTTTAAGGAAAAAAAAACTTTTAATAGCTCATTATTAATAAAACTAGTTTTATACACGTGTGTTAAACGTACGGATATATATATGATGAAATAGACAACAAAATTTTTAATCTATATATTTTTGCTGATCAATCATAGATTTTAATATTAATTGTAGGTATTTGTGATTTAGTTCATAATATTTGTTTTAATAACTTCGATATGATGAAATAGACAAAATAATAGTTAGATCTTTTATTTAATTATAATTAGTTGTGAGTATTTGTTATTTCGTTGAAACTATTTGTTTTAATAACTTTAAATCTAGTGGAGTAGACAAAAAATCATATATATATATATATATATATATATATATATATATATTACTCCCTCCGTCCCTAAATTATCGTCCTCCTTTTCTTTTTCGTCCGACTCAAAATAATTGTTCAGTTTGAAACTTACCTTTTTAGAACATCACTTTTACCACTTTACCCTTACTTTTTCACCTTACTTTAATTATGAGCTACATACACATGAGCTTTAAAGGAAACTACACATTAGACCAATATAAATAATCAAGTCAATTGTTTTTTCTTAAACTGTGCGCCAGGTCAACTATGACGATTATTTATGGACGGAGGGAGTATTAAAGATTAGTCATTTTACTCATTTAGTTAGAATTAGTTGTGGGTATTTGTGATTCAGTTCAGTGAAATTTCATGTACAAGTTCATCAATGATTTTTCTAAAGGTCATTTGATAGCCTTGGAAGTTAAATAAATAAATATATATATATATATATAAAATAAGGGGCTCCAAATCGTCAACCCCTATCACATTATCTATCTCATTGAATCTCAGCAGTCTATTTTAGCCAGCTTTCTTTTTTATAGGTGACACGTAGGGTTGAGATTTAATTACTAGGCATTAGTTTCAAGGAGCTATAAGTAATTAATTTTGTATTATTTAATTATAGAATTCATTAAATGTTTGTTGTAAATAGGGGTTACTGTTTTAGGAATGCAATTTTTTACGGGATTTTACTATTTTTAAACTACCTAGGATATATAGGCAAAATAATAGTTAGATATTTTATTTTGTTATAATTAGTTGTGGGCATTTGGGATTTCGTTGAAATTATTTGTTTTAATAACTTTGAATCTGGTGAAGTAGACAAGAAAATCATATATATATATATATATATATATATATACTCCCTCCGTCCCTAAATTATCGTCCTCCTTTCTTTTTTCGTCCGTCCCAAAATAATTGTCCACTTTGAAACTTACCTTTTTAGAATATCACTTTTACCACTTTACCCTTACTTTTTCACCTTACTTTAATTATGGGCCACATACACATGGGCTTTAAAGGAAACTACACATTAAATCAATATTAATAATCCAGTCAAATAGATTTTCTTAAACGGTGCGTCGGGTCAATCAGGACAATAAATTAGGGACAGAGGGAGTATCAGTTATAATTAGTTGTGGGTATTTGTAATTCAGTTCAGTGAAAATTCTTGTGCAAGTCCATCAATGATTTTTCTGAAGGTCATTTGACAGCAGTGGAAAACTAACAGTTATTTATATAAAGGGGCACATTTAATACAACACCTACAAAATACTTAATACAACACTTTTTGTTGTAAAAATAATATATTAGCCACACACAAAAAAAAAAAGAATTTTTTTTGGAACATCGCCGTCAGCCACCAGACTCCACCCAACCTAACCCACACGGACTGGTCTTGCCCAGTCCATCCCCCGGCCCAACCTAGACCGACTGGCACTTGCCCAATCCCTCCCCCAGCCCAATCAAGATCAACTGGCAGTGGCCTAGTCCCTCCCCCAGCCCAACCCAAACTGACTGCCAGCAGCCCAGTCCCTCTAGCCCAGCCCAGCTCGCCTACTACCTAGGTAGTCCCTCCCCCAGCCCAGCTGCCTGCTACCTGGCAGTCCAACTGCCCAATTTTTTTTTGGGGGAATTTCAAGTGGGTACAATTTTGAAAACATGTTTTCATATAGGACCATCAATTTTTTAGACATTTCATATAACTACAAATTGCTTGCCAAATGACAAAAATGCCATTAATGAAAACACAACCTGTTCCGGCATTTTGAACGACCAAAATCAATACAGAATCTCTGATGCCAACCCCTGGCATCAGGATGCATTTGACTGGATTTTGCATGACCAAAAACAATACAGAAACTCTGATGCCAACCCCTGGCATCAGGTTGAATTTGACTGGATTTTGAACGACCAAAATCAATCCAGAAGCTCTGATGCCAACCCCTGGCATCAGGTTGAATTTGACTGGATTTTGCAGGACCAAAATCAATACAGAAGCTCTGATGCCAACCCCTGGCATCAGGATGCATTTGACTGGATTTTGCAGGACCAAAAACAATCGAAGCTCGATGCCAACCCCGGCATCGTTGAATTTGACATAAAATCAATCGAAACTCGATGCCAAGCCGGCATCGGATGCATTTGACAAGATTATGCATGACCAAATTAATCCAAACTCGATGCCAAGCGCATCGGGATGCATTTGACAAAGATTATGCAGGACCAAATCAATCCAGAAACTCTGATGCCAATCACTGGCATCAGGATGCATTTGACATAAAATCAATCCAGAAACTCTGATGCCAAGCCTTGGCATCAGGATGCATTTGACAGTATTATGCATGACCAAATTAATCCAGAAACTCTGATGCCAAGCACTGGCATCAGGATGCATTTGACAAAGGCATTATGCGGACCAAATCAATCCGAAACTCGATGCCAATCACCGGCATCGGGATGCATTGACATAAAATCAATCCGAAACTCGATGCCAATCACGGCATCAAGATGCATTGACATAAAATCAATCCGAAACTCGATGCCAAGCCACGGCATCGGGATGCATTTGACAAGATTATGCGAGACCAAATTAATCTGTAAACTCGATGCCAAGCACTGGCATCAGGATGCATTTGACAGCATTATGCAGGACCAAATCAATCCAGAAACTCTGATGCCAATCACTGGCATCAGGATGCATTTGACATAAAATCAATCCAGAAACTCTGATGCCAAGCCCTGGCATCAGGATGCATTTGACAGTATTATGCAGGACCAAATTAATCCAGAAACTCTGATGCCAAGCACTGGCATCAGGATGCATTTGACAGCATTATGCATGACCAAATCAATCCAGAAACTCTGATGCCAATCGCTGGCATCAGGATGCATTTGACATAAAATCAATCCAGAAACTCTGATGCCAAGCCCTGGCATCAGGATGCATTTGACAGTATTTTGGAGGACAAAAATCTATCCAGAAACTCTGATGCCAAGCGGCATCGATGCATTTGACAAGATTTTGGAGGACAAAAATCAATCGAAAACTCGATGCCAAGCCCGGCATCGATGCATTCACGATTTTGGAGGACCAAATCAATCCAGAAACTCTGATGCCAAATGCTGGCATCAGGATGCATTTGACATAAAATCAATCCAGAAACTCTGATGCCAAGGCTTGGCATCAGGATGTAGTTAACAGTATTTTGGAGGACCAAATCAATCCAGAAACTTTGATGCCAAGCCCTGGCATCAGGATGCATTTGACAGTATTTTGGAGGACCAAAATGAATTTAAAAACTCTGATGCCAAGTCTTGGTGATGCAGGCAGTCTCGCACTGGATTATCTCGACCGTTTGGATCGGGTGCGCGGAAAAGGACATAACTTTTGACTCGGGTGGAGTTATGGGGCCCGCCGCATATCAAATCGAAGCTCTCGGAAAGACGGACAAAATTAACCGAGCAAAGCTCGGTTATGAGCTACTTTTAAGGCCAAAAAACGTCATTTAGATAGGGTTATGGGCCATTGAAGATTTTTATTAGTTTTGAGTTTTTTTGTAATTTCGATAATTTATTGCTTTTTAGGGTTTAAGCATATTTAAACACTTTAAGCATATATTAACAACTTTCTTCTGCATTCATACCAGGGGACTTAAGTGCGTAATCACACAGACACAGAACCATAACATCATGTATTTATAAGTTGGAACATTCAGTCATTTCACTCAAAACCCCTAACAAGTGAGAAACCATATAAAACATTGCTATTCAAACAGATATCATGTCCACAACTCAAGTCTAGTAGGAAATAACACGCTGAAACAAATAAACCAAATCTCAACCTTCCTACTTGATGTACTGAGAAACCCACCTAAAGCCTTCTCCATATCCCATCTTCCGGACAATGCTGCACATGAAAACCTCAAGTGGACGAACACCAGAGTCTGCTAGATTTACCTTTCCTTGCCGTTGTGAGGCCATCAACCCCAAGTCAGAAGCACCTCATCTTCCGATGCTGCATATGGGAGGTCAATCTTGTTTCCCAGAATCAGGAAAGGAACAGTGGCCAGAGACTCATCAGAGAGAAGAGCATCCAGCTCCTTCTTCGACTCTGTAAATCTTTCCCTGTCAAAAGGTTCGGTGAGCTGTTGATTCGCCGGAGATGTACTGTTAGGAGGGGGCGATTTGGCCGGAGCAATTGAAGAGGATGGCCGGAACCGAGGAAGAGATGGAGATGGGTGAGAGAGGAGAGAGAAAAGAGGTGAACTGCCGAATTCTGTTTTCGCATCGGAGGTTATAACAATAATTAGGGTAGTTATGTACTTTCGCACTAAAATTGTATCTAAAAGATATGTCTAAAAAATAGCTGGATTTATTTGAAAACATGTTTTAAAAAGTGTACCGGCTTGTAATTATTCCTTTTTTTTTGTCTACTGCCTAGACAGTCTAACAACCAATTGCGAAACGATCTAGTTTTTGAAGTTTTTAATAGCTACAGTATCCTCTTTTTTTTCAATCGAAAAAAGTCACTTTTGGTGGCAAAATGACTACGATACCCTTAATGAACCATATGCGCGTTACGAAGGTCATTATTTTTGCATCGCGTTACAATTTAACTAGGCAATTAAACTATTGAACCGCTGTACAAAAATTAATGCAATGAAATTTATGAATCGCGATTCAAAAATAGACTAGGAAATTAAATTTTGAATCGTGATGCAAATATTAATATAATGAAATTTATGAATCGCAGTGCAAAATTAGAATAGGAAATTAAACTTAGAATCGCGGTGCAAAATTAATGTAATGAATTTATGAATTGCTGTGCAAAAATATACTAGGGAATTAAACTTTAAACTGTGGTGTAAAAATAATGCAATGAAATTTATGAATCGCGGTGCAAAAATAGACTAGAAAATTAAACTTTGAACCGCGGTACACAAATATTATCTAATTCATTTTTGTACCGTGATACAATAGCATAAAAATCCAGTTTACATCCTCCACGTTCTTTTTTAATCTTCTCCGTCGTAAGCCTTCTTCTTCCTCATCCTTCTTTACCTTCGTCTCAACTAAAAAATTCTTCAACCCAACACAGATCCATTATATTTTCATATTTCATGAATCAAAAAACTTGTTTACTTTTCAAGGACGTTGCCCACGAACCCCCTTGACTTGACCGGGTAGGTCGATCCCCGTTTCATTACACACAATCATGGTTTTAGAATCCAAAGTGTGTTGTCGGAGTTGTTGAAGAAGATGATGACATTTTTGGAACAATATTTCGAAAAGTGATCTTTTGCGGTTGAAAAAAAGAACGGTGAAATTTCAGGGTTAAAAATTTAGAAAAATGGACCAGCCAGAATTTCCCCCCAATTTTTTGTATTTTTTCATTTAATTATAAAATGGGCAAAGAGAAGTTTGGTCTAATTTTTTAAGAAAATATTGTATAAAATATTTTATAGATGATGTATTAAGTATCAATATATATATATATATATATATATATATATATATATATATATATATATATATATATATATATATATAAGTCGTGATTAGATGACAGAGCAATGGATAAACTGGTTTTAATTTCTATGCATTAGTTTCAAGGAGTTATAAGTATTTAATTTTGTATTATTTAATTATAGAATTAATTAAATATTTGTTATAAATGTGGGTTACTATTTTAGAAATGCAAATTTTGACTGAATTTTACTACTTTTAAACTACCTGACCTTTATATATATATATATATATATAGATATAGATATGAGAGATAATTAGCACTTGAGCAGTGAAATCACAACTAAATCAATAACAACACAAGTTCTAGTAGTGTAGCCTTCTTTTTATGTTTTGGTTATGTAATAAAATGTAATTTACTAGCATAGCATGCTAAGTATGTTGAAGGATATAAAATTCATTATCTAATAGGGATCATGACTTAACTTGTGTGAATTCTATCCTCGAGCGAAGCAGAGGACTTTCGACTTCAGTTACGATCTTCGTGTGTCACGAACAATAATCCTACAAGTCTCTCTCATCAGATTAATATCACGTAGCATGTAGCATGAATATCAACCTCTAATTCATATTTATTTAATCTTTGATTGATAGTAATATATCATAAAACTATATTCAAACACACTTGGTCTCTCACAAAGTACTCTCAGTCACAACTAGGCACCAACACTACACACAATTGTCCAACTAAACAAATGCTAGCAAAGTAAAAAGTATTAGAACTCATATTTTTTAAAGAACAAGTGCCCAACTGAACTCGCATTTAAAAAAAGTTATGGTGCAACTTAACTTCAATACAAACTGACAAATAATAATGTTGATATTCAAGGATTTAACTTCGAAAACTTGGAAGTTCTTACTTGAAATTCGTAAATTGCTTCCAATTTGAGCTCACAATAGACTCGTGTTTTTGATTGAGCAAGCAAGAGAGATTTGCTAGCTGTGGAGCGCACGAGCGGGGAAAGAATCAGCATCGTGGTCGGAGATGGATTCAGACAAAATTGCTTCGATTTATGGTCGAAGATGAAGATTAGGGTCGGTTGTGCTACGGATTTGGGGTTAAAGTCGGGTTAGGGCTCGTATTTGAGAGAGAGACTCATGATTTTGGACAGTGTTGAGAGATCAAAGAGAGGACTTTTTAAAAAAAATTAAATGCCTTGAAAGGTTACAATTATAGATATATTATGCTAGAACAAATGGTGAGGGAGGAAGAGTAGCGATGTATTATGGAGTAGACTTGAACACTCCTCTGGGTTTGGTAAGACAACAATAACGTTGGAGGCTAGCACTCGACCTTTTTGAAAGTTGTAAAGTCAAAATGTTTTTAGCAGAAAGCTGCGGTCTCTCTTGCTTGTTGACTAACCATTGGGGAGAGGCAACAAAACTTAGATTTTCGTGGTATTTTTAACATCATATTTACATTTCTATTTAAAATTTTAAGTATACCCGTACCTATTTTTTAATAGACGGCCTAATCAGGCAAGTGTGCATGAGCAAATGTTCAAAACTGTAACTTTGAATTTGAACACAACAATACGGCCTTTTGCTGCTAAACCCACATCAGAAATTTCCCTTCTTCAAACTGTAACTTTGAATTTGAACACAACAATATAATTTACCTCAGCAAAACAAATTTCCATTCATTCTAATAAATTAATAATAACTTATTTACATTACATGCTCAACCGTTTCAGTTGTTACCCCATCATTTGGCACCTTTTAGCCTTGAAAATTTGGCTAATTCACATTCTACTAGCAATTAGCAGCTCATAGGCTCATAAATAATGAGTTTAACGTCCAAACTTACAAAAAATTAAATTGATACACACTGCTAAACTACCATTTCAAACATCACCCCCGGCGCCCGTTGTTCGTTCGAGAAGGGATTCCGCGCCATGAGCGCTGCCACCCCAAGCTCTCTCTTTCCAGATCCTCTCGACCTCCTCAAATGTTAATCCTTTGGTCTCCGGTACAAACACGGCCACAAATGCAAATGCAGCGACAGCCACCCCAGCCAGTATCAAGAAAGTTACACCGGTTCCCACAGCATCTGCAACCGAAAGAAAACTCTGGGCTACGATTAGGTTCGATATCCAGTTCACGGTGGCTGACATCCCTCCACAAATTCCTCGATATGACTGCGGGTATATTTCTGAGTTCACTGTCCAAGGCACGGGGCCCATTCCAGGTGCAAAGAAAGCAATATACAGGGCTAGACCTAAAACTGCAATCCACCCATAAACCCCGGCGGTAGAAGTAAGTCCATTTGAAGGATCAGATGATCCAAGAATGAATGCAACGGAGAGGAGAATAAGTGACATAATTACACCCGCTAAGCTACTGAGGGCCAACTTTCGGCGACCGAAATGATCGATGAGGTAGATTCCCACAACTGTTCCGGCGGCATTCATCATTGCAACGATGAGGGATAATAGAAGTGCCAACTGATTGGAACTGAAGCCAGCCATCTGCACAATGGTTGGGCTGTAATACATGACGGTGTTGATACCAGTGAACTGCTGAAATGCCTGTAAATCCAGAATTGTCCGTTAATGATTCCAGCCACACATGTTTGTTCAGTTATCAATAGAGAGTTCAATAGTGCTGAAGATTTGATTGCCCTCTTCAAAGAAACCACAAAGAAAGACGAAACATCAAGACCATGAACCTTGGTATTTTTTGCCTCTTTATATGCAAGCGAAGGCATAGTGTAGACAGAGTATTAGACCATGTGATACATGGTCGAGTCTCTCTGAAGCAAATTAACAACCGATGTTCGGAGAACGTTCTCAGAATAACTTCATACTCAGTTCCTATTTTTACAAGTTACCACAAACCCATTTATAAAACGTCCAAAAGAAAAGTCAGCCAAAGACGCCATCAATCTAAAGGATATTTTCAGTAATCTTTCATGAACATACTTCTTTCACCCAGCCTAGAGCATAGAGTCAATTTAGACTAAATCTTTCCTCTTTTATAAATGTACTCTTACTTGTAAAACGGACTTGGTATTGTATAGTACGGTTTCATTCCTAGAAAACAACTTTAAGCAGAAACTCGGTGAATGTATAAACAGCAAAATGATTTATATTTTTTTGTTAAAAAAATAATTAACAACAAAACCACCATTAAACAGTACACATAGTGCCTGCAAGTAAAAGAACACTGAAAAAGGAGGTTCACCGTGCCTGTAAGTAAAAGAACACTAAAAAAGGAGGTTCCATCCCAATTTCTACAAAAGAAGTGTTGTGCCTGCGTACCCATATTAGAAAAGTTTTGAACTAGCCAACCAGTGGAAAAATTTAGGTATCACTCCTATCAACTTAAAAATGCCAGAACTAAAAAAAAAAGAGAACAAGAACAAGTCCTCTACCCATATGCAAACTTCAACTATATTAAATTCTTCCAATATAACATGTTTTTAAAAAATAAACTTTGACATCAGTGGATATTTTTATGCCAATTTTAGTACTACTCCAGACTTAGATAAAGGTAAAATTTCCTTCCAATGGAACCAGATCAGAATCTTGTATTATTCGTAGATAGAGAGAGAGAGAGAGAGAGTTGAGACTTGAGATATGTAAGCTCAGCCAATCCCACCTTCACCAATAAATTATTGGGACAATAACGATGGGAAATAAGATTATTACAATGCAAGAAGTCTCCCAAATCCAAACAACTACCTATAAGTATTCATCAAAAGGTGCTTTACAGCACACGGTTCCAAGTCTCTTTGGCTTGATTTTAACGCGTATAACAAAACAATTCCAACTGATACAGTGGAATGCATTCATGACAAAACAATTCCAACTGATACAGTGGAATGCATTCATGACATTATAAAAGCAGTTGTTTCAGGAACTCAAAAAAGATGTGTTTCTTCATTTTTTTTCGAACTTAATTAAAACATGTAACATCCCGTCGAACGGGTATCCTGAGATTACCTGAAGTCCAGCTCCAGCTAGAAATGCAAGTCTGATTTCTTTGTTTCTGAAAACATCCCAGTAACTGACAGCATTCTTTCGTTGTTCTTCTTCCTCTAAGGTAGCAGCAAGCTGATCAATCTCCTCCTCTAACCGGTGTAGATCATAAATTTTAGAAAGCACAACAATGGCCTCTGATTTATCCTTCTACATGTCAGTTCAAAACTCATTAACCATACAAATAAATAGAAGAAGAAAATCAACAATAACAAAAAAAATCCAAAAGAAATGAATGTAAAGAATGAACTAAATTGTACCTTCATGTAAAGCCAACGAGGAGACTCCGGCAAAAATAACATAAAGAAAAACTGAAGAACAGCTGGCACAGCAGCTACTCCAAGCATCCATCGCCATGTTCCAGGGACCTGCCCATCAATTGAATTGCAAAGATTAGAAATGCCACGAGAAGACCTTAACTGCATCCACTCTTTCAGACTAAACAGCAACTATACAGATTTTGTAGACAAGTGCACATTGACATGAAAGATAGCAAGGTGAGTAACTGAGTTTAGTAACTTCATACAAAAGGGAACACTCATTTACGGACAAAAAGAACCACTCAATTAGGGACAGGAAGTATATCGTGAAGTTAAATGATTGTTTTCCCCCAAATAAATAAAATTACTACAATCCTTGATTGTGTCATGCCCTCGAGCATCTTTTTCAGGAATCACTATATCCAAAACATGGAAACTAAATAAATGAAGAAAGCACTCCAATACATTGCTTAAGAGATGGAGAAATATTACATATAGCTATAGCCTGTACCTTTGCCAAGTATTCTAGCTGCCTCGAACTACTTATGGGTGGTAAGTTACTGAAACATTATAATTGAAGGGTTAGATGGGAAAAGATTATTAAGATTGGAGTTAATTGGTATATTATTCAAAGGAAAGTTCATAGGATTTCCAATAAAGTAACCTAGGTGTTACTCCCTACATTCATGTTTCCAGATTTATCAAAAAAAGAAAAAAATAATAAAATTAGCAGATTTATTTTGATTCTTAGGGCAAGTCCAATGGTAGGGGTCAAAACCAAATTTTGATATCTATTTAGAGTATTAGGTTCTCCAATGATTAAAGTAAAATGTATCAAAATTAGGTGTGGTACTAGGGAAGGTACCAAATTTGATACCTCCCTTAGTATCACACCTAATTTTAATACCTTCATTTTGACCATATATTTATGTCATAATATGTGTTGGTAAATTATTGTATATTAATATTATAATTTTGTTTTTATATTATTATGCGTTGTTGGATTTATTTTTTTTCAAAATTTTTATTATATTAAATTTTGATACATATGGTTGGAGATGATTATTTGATACCCATGTGTTAAGAATACAGGGGTGTCGGGTGTTGAATTGTAAGAGTCAGAGGGTGTCTCTGTACATTGGGCAGTTACAGAAAAGATATTTTTCCCTGTTATCGGGCTGTATTCTTTCTCATATATATAAGGCTGTAATCTCAAAACAGAAAGTGGAGGGAATATATGAAAACAATCTCAATCTTGTTCAAATCTCTTTCTCTGTTGCTTCTCTAAAATCAACATGGTATCAGAGCGAATCTACAATCGTTATTTCCGCTGGCGATCGATGAATCTGAAGAAGTGATTCAATCAAGATATCAAGATAGATTTCCTTTTCTCTGTATCAAGCAGCTTCAATGGCTTCCAACAATGGTGAGACTTCCAATAATGGCGAATCTGAGAACAATCATGAAACCGAGCTTCGTCCAGATGAGAATGAACCAGATGAAGATGATTTCGTTGATGAGTATGACATCGAGGTATCTACACTCCAACTTCATCCAGCACATCCATTGTTTTTACACCCTAACGATCATCCTGGTATGATTCTTATCTCACAAATCCTTACTGATACGGTTAATTTCGGTCAATGGAGGAGATCTGTTATCATAGCCTTATCAGCCAAGAATAAGCTAGGAATGATTAATGGTGGTAATAAGAAACCCCAGTCTAGGTCTAAATACCTAAGTCAGTGGGAAAGATGTAACCATATGATCATTTCTTGGCTATTAAATGTGGTTTCTCCTGAAATCAAATCCAGTGTAGTATATCTAGATACAGCCAAGGCTATTTGGGAAGATTTAAACATTAGGTTCTCTCACAACAATCTACCAAAAGTGTTTCAGATCAGGAAAAATTTGATTGATTGTCATCAAGGCAGTATGAGTGTTTCTGCCTATTTCACTAGATTTAGAGCTCTATGGGATGAGCTCTTAAGTCATGCTAGTATTCCTAGGTGCACCTGCAACTGTACTTGTGGAATTATTCAGAAACA
Organism: Codonopsis lanceolata; assembly: GCA_013146195.2. Lineage (NCBI taxonomy): Eukaryota > Viridiplantae > Streptophyta > Magnoliopsida > Asterales > Campanulaceae > Codonopsis > Codonopsis lanceolata. Next base: position 79,651,059 of record CM028384.1, read on the forward strand.
AGAGGAGTATGAACATGAGCAGATGTTGATCCAGTTCCTGATGGGATTGGATGATTCTTTTACAATAACTAGAGGCCAGATCATGTTGATGACACCTTTACCTAGTCTAACTAAGGCTGCAAATATTTTGACTCAAGAAGAGAGTCAAAGGACTCACAAATCTGGGGGAGGACCAAATGTTGAAAACATTTCAGCAGTGTTGATGAGTAACACTAATTACAAAAATTTTAAAAACAAGATCAACCACAATACAAGTGGAGGAGGCACACAGATCCCAAGAGGAAATGGAGGGAATGCAGGAAATGGTCCCAAGAAGAAACTCTGGTGTGATTATTGTCATGGAGATACTCACATCAAAGATAAGTGTTTCTTCTTACATGGATATCCAGAATGGCATGCTCTTCATGGAACCAAACCTGATGCTGCTAGGATGCCAAAACACAAGACTAAAGGGGTAGTAGCTGCTAATATGTCCAATGTGACAGGAAGGTTGCCTGATACTGCCTTCCCTGGATTCACTCAGGCTCAATATGCTCAGTTACTGTCTCTTATCAACAACTCTGGTTCTACATTGGACAGTCCAGAAGCTCATATTGCAGGTAATGTTACCAGTCACTCTAGTTCTGTGCATTCCAAATGTCTCTTCAGTAATGGTCAGAAAATTAGTGAATGGATAGTGGACACTGGAGCTACTGATCATATAACTGCTTGCTTTGAACTTCTTGTTAATCCTATATCTGTAGATCTGCCCATTTATCTTCCTAATGGGCATACTTCCAGGATAACACACAAAGGAGCTGTATATCTCACAGAAGATATAATTCTGCAGAATGTGTTGTATGCTCCATCTTTCAAGTATAATCTATTGTCAGGAAGTAGATTAACATCTGACAACCAGATTAATCTTGTATTTTCTGCCAACACTTGTACTCTACAGGACCAGGATCACAGGAAGATCAAGGGGACTGGTAAAGTAGTGGATGGCCTATACAAGCTCTATTCTAGTACTAATAACACAGGCTGTACTCCAGACAAGTGTTCTTCTGAGACATCCTGCACTGCATCTGTTTCTTGCTCTAGTAGTAGTCATAATATCACTTTGTGGCATTTGAGATTAGGGCATGTTCCTCTTACTTCACTGAAACATTTAAGCCTGTGTAAAGTTGATAGTTCCTCTACAATTGCTCCATGTGATATATGCCATTTTCAAGACAAATAAAACAACCTTTTCTATCCATTCATCTCATTCGCTTCTCTATTTGATCTTTTGCATTGTGATATTTGGGGACCTTATAGGCATAAAACCTATAATCAATGCACCTCTTTTCTCACTATTGTAGAACAAGTCGAAACCACTTGGACTTTCTTACTTCGATCCAAATCACAAGTATGCTCTTTATCTCGAGAAACTTTTTCTCTTACATTAAAAACCGATTATAATGCTCTTGTGAAGGAGATTAGGTGGATAATGGCAGCGAGTTCTTTAATAGTCAGGACTCCCCCTTCTAGACTCTCTTGGCATAGCACATCAAAGTTCATGTGTTGCCACACCTCAACAGAATGGGAGGGTGAGAAAACACGGACACTGCTAGAATTAGCCAGAGCTCTTAGGTTCCAAGCCAATCTACCTATTTCTTTTTTGGGGTGATTGTTTGTTAGCTGCCACCTACCTCATGCCAGACTTCCCGGCTCACGTTCTTCCGTTTCAGAACTCCTATGAGGTTCTACTTGGCCACAAACCCTCTTATTCTCATCTTAGAGTCTTTGGATGTCTGTGTTATGCTTCAACCTTAAGTCATAACAGAGATAAATTTGCCCTAGAGCCAGAAAATGCATTTTGGGCTATCCTTTGGGGAAAAGGCTTACAAATTGTATGATTTGGACACGTCACAAATCTTCTACATAGGGATGTGATCTTTCATGAATCTCACTTTCCTTACTCTCCCTCGGTCTCTTCTCCTTTCCTTCTTGTTCTTCTTTCGGTGACCCTTTGGATGAGGATTTGTTCCCTCTATTCCATCCGGGGCTCTACACTATGACACATCTGGCGATTCTCACACTCTAGATTCCACATCCTCTCCCTTCTCCACATTTTTGACATCTTCTACCTCTCCTCTGTTGTCCCTCCTAGGCCTACCAGGACTAGGGTTCTTCCTGCAAAGTACAAGGATTATACAGATTACCATTCACTGTTCCTACTTCCACAACCTCATGTGTTGCCAAGTATCCTCTTCATTCTATACATAATGTTATGTCATATGCTCATCTCTCTCCTACCTATCAGTCATTCATTGCCAATATTGATACTATTCAGGAACCTAAGACATACACTCAGGCTGTGAAGTCCCCACACTGGTGAGGCCATGGCCACAGAATTAGAGAGCTCTTGAGAGGAATAACACTTGGATAGTTCAGGACTTACCTGCTGGAAAGAAGGCTGTGGATGTAAGTGGATCTATAAGGTCAAATACAAGCCTGATGGCTCATTTGACAAGTTTAAAGCCAGATTAGTGGCAAAAGGTTTCACACAGACAGAAGGTTTGGACTATTTTGAGACTTTTGCACCTGTGGCCAAGATGACTACAGTGAGTCTTATTGGCAGTGGCTGCTATGAATAAGTGGCCTCTACATCAAATGGATGTCTCTAATGCCTTCTTACATGGAGATTTGCAAGAGGAGGTGTTCATGACTCTCCTCAAGGTTATTGTGATCCAGCACTGTCTCAGGCTCTACTCATGTATGTAAACTAATTAAGTCTCTATGGCTTGAAACAAGCCCCTAGGCAGTGGTTTCACAAGTTATCTTCAGCATTGAAAG
>CM028384.1:79653975-79688879 GCA_013146195.2 Codonopsis lanceolata
TCTGAGGGCTAAGTTCGAAATATTCACCGATCATAAGAGCTTGAAGTATGCTCTTTTCTCAAAAGGATTTGAATATGCGGCAGGCGATGGATGGAAGCGAAGGATCATAGCGCATTATTTCTTATCATCGGGGAAAGCTAATGTTGTTGCGGATGCCTTGAGCGAGGCGTTTATGTGTCGATGATGAAGAAGTGGAAGATGCGAGGGCGTCCGAGAATGGAGTCAGTTGCGGATGAGCATAGGGTTATCTTTGCTAGCGTCGTGCTACGCTGCGTTGTTTGAGTTGATTAAGAAGGCTCGAGGTTTCGATTCGATTGGGGAAGATTATTGATGGCTTTGGGTGATGGTAAAGAGCCGGAGTTTGCTTTGAACACCGATGGGATTTTGACTTTTAGTGGTAGGGTTTGTGTTGCCTTCTCTTGCATGGGGTTAAGCGCGTAGTTCTTGATGAAGGCTCACAAGGCCAAGTATCTATACATCCGGGGAGTACCAAAATGTATAGGGACTTGAAGAGACAATACGGTGGAATGGGATGAGAGAAATAGCGAGACTATGTGTCTAGATGCTGACGTGTCGGCAAGTTAGAGGCGAACACGAGAGACCTGCCGGTTTGCCGAACACTTGAGATCTGGGAGTGGAGGTGGGGCATATCACCATGGATTTCGTGACGGGATTGCCCGCACTCGCCGAGGTTTCGATGCGGTTTGGGTTGTTGTGGACGGGTTGACCAAATCTTCACATTTATCCTGTTGCGATGACTTATAGTTTGAGTCGGTTAGCGGCGTTATGTCCGAGGATATCGTGAGATTGCCGCGGCATTCGTTAGCATTGTTTTAGGATAGAGACCGAGGTTCACTTCAGTTACGGCATTCTTTGCAGGAAGCTTTGAGTACAGTTAAACTTGATGCGGCTTTCCACCCGCGATCGATGGTCGATCGGAGATTGATTCGAGTCTTGGAGGATTTGTTGCGTGCGTGTGCCATGGACTTCAAGGGTAGTTGGGACTCCCATTTGCCGTTAGCAGAATCGCATACAATAATAGTTACCGATCCGGTATTGAGATGGCGCCATATGAGGCTTTATATGGGCGCAAGTGTCATTCACCGATTTTTGGGATGAGGTTGGTGAAACTTTGGGGTTCGAAATGGTTCAGATCGGTGAGGCGTAAACTTATTAGAGATCGGGTGCTTACAGCCGAGAGTAAACGAGAGAAAACTCTGCGACAAGGAGCGCGACCTAGAATTTCGAGGTTGGTGACTATGTGTTCTTGAATATCGCCCAAGCGGTACTAAGCGATTTGGAAAGAAGGGTAAACTTTCGCCTCGATTCATTGGGCCATTTGAGATCCTAGAAAGGATTGGAGGCTGTGGCGTATCGGTTAGCATTACGCCGTCTATATCGGCGTTCATGGCGTCTTTCATGTCTCGATGCTACGCAAATACTTGAAGGGCGATCGTGTCCTTACCTATGATGAGATTACTTTTGCGACTGTCTTATGATGAGAAGCGGTGAGAGATTACGGACACGGGAGTGCTGGGACAAAGAAAATTCCCTTAGTGAAGGTCTTGTGGAAGAATCACGATATCGAGGAAGCCACGTGGGAGGCAGAGCATGATATGAAGAGAAAGTACCCTTCCCTATTCGATGATTCGTGTAAGAATTTAGGGACTAAATTCCTTTAAGTGGGGGAGGATGTGAGACCCCAAACCCATTACTTGCATTTCTTGTTTTATACCTTGATAACATGCTTGTTTCATGCTTTAACTTGATTAGATATCTAATTTAGTCCATGCCTGACTCGTATTACCGTTATTTCATTCCTTGTCGCTTGATTCCCTTCTATGCTTAGCATACCTTCCCGTTATGCCTCGCGTGTTGCCTTAGCTTGATTTGCACTCGACCGAGACTTGTTAAGGGTTCTATTGCCGTCCATAGATGACCTAGAACGCTCACCTTAACCATAGTAAGCTTGTTGGGAAGTTTAGAAACCTACTTGCCTTGTTTTGGCCTTAGCGATTTCACCCTTCTCCCGTTTTGCGCGTATTTCGACGTGTGAATTGTTCCTTGAGTTCCCGGACTTGTATTCAAGTCATAACCATGATTAAACAATCCTTTTTCATGCCCAAGTTACCCTAGTTTTATTGGCCTTTGATCCGGGTTTGATTCGTCAACCAATCGTCGCTTGACTCGAGCCTTGTTCTACCTTGTTCCGGGTGACGTTCGGGTGTGTTTCGGACATTTTTTGAGTTGTATTAGACCCTAGAATGATTGCCCATGAGCTTGGGACCATTTAGGACTTGTTTAGGTCTAGTTTTGAAGCCCCAGAAGTTCAGGCGGCCGCATGGCTCAAGCGAGGCGCGCGCATCAAGTTCTGAGAGCAAATGAAAAAATGGCAAACCTCCCAGTAGTTGAGGCGGCCGCATGGCCCCTCATGAGGCGCCCGCCTCACTTCCTGTCCAGCTCTACGGGATTTTTCAACTTTTAATCTTTTGTGGTGTCATTAGCCACTTAAACCCCCTTGCTTATTGACCCTAATACAACCTATTAAACCCTAATCAAGTTGAGTTAGTCCTAATCTCAAGCCCTCTCCAATTGACATGTGTAATTCCACCCAATCCATGCAACATATTTAAGCCTCCTTTGTTGACTTTGCCTAAATCCTCCCATAATCTGATTTCTCTTCTCTCTCTCTTGCCATGGTTGTGTGTGAGGAGAAAAGGTGAGATTGGTGTGTGTGTTTGCCCTAGAGTGAGCTCCCGACTTCCGTTTGCCGAGCCGAGACCACCGGTGTGAAGCTACCGACGAGGAGATCGTTTCTATCCGATTACCTTGTGCTTCAACTTTCTTTTCCTTGGTAGAGGTAAGCTATTGATTTCCCCTCCTTAGGTTGCATGTTAGACTTGCCATGAATCCCCCTTGTCCATTGTTCCCATGCTTTTCCATGCCATGCCATGATCTAGGTTGACTTGGTCTTTTGAGGTTTTGATTGATATGTTCATCTTGTTCAAATTAGACCTATGCCTAGAATTAATTATGTTCTATGCTTCTTTAGGAGCAATTAATGTTCTTGAACTATTATGTTTTGATGACTCTTGGGAATTTTGAATTCTAGGGTTCCCATGCCTTGTATTGATGATCTTAATGAATTGGATCCTAGACCTAGAACAAATTGTGTTCCATGTTCCCTTATGAATAAATAACGTTCTTGGACCCTTGCATTTTGAATACCTTGAAAGTATGATTCTAAGATCCCTTGAATTCGAATTATCGACAATTAGTAGCTACGGTCGTTAAACGGATTAATGACCTAGCCGTTTATATGCGAGAACTTAGAAGAGGGTTTGTGATGCAATTAGCGTCCTAACTCTATTGGATGAACTATTATAGACGACTCAACGGAGTCAAGATTAGCGAGCTATTGAACAATACCGGCTCCCAGATTAACCCCTACGACGTTCTAATCGCGTTTCCCTAAGAATAATAATTCTAGACTTTGAACTTGAATTGATTGCCCTGCTTGATCTTGACTTTCATATTATGGAATGACTATTGACATGTGAGTTCGCTCTTGTCGAACTCAACCCTACCTGGTTATTGATAAGAATAAATTACTTGTCTTGAGCGAGATCGCTCTTGTCGATCTCGTTCTCTACTTGAGATTTTGTTAAGTATACATTACTTGGCATATGCATGAGTCCGTGGCATCTGTCTTTGTGCACACACGCCTCCGCTGTGGCCACGGTGGAAGTAGCTCCCATGCTGTAATCATTTAAGAGCATCACCTGGTGACTATCCTGCATCTCCCTGAAGATCGATGTACTACACACATTCGATACCCGCACTTTCCGCATAACGCATGCGTGAACTACGTAGCGGCCCGGCTCTCCACATATCCTATCCTATGTGATTTACTTATACGCACTTATGTGAAACAATGTGCATCCTGAATATATAACTCTATGCCTGTATGATTGTATCTTGCCTTGAATGTTGCATCTTGCCATGACATGCATGATTAATAGCTTACAAGTCTTTATGACTTACCCTTTCCCCTTTTACTGCTTTAGATCCTAGCAAGACAGGTCCTGCGCGTTGATTAGCTGTGTTCGCGACTTGTGCCCTTTTTGGTGACCGTTGATTCTTGAAGAGGTGGTTTATGATGGCCTCTTATTCTTGTTTACCTTTTTGTAAGGACGACGGGTTAAGCCAGTCATCTAGACTGTGCCTGGGTATTTGTGTATAACTTGATTGTAACTCTTTAACTGCTAGTAGTTTATACTTGTAGTACTTGTAACACTTTTGGTGCCGGCATTGTGTAAGCCGAGCGTTGGTTTACTTGTTATTATCCCTCCATGTTTTAGTCTTCCGCTGAGCATGCTTTTAGCTCTTTAGAAATTCTTGTCTTTGAACTGTTAGCTTGGGTTCCGGCATGTAGTGTCGCCGAAGACTTGGTTATATTTGTTTAACTGTTTATCAGGTTTAAAAGTTTAAAAAAATATCCGGCCGTTTGGTGCCGAGGCGTGCTGCGACTCCAATGTTGCGTCACGTCGTTTTTGTGAATCCAGTCCTTGCATGTTTACTTGCTTACTTGTTTCCCTCCTTATTTGGGCGGTCCGACCCTCGGTCCCATCTCGGGCCCGGGCCGGGTCGTCACATGAGCTTTGATTGCTCGCCTGGGTTCATAGTCTATACGGAACTTAATGAGCCCAATTGACCAGTTGAGTAGTCTGCCCACTGAATCTAGCTTGTGCAGAATTTTACGCAGTGATGTGTCTGTGCAAACTATGATTACATGTGCAGAAAAATAATCCCTTAGTTTGGTGGAGTGATTTGACCAACACGCTAACAAAAATGCAATATTTTTTTTTAAAAGTCTTTAAATGTAACATTTTAAAACACAACGTATTAAAAATGTGTTGCGTTTAGAAATGCTCCAATTTGAAGTGGTGATGGAAAACGAAGGTTTTAGAATGCTGCGTCATTTTTTACAACTACTTTGTTTATGAAAATAGTGTTTTGAAATAGTTTCCCACGTGTTTATAAGAAAATAAGACTGCGCTTCAAAAATATTGTATTTTGAAAAAACTGAGCTTTCAAAACACTGCATCAAAGTGAGCTCATGGTATGATTCCTAGACGCGTACTCGCGATGGAGGAATCAAAGAGCACGCAGCAAGGCAAGCAAAGAACGTCAATGAATTGATGGATTGTGACACCTTGACCCAATGCTACGATCCGTTATTGAATGTGGTACTACGCGATCCAATTACGAGACGAACACGAACCTTGGTATAAGGAAGAACGCCATAATAGGGATGAATATCCTATTGATAAGTTTGGGTTTCGATTACTTAGCCTCTCACCAAATAATCACAAGTTCAATGAAGAACAAGGAGGTTTTAAAAAAACACTCAAAAACTATATTAATCAATAATCAGAAAGTTGTCTCAAAACAATATGCCACAACCCTTATTTATATGGGTTGTGAATCCTAAACCTAAAAGTAAAATGAAAAGTCTAAGTAGAATCAACTTAGGAAACTACTTAGAATCAACTTAGGAAACTACCTAAAATCCACTTAGGAAACTACTCAACTTACCTAATCTATGTAGGCAACAATTAGGTAAGTGATCGATGTCTTATTTTAATTATTTTCCTTACAAGTGGACAAGACTATTGGAGAATAGTTTTGGGAAGCAAGGGTCGAACCACAGAGACAAGAAGATCACAGATAGTACGATTTATTGATAGCAAATTATTAATCTAAGGGGTTTTTATATTAATTCTATTCTAAACTAATTATTATTATTCTTGTTTAACTAATTAGTAGCAATTACAATTATAAAGATCTTATGGTGGATGGAAATCTAGGATTCGGGTTTCACTCGTATCTCTTGGGTTCGTTCACAAAATATAGATATAGCCTGTTGAATTACCGTTCAGTCTCCATCTTCAAATAATTCATCCATTCTATATCCTAGGCACAAGAACATATGATCTAACTGTCACTTAGGTCATATATGGAACCTGACCCTAACTTATCACTCTCGTGCATCGATAGGTTCAATTTATTGTGATGGTGAGCCGATTAATGCGACATATGCACATTGATCATGCAGTTATCCGCACCTCTGCGCCTTTATTATTCACGATTACATTCATTTGTTCAAAGTGAAATAATAGAGCGATTGATGAACACCACAATCAACAAGAATTGAATGAATAAAAATATAGATTAAAGCATAGATTCGATACAAGTTACCTCCCACTTCCTAGATTAATGAAGATTTAGTTCATCCTTGAAGATGAATAGCACATGGGGATGATTGAATATATGAATCGATCTTCAATACTTGTAATTACAACAACTAATTATGTTATACAACCTAAAATCTATTCTAAAGCTATAGAAAACTACTTTCTAGCCGTCCTAATGCCTTGGCTACCGGCCTCTATTTATACCATGGAGTTGTAGGGCGATTAGATCTCTTGGCCTGAAGTGAAAACGCGATTTCTGGCATTCTGACCACCTTGCGGTCGCAAGGTATAAGGCACCTTGCGTCCGCAAGGTCTTCAATTTTTTCGGGGCTTTGTTTTCTGAAGTTTCTGCCTACCTTGCGAAGGCAAGGTAGATTGCACCTTGCGACCGCAAGGTGCCCAGCCTGGTCTTCTTCGTTTCTTCTTCAATTTTACACTTTGGCCCCTTCCTTGGAATTTTCACCAAAAAGCCTTATAATTTGCATACTTTCATCTAAAACCCTGAAACTCATAAAATCACTGAAAAACACATATCAGTATCCAAAAGCCTCGTGGAATTGCTTAATTTAAGTCTTAGAAGTATAGGAAATCGACGTATAAAATACATCGATCAGTAAGTTACCTAATCTAGATTTAAGAAACATAAATCCTCCAAAATAAGGAAAATCTACAAATCCCGTTTTTTGTAAAGGCCTAATTTTTAAGGTTGTATTTTGGCCCCCTAAAGTCTTCCTTTAGGCGTTAAAAGTTTCCAAAGTCATTGTATGACATTAACGAACATTTCTTGAGTCTTCAAGTCATCATCCATGAAATCTAAGGCTTCACAACGCATGTTTGAATTTGTAGAATAGCCATTGTAATAACCTAAATCTCCAATAAATCCACTTATTAAGTTTGTATAGAACTCTTGAATCTTCCAATCATACTTTACGCATTTAAAGGACTTCATTTGATTTCTTTGACACTTGATATTTTGTTTAATCACGACTCTTCATGCTTGAATCTTCAAACTATCGAAACAGTCATCACATGTCTCATCCAAACTCGAGCTCGCCAAGATCACATCAGCTCATATCACTCACGTGCAAGGGATTTACGTTTTTTCACATGCCTTTTATTTTGGGACCCACCTGACACATAATGGTTGTTTTGAGAGTTAAAATTAATTTTAACCCATATTTACTCATTTTTATATTGCAAGATTTGATTTAATTTATTTAAGGGTATTATTTCATAACTTAATTTTTGTTCCCATATATAACACATTTACACCACCCAACCAACCACCCTCCCCCAGACACCAAAATCACTTGCAAACTCATATTGGTACAATCATTTCAGTCACATCACATCGCCACTAACTACCATAAACAACTTTCAACCACCCCACTAGTCCCCACGGCATACCTATTGTTTAAATCATTGAACACTACTGAAATTTTAAGATTAAAAATGCATTACTTAATTATCCAAATGTCACAGTTCTAAGAACCTAGCTCTCTCTTATTCTGGAAGTTCACGACAGTAATTCACCTTCACTAAATTCAATAATTAATGATCACGATCTTTGGCAATGATGGTGAACTCCGAAAGAGAGAGAGAGAGAGAGAGAGAGAGAGAGAAAGGGGGAGAGAGATGAGAGGAAAGAGAGAATCTGATCCCAACATATGGGTTTGACAATTGACACTTAATGGAAGGATATATGGTAGATATATAAGCCCCCAAAGAAAATTTTAAACATTAAGAAAGACTAAGAGAATTTATTGTGAAAATCAGTCAAATATCTGCTATGTTTCATACTCGTACACATGTTAGCATTTTAATGTTTGTCCTCTCAAAGACTTCATGTTAGGCAGACTCTAATATGAGGGGTTTAAGAGGGACAAATTTCAGTCCAAGGTTCTTGTGTAATTTGGTGGGTACTTTTCTTTTTAATCTCAAAAACTACCTCCGATATACAAGTGAAGATTAATAGCGATGGTGCTAATATTACTCGGATTAATAATATTGTTTATTTCTGCACGACTAGAAAACAAGCACTTATGATCTAATTTGTGTGTAAGATTTTAAAAATTTTAAACAATGGTTTTTTATTATTTCTTTTTTGGTTAAATTGCAGGTCGGTTCACTTTTCAAAAAATTTAACCTATTGAGATCCCTATTTTTTTTGTTAACTCGAAAATGACACTATTATAATTTTCATCGTAAAAACTCTCAAGAACAAAAGTCGGGAGAAAAGCGATGGTAAATTCTACGATCGCAGCACCTTGTAAGAAGGTGCACAGGTGGCTAGCAAAGTTGATTTCACTCGATCATCTTAAATTATACTCCTTTATGGTCTTTGAAATGCTATAGATGCAACTAGGATTCACAGAATAAACAACACTCACTGATTCAGTCACCGATGATGTATCCAATGATACATCTGATGATAAATCATCTAATGAATCATTGAGTTCAAAACAACAACGGAATAAGTAAACAAATAATGAACGAAGCAAACACAACAACACAGAGGAGTAAATTATGTCTACAAGTAAAACACTTGTAAATGATGCCTCAGGGTAAAATTTCTACTGGATTAAAAGATTGCAATTGCTTACAATATGAAAACTAAACTTTAAGAGTAGAAATCATTACGAAAAACTCTTAGGACTGAACATGAATCTATTCTAATCTAAACACTCTTGATATATGAAGATATGAAACAAGAACAAGAAGTGTAAACGAAGTCAATGAACAGCAGATCCAATGAGGCTTGCAATGATGTATATCATTGACTAGCACATTGACTTCCTGGCAGCACCTTGTGCAAAACTCTCTCTCCAACACACTCTGTTTCTATTTCTGATCGCTTTCTCCAACTAGGAGGTAAGGATGACTAATATGATTCTAACCACCAACCAAGAACCAAGATTGTCACAAGCAAGGAAGAGACATTGGAAGCTTGGAGATCAAGGTTCAAGGGTTCAAAAGTGCAAAGTTCGAGGCTCAAGAGTTTGTACGAGGTTCATCTACGACCGAGGGGTTCAAGGACCGATTCAGGAGTTCAAAAAAGACCAAAATGTTGCCCTTATGAGTCCTAAACCCCTAGGGGACATTTTTCTATGTTAAATTAGGGTTAAGGGAAGCTTTTAGGCACTTTATAAAGTGGGCCTTTTACGAAAATGAGATTTGATAGATTTTCCTTATTTTAGTTATTTTATGTTTCCTAACTTAGATTAGGTAACTTACCTAATTATTTCCAACATAGATTAGGTAAATTGAGTTGTTCCTTTTATTTTAGGTTTCCTTTTTCTCCTAGTATTAGGATTCACAACCCATATAAATAAGGGTTGTTACTTATTGTTTTTGGTTACACAACATTGATTATTGAATTTAGTTTTTGAGAGTTTTCAAAACCTCCTTGTTCTCTTTAGAACTTGTGATTATTTGGTGAGAGGCTAAGTAATCAAATTTGAACTTATTATTAGAATTGGAGGCCCATCTTGTGGCAGCCTTCTAGCCAAAGCCAAGCCCAAACCATTTTGGCCCATCCTCCTAGTGACCATAGTCACGGCCCGGCTCCTCCTTCGGTGACTTGAGGAGCCGGTTTGGTCTTTCCTTATTTTCTATTCCTTGATTGGCTCACTGATTTTCTATTCCCTTAGTATATATATTCCCTCATTCGGCAACCTCCTTGTGTGTGACTACAGTGCTGTGAGCGTTTTCTTTGGGAGAAAAGCTACAGCCCCCATCTTTCTTCTTCTTCTCTGTAAAGGCGTGTCTCTCTCTCTCTATGTGAGTTAGTGGTATTCTTCGGTTATCTCCTTCGTGGGTGTTGCCGGAGTGTATTGGTAAGACTGAGTTTTGGGGGCTTTCTCCTTGGTTAATACTTGCTGGTATTACAGTGGTCTCATTGGTGGACTTGGGTCGGTGAATGGTATCTGAGCCGAAGAGTTTGTAGCCTAGACATTCATGGTCAATTAAGGCGAGTCGTGCTTGGGTCACGGCGTTATAACAATACTCTTCATGTCCTTTCTTCCCTCCGTTCAGTTACTCTTAATTTCTCTAGACTAATATTTTTTTGCAGGAACACAGCTTATTGGTCTAAAAGGAATTTGGTGATACTAACTAATTAGCTATTTGTATTAATAGGCTAGTTCTTAGGAGGTTGTAATTTTGATTTATTCAAAAGCCCCATTTTTATGCGGGTTCGTTCGGGCGTGTGATATAAAATCACAACAGTGGTATCAAAGCCCATGTTCCGTAAAGTGAAAATGGTAGAGCCTCGTTCAATCCAAAATCGGTAACTCTAATAGTTTATTGGGTGAGCTTTTTCATCTCGAAATAATTATGTTTTTTTTGTGTTTAATCTTTAAAAAAAATATTGTCTCGTAATTTATTTACTTGATTGTTGCTCTATTTAAACTACTATTGTTTGGTTGGAATTTGCTTGCTTGAATTTTTTGGTGATTAAAAAATTATTAATTTCTTATAAATTCTGATTTGGTTTGATTTGTTGGTTTTGTGTTGTTTCTCTAAATGGGTTCTTCATCTAATTATAGTTTGGAACCTTTTGGGAAAACTAATTTTTCTATGTGGTAAAAGAAGATAAAAAGTATTTTAATTAAAGAAAAGGTTTTCAAAGTCGTTACTTTAAAATATGTTAAAGACGCTTCTGAAGATGCTATAACTGAAATAGATGAATCTGTCTACTCCTCGATTATCTTAAATCATCGAATCGGTTATTCGGAAATGTGGTGAACATGCACATGCTAAGAGTCTTTGGGAAAATTTTGAACAAATTTATTTTGGAAAAACATTGCCAAGCAAAATTTATCTCCTAGAAAAAAAATTTAGTTTTAAATTAGATCTTAACAAAGACATGGAAGATAATATTGATACTTTCACCAAATTGGTTGAAGATATAAAACAAAAACCGATGATGTACACATTGATGATTATTCTTCGATTGTGCTTTTAAATGCTATAACTAATTCTTATGTTGACGTGAAATTTGCTATTAAGTATGGTAGGGATAAGATCACACTTGATACGGTGATATCTAGTTTAAAAGGCAATGAATTGGATTTGAAAGCTAATAAGGGTAAATCAAACACCGGTGAGGTTCATATGGTGAGGGGTAGGACGCTTGAGAGAAATAATGGGCAAAAACATTATCAAAATAAAAACCAAGGGAAAAACGAAATTTTGAAAATGAAAGCAAGGGTAGATTAGTTTCTAGACAACGACATAGAACTTGTTACAATTGTGGTGAAACTGGCATTTTAAAAAGATTGTACTAATCTGAAAAGAAAAGTCAAAATTGGAATTCGAATGAGCAAAGTGATCGTAATTTGCCTCTTCGAGTGATGATCCTTGTGATTTTTTATGGAAAAGGACATGTGTGATACTTTGAATAATTTTGTGCCTTCTATTCTTTGCATGTGAAAATGAGTGGCTAATTGATTCTCGCATGTATGTCGCACATGACACCTTATAAAAACATGTTTTCGTCATACAAAGAGATTAAAAGCTGGAAAAGTTTCTTTGGCTAATAAGGAAACGTGTCAAGTTCTTGGAATTGGTGATATTTGCTTGAAATTTAAATCTGGAAATATTTTGACTTTGAAAAATGTAAGACATGTTCCCGATTTGAATACCAATTTGATGGCTTGTGCATGTTTAGAAGATGATGGTTTAGAGGGAAGATGGGGTAAGAGTATGATGAAAATTACAAAGGGCAATTTGGTGATTTTCAAAGCTGAAAAACAAAAGAGTTTGTATGTTTGCAATGCTTTGTCGGTGTTTTTACTAAAAACAAACAAATGTTTTAAGAATGAAAATTCAGATTTGTTGACTAAAAGACTTGAACATTTGAGTACTAAAGGCTTAGAAATTTTTCACAAAAATGAATCTTTTGGTGATGATATGATTTCTTGTGTGCCTTTATATGATACTTGTGTGAATTGTAAACACCAAAGGGTTAGTTTTTCACCTCCCTCTTTTGAAAAATTCTCTTTCAAAATCATCTTGAGTTAATTCATGTGAATGTGTGTGGTCCTATGTGTGCCCTCACATGGTGGGAATAGATATTGTTTATCTATTGTTGATGACTTTTCAAGGAAAGTGGGTTTTTCCTATGCAAGAAAAGTTTGATGTTTTTGAAAAGTTTAAAACTTGGAAACTTTTGATCGAAAATCAAACCGGTAAGAAAATCAAGAAACTTAGGACGGATAGTGGGTTAGAATTCTGTAACGGTGAGTTTGAGAGATTCTGCGTTGAGAGTGAGATTGATCATGAAAAATCTTTCCCTTGCAATTTGGCCGAGCGCATGAATAGAACTTTGTTAGAAGCAGTGAGGGTCATGCTTACTTTGTCGGTCTTCCCATAGGCTTTTTGGGGAGGCGGTTGTTACCGCCGCCTATGTGATCAATAGGTCCCTTCTATCCCCGCTTAATGGTAGATGTCACGAAGTTGTGTTTTCGGTAGTGAAATTGATTTTTCAAACTTACATGTTTTTGGTTGTGCTGCTTATGTTCATCGAGAGAATAACAAACTTGAACCTCGGTCGGTTCGTTGTGTTTTCTTAGGGTACTCGGAGAGGGTGAGATAGTATAGATTATGGTTGAGAGATGAAAATGATGAGAGACTTATCATTTGTAAGGATGTAGTGTTTGACGAAACAGAATTTCCTTACTTGCTTCATGCTCAACCTTATTAAGCGTTATTGATGCACCCCTCCCACGGTTCAATTGCGGTGGAACAACCCTATGTGTTGAGGTCTCTCGATGTTAGCCCTTGTCTGCAAACTGAAATTATGGAAAATCTTGAAACAATGCTTGCTAATCCTGAAATTGTTGATAAAGAATTTGAACAAAATGGGGAGGAAGAAAATACGATTGAAAATTTAGGTGAGTATCAACTTGCTAGGGGTAGGTCTAGACCTTTTGTTAGGAGGCCGTCTAGCTTTGATAATAATTTTCACATTTCCTCATTTGTGTTTTGTATGTTTGATTCTTTTAACAATTTGCACGAACCCAAAATTTACAACAATGGTGCTTTAAAATGTGGAAATCCTAGTGATTTGTTAAATGCTTTAATGGATAATGTTAATGTGTTGCATGTGAACCATTCTTGGATTTTGATGCCCTTTCGCGTGGCTGAATCTGTTTCTTTTAAAGCTAGGTTGGTTGTAAAAGGGTTTTTTTTTCGAAAACAAGGGGTTGTGATTAAGCTTGCTCTAGTTGCCCAATTCGATTGGGAAGTAAAACATTTGGTAATAACTAAAATTCAATCTTGTTTTAAAATGCTTGATTTTGATTCTTGTGCTTGATGCTTTGTTTTGGTTACTCGAAAATCCTCGACATACTTGGTGTGTGTCGTGGTATCTTTCTTGTTCTTACTGTGGTGTTAGAATAAGTTAGATTTGCTTACTTTGTGTTGGCGGTGGTGATTTCCTTGCAATCCATGGGCAGTTCTTTGTGAACAGTCATGGTGGCTTAACTGATTCTGCTTTGTGTTTAATTAGTTAAGTGTTTTTCCCTGCTTTGTTCTTACTTTGTGTTGAATCAAGTGCAGGGATAGGCGATGATGATGCCTTTCTTAATATATGTCCTAGTGAGTCCATGTTTGTGAACCAGCACTTGTTCCAAGGTGGAGAATGTTAAAATTGGAGGCCCAATTTGGTGGCAGCCTTTTATCTATTCCAAGAGCCCAAATTGTTGATTGGCCCATTCCCTTTCTTGGTTACTTGTGCAACCGGTTTGTGCATTTCTTGGTCAATCTTTTGTTTCCATTTTTTGGATCAATCAATTAGTTTCCTTATTTTGTGGTCAATCAATCAATTGATTGATTGACTACCTTTTTGATATATATACTCCCTTCCTTCGACATCTTGGCAGAGAACAATTGCAGGACAATTGCTAGAAACGAAAATTGAGTGTAGCCGCCTATAAACAGACGCCTCCTTTTTCCTCCTCTTCTAATTTCTGTGATTAAAGGTTCGTCCTTCAATCAGTGATTTAGTGTGAGCAAGGTCCTCTTCCCGATTGCTCTGTGCTTCGGGTGGTTCTTCAGTTTCTCCCACGTTGTGTTGCCGGAAAGGTTTTGTCCAATCGAATTTGTGGCTCTAATCTTGGTGGATAGTTGTTGGGTTTATCGTGGACTCTTTGGTGGACTTTGGCCGGTGAAAGGAATCTGAGCCGAAAAGCTTGTAGCCTAGATCTTTGTGATCGATGACGGCGAGTCGTGCTTGGGTCACGACGTAATTGCGAAGCTTTTCGTTTCGTTTATTTTTTGTTCCTTCCCGTAGCCTTTTTCTTTATAACTGTTTAATATAACATTTTGTGTGCAGGTTCTAAGAGTCCTTCATACTGGCACCTTGGAATTGATTGATTAGACTATTTGTATTAATAGGCTAGTTAAATAGGAGGTTGTATTTTTTATTAATTCAAAAGCTCCGTTTTTGTACGAGTTTGTTCCGGGCAGTGTGATATAAAATCACAACAACAACAAAGGCGATATCGGGCATGCTCCGGTATAGAGTGGGTTCTGGAAGAGGATCACCCGAGTGGAGAGACAGACGAGTGTGTGGAGCTATGAGAGAGGCACATGGTTTACAATCCTGCATATTGAATCGAGTAAGGAGATCCAAAGCATAGCGAGACTGTCAAAGATGCTCACTAGTTCGAGTTGTTTCAATACCTAGGAAAAAACCCAGGTCACCAAGCTGACGGCTATCGAAGGTAGCACATAACTGATCAATGAATGTTGAGACACTTGATGGACATGAGCCAGTGACGATTAAATTGTCCACATATACTAGAATGACCAAGGTGGAGGAACTGGTGTGGTGGACAAATAAGGAGCCGTCTGTGCGACTGTTGAAGAAACCATGTTGAGTTAAGAACTCGGAGAGACGATGGAACCAGGCCCTAGGAGATTGATTTAAGCCGTACAAGGCTCGATGTAATTTACATACATGTGTGGGTTTATTAGGATCAACAAAACCGGGGGCTTGGGCCATGTAAACTTCTTCAGACAAAAAACCGTTTAGGAAGGCATTTCGAACATCAAGCTGTTTGATTGGCCAATCTCGGGAGTGAGCAATGGAGAGGACAGTACGAATAGTTGCAGATTTTACCACAGGACTAAATGTTTCGTCATAATCGAGGCCTTCTTGTTGATTGAAGCCCTTGGCGACGAGTCGAGCTTTGTGACGGTCGATAGAACCATTCGCTTTTCGTTTAAGACGATAGACCCAGCGGCATCCAACAATGTTCATGGAAGGAGATGGAGGGACAAGTGTCCATGTGTGACTTTTCTTTAATGCAGAGAACTCTTCTTCCATAGCAGTTTACCATTGATCAAGTTGTGGTGCTTGGTTGTAAGTAGAGGGTTCAAAGTCTGGAGACTTGGACACGACCGTAGAGTAAGCACTTGGCAGTGGATGGCGAGGAGAGTCGTAGACTAACTGGGTAAGGCTTTTGTACTTTAGAGGCGGTGTAGAATCAGGAGAGAGGATTTCAGGGTTCACAAAGGGTATTGATGTGACTAGGGTGCGAGTGGGCCAATCTGATTGGTCCAAAGGGGGGGGGGTTGATGGTGAGGTGAATTGATCAGTATGGTTGTGTGGTGTGACATGGCTTGATTTGTTGGAAATAGAAGGAGAGCGGGTGGTTGGTGGGCATATGGGTGGTGAGTTGTAAAGGATGGATATGGGTGAATTGTTGAGAACTTGATGTGTTGGTTGTGTTTGAGGGCTTGTAGGAACTGGAGGATGTCCCGGAGCTGTTGGAGGAGCATTTGTTGGCGTCGAGCATGAAGGAGATGAGATCGTTGTAGACTGATTATTATTGCGAGCAAGCCTGTCATTTGCAAATGGAAATGAAAATTCATCAAAAAGCACATGACGAGAAATATAAACTTTTCCCGTTGTTTTATCGTAACAACGATAACCTTTGCGATGAGTATCATAACCAAGGAACACACAATATACTGACTTAGGTTGCAGTTTGTGCTTGTTGTATGGGACAATGTAGGGAAAACAAGAGCAACCGAAAGTCCTGAGAAACTTATAATCTGGATTCCGTCGAAAAAGTTTTTCGAAGGGAGAAATATAGTTCAACTGTTTCATTGGTAATCGATTTATCTGGAAGACTACGGTGGAGAAGGCCTCTAACCAAAAAAGCATAGGGACATTTGCTTGAGCAAGGAGACATAGACCCATTTCTTCGATGTGTCGGTGTTTTCGCTCAACGATACCATTCTGTTATGGTGTGTGGGGGCACGTGATCTGATGTTGAATGCCATGCTGAGAGAGGAATTTTCGAAATACATGGCTAGTGAACTCACCACCGCCATCTGTTTGGACAACTTTAATTGTATGAATTGCCTCAATGAGTCGAGACAGAAGATTTTCAATCTGGAGCTTAAAAGTTTGTAGCACGTTAAGGACATCAGATTTACGAGTGAGAGGAAAGAGCCAAGTATATCGAGAAAAGTCATCGACAATGGAAAGATAATAACGAAAGTTATTCAAAGATGTAATAGGGGAAGGACCCCAAATGTCCAAATGCAATAAGGAAAGAGGTTCTTTTGAATTAAAAGAGCGAGTTACAAAAGGCAATTTGCATGCCTTGCCTAATGGACATATTTGGCAAAATTTGTTTGGAATGAGTTTGCCTTGAATGGGTAAATTGAACTTCTTGTGGAGGATGTGAAGAATCTATGACGAGGGGTGTCCTAACCGAGAATGCCAAATATCATGGTTCGTGCGTTCTCCAACCAGGGCAAGAGGACTATGAGGAGTTGACGAGTCAAACACAAGATGGTAAAGACCGCCGGAACTATGCCCAGAAAGAAGGGTCTTCTTGGTGTGGAGGTCCTTAACACGAAAACCAAACGCGTCAATTTCAAAGAAACAATGATTATCATATGAAAAACGACGAATGGAAAGAAAAGATTTATGAGCATTGGGAACACATAGAATATTTTTGAACTTGAAAATGTTGTTACCGGAGGAGAAATTAGAGGACCCAACATGAGATATTGGTGTTTGTGATCCATCACCAAAGGTTACAGAATCTGTGCCATGGTAAGGATGTACTTGCTGAAGAGTTGAAGGATTAGATGTAATGTGATGTGTTGCTCCGGAGTCAAGGCACCAATTGGGATTGTGCTGCGGAGAGTAAGTGGCTGTGTAGGTTGCGTTGTTGCGATTATGACAAATATCTGCTGTATGGCCGTGACGATGACAAATTTGACAAGTCTGATTCTGGTTCATATGTGAGGGATTTGCCTGTGGCTGGTAAGGTGGAGGCTGGAGTATTCCTCATTCTCTATTTGAGCGTCCACGACCACGGAAGTTGCCTCTATTCGAGCGTCCATGACCACGGAAGTTGCTTTTATCGCTGCCACGATAGTTGTTAGAGCTATGATTTTGGTGTGGGTATTGATTGGAATCAGATTGGTGTGGTACTGGAGTGGTGTTATTTTTGTTTGCGACTAGAGCAGTGCTTGAGTGGAGGTTTAGAGAGGAGAATTGGGTTTGGAGATTTTCCTTGTACAAGAGGCGGTCGGAGAAATCATAAAATGTAGGTGCTGGATTTTGATTATATGATGTAAGAAACTCTTTGTAGTCTGCACCTAGACCATGGAGTGTTTGTTCAATGAGATCCTCGTCGGAGATTATGATCCCGGCAGTGGCTAAAGAGTTTGACAGTGTAGTAGCTCGTAGGAAGTAGTTTGTGATGGAGGTGGTTGGGTCATGTTTGAGATCGTGAAGCTTTTGGCGTAGAGAACGAACATGGGCTGCAGATGTAGCTCTAAATTTTTTTGAGATAAGGTCCCAAGCAACGGGGGCTATTTTGACAGAGGCTAAATGGCGCTGTATTGGTGCTGTCACGGAGGACCGTATCCATGCCACCACGAGGCTGGTAGCCTCCAACCATTTTAGGTAGGCAGGGTTTGCAGTGACTTCATCCTCCAGTTTTTCCTTAGGTGGGTTGTTATCGAAAA
The DNA here is from genome assembly GCA_013146195.2 of Codonopsis lanceolata. NCBI lineage: Eukaryota > Viridiplantae > Streptophyta > Magnoliopsida > Asterales > Campanulaceae > Codonopsis > Codonopsis lanceolata. The sequence continues at coordinate 79,672,236 of CM028384.1, forward strand.
GAACATATTATAGTGAGAACGTGCGAAGAATGGCAAGAAACTGAGCTGACCAATTAAGGTAATTTTTTGAGGTCAGCAAGCAATTTGCCATGAGAGATTGTGGGTTAAAGAAGACTGGTAGGGTGTACCCATTGTTACTTGGGATGGCTTGGATGTTGAAGGGGTTGTGGGGGAAATAAGTGCTCCAGTCATGGCGTGAGCCTTAGAGCTCTGATACCATGTAGGATTATTATAATGCCCAAGACAATTCTATATAACAGATTTACACAACTATATATACAGGATACAAGGACTTTCGTCCAATTAATATAAGAATACGAATAGCTAAGTCTTGACTGAAGAAAGACTGTTGAGAGCTTGGTGTAGACTCTTCGGGAATCACGATGTTGACTGAGAATTATGTTTATCAGTAAGAGAGTTCCCCAAATATACCCTATTTTAAGTAACAAAAATGTGTCAAATAGGATATCATATCCGAAAACAAGTGTGATGATTTCTTTTGTCCTTTTAAACTTTAAGGCTGCAGGTTCTACTCTTCCTTTGCCCTTGAGTCCTTCCGAGCTAGGTTCTGGTTTAGAAAATGGTTAAGACGAAACCTGGCCATCTCCATTTTCAACTGTTACTCCAAGATCCGGGGCTGCTGCACTTGTCTTCTCTAAGAGGCATCATGCATGCATGATGCATCCCTATTCCCTAGCTTATCATAAGTGTAAACGGACAGCAATCACTCAAGCACAAGTTTTTGCTCGCCCTCAATCAATGGTTAAAAAAAAGACAACATCTAGGAACGCTTTCAAAGCTTTTCTCTACTACAAGTCTACAAGTGATCCAAGGAGAAGTCAGTCGTTTTATTGACCTACTGTTGGATTGAAGCAATATTCCTGCCTTTTCAAGCACTTACCAGAGAAATCTATGTTGGGTCCTAAACCAAGTCTAATTAGAAGACCGAGTCCAATTAGAGAAAAATATTTATTTATGTATTAGTTTTTAACCTAGCCCAAATTCGATTAGAGAAAAATGATTGATTTAGGTACTATAAATATGTGTGTTATTGAGATTTTATAATAATTGTTAGATATAATTTCAGCCCTAAAAAAAACATTGTGCCACCTCTATCATCCCCCTCGCTGCACCTGCTCTTCTGTCGGTTTTCTTTCTTTTTCTTTCAATACTTTCTTCTAACAGTAGCCTAAACAACATTGGAAATTCTCATCTTTGTTGGCGTGTTAATACTTAGGTCCCACATCAATCTTTCCACCAAGTTCTTCCACCAAATTGATATTAATCTTTCATATTATTTTCAGTTCTAGAATCTACAATCAATTGGTTATCACATTTGGCATGCCTCGCTACAACACGCATGTCTTCATTATCCATAGTCACGAATTAAGCTCTAAACAATCATATCCATCCATCGTCCCAAGTTAAGCTCTAAAGAATCATCGTAAAACGAGAGCTCTTGCTAGCCTCTAGTTAGTAATAATGCTTTCAGAATATATTTTGTAGGAGTTATGAACGAACTTGAAGAATTTAGAAACAAATTGAAAGAGACTATAACAATGGTAACAAACTCACTGTATTATTCATTTCCTATATTTTGAAAGAGAATTACAATTGGTATTTAAAGAAACCTAACATGACAATTACGTGATAGTGTGACATCATAGTGATGTCACATATACATCATGTAGCCGCTACAACTAACTAATTGCTTTATCTTTAGGATTATTACACCCGACACCCTTATTCTTTTTATTAGGAACTTTGTCAGCAGCACAACCTTCAGCAGCTCTTTCATCTTTATCGTTTGTTTTGACTGTGTAAAAGCAAGGAAGATGGTAATGATGAGTGAAACTAGACCCGACAATTGGGTGAGTTGTGTTGGAATGGGTAATGGGTTGAAACAGGTCGAAACCCATTAGAACCTAAATGTTAAACGAGTTGAAATATGTTGGGTCGGAATGAGTCGGGTTAAAACGGGCAACATGTTAAAGCCGGTCGACCCGCCTCACCCCAAAAAAATCTCCCAAAAAACATAAATGTATAGCATAAAAAGTCACGGGTCGAAATGGGTAGTGGGTCTAATCCGCTTTCACACCCTGACCCGACTCATTAATATTATTAGGTCGAAACGGGTTATCCGCTTCAACCTAAAAATATCAATGAGTTGGGTTGGATAATTAATAGGTTGGATTGAGTAGGTTAATGGGTAATGGTTTACAATTGTCAGTCCTAAGTGAAACAAAAATCTGTTTTGCATTCCATAGATAATTAATTAACTTACTGGTCTATGTCAATTAGCCACACACACAGTCACACTACCACGTTTATAGTAATTATAGGAATTTTACCACCAATATATCATGATATATTATCTAGTCGAATATGTAAGCTGCTTCAAAATTTGAAAAAGAACATCAATCATTACATCTCTATTCATGTCTTAAGTTTAAATCGATTTCAAAATCAAAATTACCGCGGCAAGGGATGCAAATGGAAAAATAAACTTGAATGAAATTTACATTTTGATGTGTCCGGTCCAAACCCGATCACAAGTAAAGCACGAGCAACCATCATGTGTCAGTCATGTACGAACTCAACTATCATGAGACCTACCGACCTAATGGACAAAGTTAGTAAGGTACCGAGTAGAGAACATTACAACTCCCATTTAAACAATTAAACCTGGTCAAGCATAGGCCTTGCCTGCTCGACCAGGGGCCATGCCCGAGATTCACACTTGTCAATATCAAATCCACATTATAAAGCCGGGCAAAGCCTTGCTCGCCCAGACAAATCCTTATCTGAGCAGGACATACAATTTAGGGGTTTCCTCCTAAACTTGCTAGGTATCTATGGAAACCGAATCTTATAAGGATCTTAGGTCATGGAGGCCTATAAATACCCCTACATAAACCATATACAAGACACACACTCTTTCTTGAGCCACTAACCTCTGCTAAATTCTCTCTTGACATTACACTTATTTCACTCTCACAGTGAAAGGAATTCGTGAGGCCAAGCCTTGCATTCCTTTATAGGTGTTATTGTGTTCTTAGACAGAATCAAGGAAGCAGATCCAACCCATATATTCTAATGTGCTCTTAACCAAGGCAAGAACCCTCCTTGAAAACCCTTCTGAATACAGACAGCTTGTGGGAAAGCTAATATACATGACCATTACTGCACGATTTGGCCTGCTCCCCAATGCGAGCCAGTTTGTACAAGAACCAAGAGATACTCATCTAAAGGCACTGCATAGGTTACTGAGGTATGTCAAGGCATCTCCAGAACAAGGAATCCATTTGTCATCTAACAGTCAATTCAATCTCCAGGCCTTTTGTGATAGTGATTGAGCAGGCAATCCTAATGACAGGAAGTCTATAACTGGCTTTTGCATGATACTGGGAAAATCCTTAATATCATGGCAATCTAAGAAGCAATCTACTGTCTCAAGATCCTCCACTGAATCTTAGTACAGGGCATTAGCCACAACTAGCTGTGAAATTACCTGGATGCATAACCTCCCGAGAGACCTACAAGTCAATCTTAATGGTCCTACTCCCATCTACTGTGACAGCTCATCTGCCATTGCAGTAGCCAACAATCCAGTATACCATGGCAGAACCAAACATATAGAAATTGATTGTCACTTCATACGTGAGAAAATCAAGAGTGGTCTTGTCTCTCTTCATCACATATCTACTAAAAATCAGATGGCAGACATATTTACTAAGTTCTTGGGAAAAGGACTTCACTGGAAATTCATATCCAAGTTGAGGATTGTTAGTCTACTCACACCCTTAACTTATGGGGAGGGTGTTAACTATGAAGACAAAACCAAAAGGAAGTTGAATTCTCTCAAGTCTAAATCCAATAAGGACATCCAGATCAAGGCCAAGTATGGAGAAACAAGCTCAAAATGGAAAAAGTTCAAGGAAGCCACCACTCTAGAAAGTTTTAGCACTTGGATGTAATTCCCAACAGTAGGAGGGTGTCGGGTGTAAATTATCTGTTAGACAGTTAGATCATGATTCTGTTTGTTATTCCTTCTCCTACTCTAATTCGGGTACCAGTTTTAGCATTATAAAATAGGGATACTATGTAATGTTTGAATCAATCAGAAAAGAAAACAATTCAGTCTTCCTTCTATACCTTTTCTTTTCATGGTATCAGAGCCAAGATTTCCCTGGCACCCGTACCTCTCCAAACATCTATCCAGTTCTTCTCCCTCTTTCTGGCTGTAAATCTCCCAACATGACAGAAACACAAAAGTCCTCCATCGATCCCACCAATTCAAAGAACAAACCATCAACAATGGAGATTGGGATAGATTCCAACATGCATCCTTTGTACCTACACAACATCCAGGTCTGATCTTGATTGCCACCAAATTAACTGGAAGTGAAAATTACAATTCTTGGAAAAGATCCTTTGAGATAGCCTTATCAGCCAAGAACAAGCTTTCAATTATAGATGGCTCCTTTCCCATTCCTGAAAAGGAAGATCCACTATATCCACTATGGGCCAGAGCCAATGACATGGTGATTTCCTGGACCTTAAATACAGTCACTGAAGATATAAGCAACAGCCTAAGGTATGTCATTAATTCCCATTCAGTCTGGAAAGAATTGGCAGAAAGGTTTGCTAATATTGATGGTCATAGAATCTTCCAATTAGAGAAAGACCTGCACAGACTTGAACAAGGTACCAGCTCTGTTGAATTTTATTATCATAAGATGAAAGGGATCTGGGATGAAATTGCAGCCGTGGATCCCACAACAGCCTATAGATGTCCATGTAACTGTGGAGAAGTCAAGAACCAAGAATCCAAGGAACAAAGGAGACAATTAATGCAGTTCTTGATGGGACTCCATGAAAGTTTCATGAACATAAGAGGCCAAATCCTTAGAATGAAACCTTTCCCTTCTATTGGGGAGGCCTACTACATGATCAGGCAAGAAGAGACTCAGAGACAAGGCTATGCTCCTCGAAAGGCCGTTGCCGAGAATATATTGCACCATCTCAAACCAATTGCCAAAACCTTTTCTGCTCCCAAAGTTAAGTCAACAAAGCAACAAGACCCCATTCAAGAAGGGGATCTTTTGCAACTATTGTACCAGAAAGGGGCACACCAAGGATGAATGCTATAGACTTAAAGGCTTCCCTATCAATCATCCTGGCAACCCCAATCACCCTGCACACAAGTCCAAGCAATCAAACAAAGACCAACAAGGGAGTGATGGCAAGAACCAAAACAACTATAGCAACCAACCCCATTCTGGAAATCCAAAAATCATGAAAGTACAGAACAATCAGACCAATGCAGAAAACAAAAACTCCACTCCTAGCCAGCCTACATTGGAAAACTTACAAGCACAACTCAACCATGTCCTGAACCTACTCAAAATCAATGACAATCCAGAAGATCACAACAGCAGCCAAACTGGACAAGGATTTGTTGGTATGACACATATGGCAGGTACTTCCATCACTAAAAACCACAAAAACACAACCTCCATACAGGACTGGATCATTGACTCTGGTGAAACAGATCACATATGCACATCACTTACTGTTATGCATGATGTTAAGAAACTAAATCATCCTATCACCCTATCCCTACCAAATGGATCCAGTGTTAATGTTGGCCATGTTGGTAAAGTATTCCTTAATGCCCAAGTCACTCTTAACCATGTCTTCTATATACCCAATTTCAGATACAACCTCCTTTTTATACCCAAACTTATTACACAAATTAACTGCCACACTCAGATTAATAACTCTCAATGTATTTTACAGGACCCTCAGAAGACCAAGACTATAGCCATTGGTAACCTCAGTGAAGGTATTTACATACTCAGGGCTGAATCTTCCCACAATCAATCCCACTTTTGCTTGAACTCTTCAAGAGATAGAGATATTAACTTTTGGCACAAAAGACTTGGCCACAGTTCTCTTAGCACACTTAAAAGAATTTTTCATCTTCTTCCTTCTTGTAATAATGACAAAGATTCTGTTAAGAATATTACTATGTGTGACATTTGTCCCTTGGCCAAGCAGCACAAATTGCCCTTTAATGTTAGTCACACCAAAGCTAATGCTTGTTTTGACCTTATTCATTGTGACTTATGGGGACCCTACAGGAAAACCACTATGAATGGCTGCAGGTACTTCTTAACCATCGTGGATGATTATTCCAGAGGTGTTTGGACTTTTCTCATGCCTACCAAGACTCATGTCTTCAGTCTCTTAAAACAATTCAATGCCTATATTACCAACCATTTTAATACCACTATTAAATTCTGCAGAAGTGATCATGGGACAGAATTTTACAATTCTGAAGTGATCCCATTTCTTAACAACCTAGGAATAAAACATCGGAGTTCTTGTGTTGATACTCCTCAACAAAATGGAGTTGTTGAGAGAAAACATCAACATCTCCTTGATATGGCCAGAGCTATAAGGTTTCAATCTGGTCTCCCAATACAATTCTGGGGTTACTGCCTCCTTGATGCCACACACATAATTAACAGACTACCCACTGCTGCCACCAACTTCAAAACACCTCATGAGCTCCTCTTTAAAGCCATACCCTCATATGAACATCTGAAAGTCATAGGATGCCTTTGCTTTGCCTCAGTTCACCGTTCAGACAAATTTGAACCCAGAGCCATTAAAAGTATCCTCCTAGGCTATCCCTCAAACCAAAAGGGATCTATACTATACAACATGGAAACCAAAAAGACCTTTGTTAGTCGACATGTTGTATTCCATGAAACAGTTTTCCCTTTCATCAAACTTGAGCAAACTGATCCAGTGACACCTATTATTGACATAAACCTATCCCATGATGACATGGAACCAAAGGGACCAACCCCTAATCCCACTAACCAAAGCCATGAAGATATTGCAGAACCTGTTGATAACCCTCCTGTAAACCAGAATCTTAGAGCATCAACCAGAACTAAACAGCCTCCTGTCAAATTTAAAGACTATATTCTGTCCAGTGCCTACTCCAAACCCTGTGTTAATTCCATTGCACATATACAAGAGCCACAATCCTACAACCAAGCTATCTTAAGCCATGGATGGATTGAAGCCATGAACAAAGAAATCACTACCCTTGAAACCAATGACACTTGGGATATTACAGATTTACCCCAGGGGAAAAGAGCTATTGGTTGCAAATGGATCTATAAAGCCAAGTATAATTCAGATGGTAGTCTGTAAAGGCTTAAAGCCAGACTTGTTGCAAAGGGCTATAACCAGACTGAAGGTGTGGACTATTCAGAAACCTATGCTTCTATGGCAAAAATGGTCACTGTAAGAACCATCCTTGCTGTTGCCAACATTTCAAAATGGGATGTGCACCTGTTGGATGTAAACAATGCATTTCTGCATGGAGATTTGGAAGAATAAGTCTACATGAATCTGCCACCAGGGTATAAGTTACAAACCAGCCAGAAGAAAGTTTGCAGACTAAAGAAGTCCATATATGGCCTAAAACAGGCCTCAAGGCAATGGTTTTCAAAACTTACAGAGGTCCTAATCAACCTAGGATACATGCAATCTATGGTAGACTATTCCCTTTTCACTTTAAAACAAGGATCAAAGTTTACTGCAGTTTTGGTTTATGTGGATGATGTTCTAGTGGCTGGAAATGATACTGACCACATCAATTCCCTGAAACAATTGCTGCATGAAAAATTCAGCATTAAGGACTTAGGGCCTATCAAATACTATCTGGGGATTGAAGTCATAAGGTCTGTGGAAGGTTTTCACTTAAGTCAAAGAAAATATGCAATGGACCTTGTAAAGGTAGCAGGGCTCAAAGACAACAAACCTCTCACCATACCCTATGACCCCAATGGAAAGCTCTTAACCAAGGCAGGAACCCTCCTTGAAAACCCTTCTGAATACAGACAGATTGTGGGAAAGCTAATATACCTGACCATTACCAGGCCAGATTTGGCCTTTGCAGCCCAATGCCTGAGCCAGTTTGTACAAGAACCAAGAGATACTCATCTAAAGGCACTGCATAGGTTACTGAGGTATGTCAAGGCATCTCCAGAACAAGGAATCCATTTGTCATCTAACAGTCAATTCAATCTCCAGGCCTTTTGTGATAGTGATTGGGCATGCAATCCTAATGACAGGAAGTCTATAACTGGCTTTTGCCTGATACTGGGAAAATCCTTAATATCATGGCAATCTAAGAAGCAATCTATCGTCTCAAGATCCTCCACTGAATCTGAGTACAGGGCATTAGCCACAACTAGCTGTGAAATTACCTGGATGCATAACCTCCTGAGAGACCTACAAGTCAATCTTAATGGTCCTACTCCCATCTACTGTGACAACTCATCTGCCATTGTAGTAGCCAACAATCCAATATACCATGGCAGAACCAAACATATAGAAATTGATTGTCACTTCATACGTGAGAAAATCAAGAGTGGTCTTGTCTCTCTTCATCACATATCTACTAAAAATCAGATGGCAGACATATTTACTAAGTTCTTGGGAAAAGGACTTCACTGGAAATTCATATCCAAGTTGAGGATTGTTAGTCTACTCATACCCTTAACTTATGGGGATGGTGTTAACTATGAAGACAAAACCAAAAGGAAGTTGAATTCTCTCAAGTCTAAATCCAATAAGGACATCCAGATCAAGGCCAAGTATGGAGAAGCAAGCTCAAAATGGAAAAAGTTCAAGGAAGCCACCACTCTAGAAAGTTTTAGCACTTGGATGTAATTCCCAACAGTAGGAGGGTGTCGGGTGTAAATTATCTGTTAGACAGTTAGATCATGATTCTGTTTGTTATTCCTTCTCCTACTCTAATTCGGGTACCAGTTTTAGCATTATAAAATAGGGATACTATGTAATGTTTGAATCAATCAGAAAAGAAAACAATACCAAAGGAACAACAGATCGTCCGTATAATTTATTCAAACATTACATAGGGATACATATAAAACCTTCAGTTATGATTATTTAACCAAAGGAACAACAGATCGTCCGTATAATTTATTTACTCAACATCCTACATTCCTACCTAATATCATGGTTAACAATACACTCAAATCAAACACAACACATTAAAAATCAATAAAATTATCTATTTGACACTCATTTGATTCAAAATCAAAAAATCCTTATAACAGTTGCACAAACTCCAACACTTTTTAATACCCCATTATATTTATCTTGAAAATCGGTTTGGTGTCCAAATGAAATAAACCAAGTCTCTATTTATATATAAAAATGTGTACTCTTTTTTTTATGAAAAAATAAAAATAATAAAAATATTTTTTGAATTGCTAAAATACCAAATAGATGATAAAAATAAAAAAAGTGGTTGTCCGATTTTGTTTTGATTTGCATCTTAAACTGATATAAATCAAACCAAATCAAATAAGATATTGATTTGATTTTTCTTTGATTCACCGAAGATTTGGAGTTTGAGCCTCCGTTATTCCAGCTCTTGGTCATTCAAATCATCTCATTCCATGTTTCATATTTAATTCTGACATTGTTTGTATATGTGTCCGTGCCATAGACACTGTGTCGGTATGAGATCAGTTCAATGAATGGTCGGGATAAACAAAACCAATAACTGATGGGGTAATTTAAACAAAACTCATAACTGAATGTTTTATATGTAATTGTAGATGTGTAATTCAAACATAACTGATAACTGAGGGGTTTATTTGTAACTCACATACTTACGAATCAATCTGGATCGTTAGTTGTGTTTAACACAATTCGATCAGAGCCACCAGTTAGACTTTAAGGTATTTTATAATATACTAGTATGCGTGCCCGTGCCATAGGCACGGTATCGATATGAGATTAATTCAATGAATGGCCGGGATAAACAAAGTCCATAATTGACGGGGTAATTCAAATAAAACCCACAATTAAAGGTTATATATGTAATTGTTGAGGGGTAATTCAAATATAATCATAACTGAGGGGTTCATTTGTAACTCACATGCTTACAATCAATCTGGATCGTCAGTTGTGTTTATCACAATTCGATAAGGACCGCCAATTAGACCCTGAGCTCTTTTATAATATACAAGTTTAGGGACCAAATTATATATTAATCCTAAAATTTATTAGCAAAATTTTTAGAATGTTAAATGGGGCTGAGATGTGTGGAAGCGTGGAAATTCGGGTTGGGTGTGGGGGCTCCAAGGGTAGAAACCCCGGAGCTAGATCAAGGGTATGTGGTACACTGTGGTGACAGATACTAAAAAATTGTCACGTTTTGGCCTTAAAAGTAAGTTATAAAAGTGTCATTTATGTCCTTTAAAGTGTCATTTGCATCATAATAAAATTTTGAAAAAAATACTTCATTCATTTTCGAATTATCATCCTCTTTGATCAGGCACACCGTTTAAAAAAATTAATTGACTGTATTATAAATATTGGTGAAATGTGTAGTTTTATTTAATTCCGTCGAACATGTGGTCATAAGTAAAGTAGGCAAAAAAAAGTAGGTGTAAAGTGGTAAACATGTTTTCCTAAAAGAGAAAGTTTTGAAAGATGACAATTATTTAGAACAGACGAAAAATGAAAGGAGGATGATAATTTGAAAACGGATGGAGTATTACTTATAACTCTTAAAACTGTAACTTCATACCCTAAAACCAAGGTTCTAAAAATCGTCAGACTACCGCTAGGCGACACACTAGCGCCTAGCGCCTAGGAGACTAGTTAGAGCGTAATCGGGGTCTAGAATTAAGACATAATTACCATTTTTTGATAATTTACAAAAAAGATCAAACACATTGACTACAAATTTAATTTTTTTTATGTTTGTCATTTTATCAAACACTTGTCTATATTTATAAAATGAAAAAAAATATACAAACCTACCATTAATCCCGATTCTCAACAACCACAAAGCAATAAACCAGCCAAGTTTAGAACTAATATATATATATATATATTACTCCACCTACCTACTGCCCCTACAACTCATAGTCTAGCATATCATCTCTAACCTCTTCTCATTCTAAATTCTAAGTCTTGAGACAGCTCCATTTTTCTTTATATTTTTTCTTTTTCTTTCTTCTATCTATTTGGCAGACTGACAACTCTTTTTTCTTCCTTTCTTTTTTTTTTCTCTCTCTCCGGCAAACCGACGTACTTTTCTCATTTTTTCATCCTCCAATCTCTTTCCTTCTAGATCTAACCCTTTAATCTATCATCTCTCTCATCCCATCAAATATCCACAAAATCAAACCTTTTTTCCTTTTACCTCCCTCCCTTCCTTTTCCAGTTCGCCCGCTTCTTTCTTCAGTTCGCCCCTTTCTTCTCCGGTCACCGCATGCCATAAAATCAAAGCTACAAAAATAAATTAAGGTCGACGAGGTTTGGCGTAGGCGCCGACTTGGTCGATTAGGCGGCGGCTAAGTAAGTCACGGCGGTGCGGCGGTAGAGAAGGGTCTAGCGCCTAGGCGGAACTAGGCGGTGAGTTTTAGAACACTGCCTAAAACCGTCACTTTTGACATTAAAATTGAAAACGGTCACTTTCGGTTTTAGCATTAAAAGTGTCACTGATTGGCCCTACAAGTTCTACGTTGTATTTTTAATGAAAATTATCATTTTTTTCCCTTAAAACCGTGATTTTATGCACTACGACCATTATTTTTTACCTTAAAAAGTGTCATTTTTGACATTAAATTGTTACTTTTGATAACAAAGTGTCAATTTGCATTATAAATATAAAATGTCACTTTTGACCTTAAAAATATTACTTTTATAGCATTAAAAGTACCACTTTTGACCGTTTACATTTCTAATGAAAATTATGACTGTTTTGCTATATCTTGTCATTTTCTGCCATAAAACCATTACTTTTGACCTTTAAAGTGTCACTTTGAATCTTTTATAAAAATATCATTTTTCCTAAAACCTGTCACATTATGCCCTATACATGAATGGTCAGGATAAACAAAACCAATAATAACTTTAATTCAAATAAAACTCACAACTGAATGTTTTATATGTAATTGTAGAGGGGTAATTCAAACATAGCTAATAACTGAGGGGTTCATTTGTAACTTGCATACTTAGTAATTAATCTGGACCTTCAGTTGTGTTTAGCACAATTTGATTATGACCACCAGTTAGACTCTGAGTTCTTTTATGATATACTAGTACTCTTGCCTGTGCCGATGGCACGACGCCAATTTGAAAATTTATCAATAAATAAAGCAGATACTGTGGAAATGAACTACTAAAAATATTATTTTCTTAAAAAAATTGACTTTCAAACGGGGCCTCTTTTCCTGGAACAGAGGGCTTAATTAAAATTTTGTATACGAAATTGCGGCCGGACAAAAGGGCCGACAAAAATATACTGTGGAAATGAACTACTAAAAAAATTATTTTCTTAAAAAAATTGGCTTTCAAACGGGTCCTATTTGTCCGGAACAGAGGGATTAATTAAAAGTTTGTATACGAAATTGCGGCCGGACAAAATGGGTCGAACAAAAATTAAATTGCTTAAGTTAATTACGATAACAGTTAAAAAAATTCAAATTACGAAACATACGTTTTTTAAATTTTTTTTTAAATTTGTATATGAAATTACGGGTCGGAAAAAAATTTAATTGGTTAAGTTAATTACGATAACAATTAAAAAGAAAAAAAATACAAATACAAACTTTTGCAATCATAAAACTGTAAAACTATAAAAACGTAAAATATTAACTATAAAACCGTAAAATATCAGTAAAAGAGTAAATGTAAAATAATAATGTAGTCAATTGTAAGCGTGCAACACTGCGCTGTATTGTATTATAGATATCTACAAAATTGTCTTATCTAAATTTTTGTCTTTTATTTTATTTATTTATCGTCAAATTCTCTCGTTACGTAATTTCCCTTATCAAAATTTTATTCAAAATAGAATGAAAGACTTAACTTATTCATCTATCTTGGACTGTTAAGTAAGATCTCGCACCGTGCAAGAAGCGTCGATTGAAATTCGACTATCCAATAAGTCGATTTAATAAATCGTAAATTAAATAGAGACCTATTTAAAATCGGTTATATGAGATAAAAACAATTTAGATGTGATTTATATATGAGATAAAACAGCTTTAGATTAGATTAGGAATCTTCTTAACAAATTCCCGATTCGGGGTGACACATGTGCCGAGCGGAATAAATTACATTTGATATAAGTATAAATATGCAATCTCACCGTTTGATATAAAGTAATAATCAATCTCACTGCTTCTTATGAGATCGAATCAGATTGTATAATAGATACTAGTATATGTGCCTGTGTCATAGACACGGTGTCGATATAAGATCAGTTTAATGGATAGTCGAGATAAACAAAACTCATAACTGATGGGGTAATTCAAACAAAACCCACAACTAAACTTTTTATATACAATTATAAAAGGGTAATTCAAACATAACTCATAACTGAGGAGTTCATATATAACTCACATACTTATGAATCAATCTGGACCGTTAGTTCTGTTTAGCACAATTCGATTAAGGCCACCAGTTAAACTCTGATCTGTTATATATATATATATATATATAATCTTGACAATGTTCAACTGTTTTTTAACTCATAGAAACGACTTGTTAGGTTTTTATATTCACAAGTAATTATGAGACATAAGGTTCGATTTGAATATGTAATACAACGTCATATAGTTTGTAGTTTTTATGACGATAGAATGAATTAGATTTTGAGATTTGTGTTTATTCTATTGAATAGAACACTCACTCCCTTTGCTATTGATTGCATAGTTGAATCTTGTTAGAGGATCTTTGAAGGATTTGATTAAATTTAGGAAATCAAAAAAAATGATGATGGAATGAAAAAGAAAAAAACAACAACAGAAAGAAAAAAATGTGAAACAACTCAAACAAGTAAGTGAAAAAGTAAAAATTACATACCAAAAAAAGACCCAACAACAATGGTGGACAAGCACCACAACAAATTGAACAAAGTTATTTTAACCAAACAATTTTGAAATCTTAAAGATCCATCTTTTATGACCCCAATATGGAAAGAATGGAATGCTTTCTAGACGGTTTTTAAGAGCATTAACCAGTTGAAATTTTTTGGATGGCCAAAGCTCAGCCTAATTAGCATGGCATAAATGTCTAAACCAATGAACGGTTGATGTCTTTTCCCTTTGCAATGATGGAGCACGCCAATATCGCAAAAAGTAGTTCATTCAACCGATCCAAATATATTCTAACACAAAAAGTGTATTACTCCTGTACCACCAACTATATAATCCATGAATGACACATATCACGTATTTAAATATGTTTTGTGATGTACTTTTGTATTACAAAAAATCTTAAATTAACTTAGTTCACGCAATTCCTATCATGTTCCTTATATTGATGCTTGCTCGATAAATTCTATATTATTGCATTAGTGTTTTAAATTACCAATAAGGTCTCGATTTGTATACGAAAATCGAATCAATTCCACGGAATTGAGTTCATGTAATTGACTAATAGTGTTTGGTATCGTCATAATTTTATTTGGAAATTAAAATAAATTCCTGAAATCTTGAAATTGATTCCTAAAATTTAAGAAATCACAATCCTGATGGAGGAGGTGTGATTTGGATTCCTAATAGTAGTTAGAATCCATGTAAAATGAAAATTATATCCTTCTATTAGATCAAATATTTGTTTTATATTTAACATGTTTGGTACTATATAGAAGAATAAAATAATAATTATTTTAGATAAGTAGCAACATGTATTTTCTCAAATTGTTACATATGTTCAAGCTTTTATTTGAACCATCTTCATCATAACATGAACTTGTTTTTAAAATGATTAATTTAATAAAATTTTCTTACTTTATTGATATTGAATAATTTAAAATTTTCACCTAAATTAAAAAAGAATGAATTAGATATTTTGTGGTCAGCAGTAATAATGTTAATATCTAATTTTTATTTTGAAAGTTATTAAAAAGTGTTTATTTATTTTGGGGTAATGTTGTCAATTGTCTTAATTTTGTGGTTGCATTTCAAGTTGTTGTGTTTTTAACCAAACAATATAATATAATTTTATATTGTACGTACTCCCTCGTATCAAAATTATTGTCTTATTTTCCTTTTTCGTCCGTCCCAAAATAATTATCTTATTTGAAAGTTTCTTCTTAATTTAATTTTGGGTCATATATTCATGGGTTTAAACTTTAAAGGAAACTACATATTATTCTAATATTAATAATTAATTCAAATGTGTTTTTTAAAATGTGGGTCAAATCAATCCAAACGATAATTTTTGGATCGGAAGGAGTATTAGTAATCACATTTCTTTATCTTATCAAACACTTTATATGAATTATTTTTTCATATATTTTCATAGAATCATATTACTAGCATTCATTCTATGGAACTGATTCTATACCGTGTACCAATGGAGGCCTAAATGTTATGAGATTAAAAATTAATTTATAAGTAAATTATTGGATGAACAAATAATGTATCATCTAAAAAAAATTTAATTGTATTTAAAAGAATTTGGAATATTAATAAATTATTTTTTAATAATACAATAAAGTATTAATATGAGTTCATGGTAGAAAGTGAGGCATGCTCCTGAGATGCTCTATGACAACTGACAAATCTAGGTTAGGGTTTCCTGAAAGAGGTCAATCACTCAATTGCAAACGTAATCCTTACTCGATATAGGTATAAACAACTGTTATTATTGCAGTTAATGATATGATCTTTCCCAAAGAGGTGTAGTGAAGTTTTTTGGTTTTTAGTAATTGCCAAAAGGCTATATTAATTTAAGCGGGTCTGCCTGCTTGTCTGAAAGATTTGGCAAAATCTAGATGCCTCTTATGGCTCGCACTAACATCGACACCTGTCCTAAAGTCTACCCTACTTCCCAATTCAAGCTAAAAAGATCAAATTATTTAAAGCATTGAGATGTGGATTCTAAATTTTTTTTTTATAAAAATAATGTTAATTGGCTAAACTGTGTCGGCATCTGATTGGATAAGCTAGCTAGTAGCTACAATCAAATCAAGGACAGCCAGCTAAAGCTCAATTAAACACAAATTCAAATCTTTATCACACCGTCAGTTATGTTTTACTCTTCCGTTCCTAAATTATCGTCCTTTTTTTTTATCCGTTTTAAAATAATTGTTCAGTTTTAAATTTATTTTTTTAGAACATTACTTTTATCATTTTATCCTTATTTTTTCACTTTACTTTAATTATGTGTCACATGAGCTTTAAAGGAAAGTACATATTAAACAATATAAATAATCAAGTCAATTATTTTTTTTTTAAACTGTGCGTCGAATCAACTGCACGATTATTTAGGGACGGAGGGAGTACTGTATATCTTAGGTCTGGTGCACCGTTCTGAAATCGCACCTTTTTCTAAACGTAACGTTTTAAAACACAGTATTTTCAAAACATATATTTTTATAAATATATTTGAAAAACTATTTCAAACGCAATTTTTATAAATATATTTGGAAAACTATTTCAAAACGCTATTTTTATAAATAAAATAGTTATAAACGCAACATATTTTTAAACGCCCAAATTGGAGCTGCTTAAAAGATGCTTGTAAAATACCGCATTGAAACCATTTTAAAGAGAA
>CM028384.1:79688979-79742323 GCA_013146195.2 Codonopsis lanceolata
CAACACTGAATGTTACAACATTGACTAATGTTACAACATTGAATGTTACAACATTGAATGTTACAACATTGATCACGATGTGGCTGCATCAAGATTGCTTTGTCTCAGCCAAGAATGACTAATAAAAAGCTTCTCGAAAGAAACCGGAAATCATTTGTAGCCGTCGAATTACCACGTTGTTGCATTGTTGTTGCACTCCCGCCTACCGCCAACGATTCATAGTTTTGGCGATTCATTTAAAAAGTTCAACGGAACGCATGTAATCAAGCGATGGCAACGAGCAAATGCTATTTTACTTGACCACCTTGAATCGTCCAAATGCTTGAAAGAAATAGCCCGTCCGCCCTGAACCTGAGACTGACAGACCACAGCCGAAGTCGTGGAAGCACTCGGATTTCTTATGTCGCAATTACATTCTAAATGGACTTAATAATTCCTTGTATAAAATTTATAGTCCATTTAAGAGTGCTAAGGCATTGTGGGGAGTCCTTAGAGAAAAAGTACAAAACGAGGACGCCAGGGCATAAGAAATTTGTGGTTGCTCGCTTTCTTGATTTTGCTATGGTCGATACTAAGCCCGTTGTCTCTCGGGTTCAAGCAGCCTTGAGTTTTGTTGCATGAGTTGGAAGCCGAGGGTATACAACTCCCCGAGCCTTTCAAGTTGCCGCGGTAATCGAGAAGCTCCTCCGGTTGGAAGGACTTCAAAACTACCTCAGCATGGCCAAAGACATGTCTCTCGAAGACTTGATCCTAAGGGCTGCGGATTGAACAAGACAACAAGGTAGCGGATAAAAGGACCAACCGCAATGTGGACGGGCCAACGTTGTTGAGCAAGAACCGAGGGCAACAAGCGCAAGCACGCCGAAAGCTCCAAGAAGCAAGCAAGGCCTTCTACCAAGAGCCTAAACAAACAAAGACAAGAACTACAAGTTCAAAGGAAAGTGCTGAATCGCGACAAGGTCGCCACAAAGCAAAAGCCTGAATGCCGCGGGAAGAAGCGGGTCAAGCGTGAAGCCAACATGGTTGACGAAGAGATTAGCATGCTATGTGTCGTCTCCGAGACAAACATGGTTGGCACTGGCCGTGAGTGGTTCGTGGACACCGTAGCGCGCCATATTTGCGGCGATGCCAAGATGTTCTCCGCTTACAACAAGGTGGCGCCGGGGAGAAGCTTTTCATGGGCAACTCATCTACTTCGGAGTGGAAGGCAAAGGCCAAGTGACCACGAAAATGACGCAGTGGGCGGGGAATTGGTGCTAACCAATGTCCTTCATGTTCCCGACATTCGCAAAAATTTGATCTCGGGTTCTCTTTTGGTTAAACATGGGTTTAAGTTGGCTTTTGAGTCGGACAAGTTTATCCTAAGTAAGAGTGGGGTTTTATTGGTAAAGGTTACCTCGATGAGGGCCTTTTAAGTGTAATGTAATGGTGGTTAACACCGCATACAATGTTGATAATAAAAGTGCTTACTGGCACCATCTTCTTCTTACTTGCTTGAGCATTTTGATCTTTGGCATTATCGATTAGGTCATGTTAACTATGACTCTATGAGGCGATTAATGAAAATGGAATTAATTCCTCCAAGTCGCATTAATAAAAATAATAAATGCCATACTTGCGTTGAAGCTAAGCAAACAAGAACGTCGTTTAAGAACAATCGAGCGTGACACAACACCATTAGATTTGGTTCATAGTGATCTATGTGACTTAAAATCCATAGAATCTTATGGCGGAAACAAATACTTCATCACCTTTATTGATGATTGTACCGGTTTTGTCATCTCTATCTCTTAAAAAGTAAAGTTGAAGCCTTCAAGCTTTTAAACTTTACAAAAGCGAAGTCGAGAATCAACTTTCAAAGAAGATAAAAATTCTTAAGTCCGATCGAGGAGGCGAATATGTTTTCCCTTCAAAGACTTACGTCTGTTGAACACGGGATTATTCACAAAGTTACACCCCCATATAGCCCACAATCCAATGGGATTGCCGAGAAAAAATCGAACCTTAAAGGAAATGATGAATGCATTATTGCTTCAATCCGCCTACCCGACGAAATGTGGGGGAGGCGTGCTCACCGCCAATTACTTGTTAAACAAGCTTCCCCACAAGAAATTGGACAAAACGCCCTATGAATTATGGCATGGTCGAAAACCATCCTACAAATACCTCAAAGTGTGGGGGTGCCTAGCTAAAGTAGGCGTCCCACCACCTAAAAAGGTTAAAATCGGTTCCAAAACCGTGGATTGTACTTTTATTGGTTATGCAACCCATAGCGGCGCCTATCGGTTTTAGTCCATAAATCGATAATCCGAAATCGAGGTGAATACCGTTATGGAATCAAGAAATGCCACGTTTTTTGAAGCTATCTTTCCTCTAAAAGATGATACTTGAAAACGCTCATTTCCTTGGTCAATTGACGAACAAGATAACACCTCACAAGCAATAGTCCCTATGGCTATTGATCAAGGTATTCATCAAGATGAAGACATTGATGAACCTCGTCCGGCGAAGCAAGCGAGCTCGCAGTAAGACCTTTGGACCAGACTTTGTGACCACGTTTCTCGTGGATAATGAACCACGTACGTTCAAGGAAGCAATGTCTACTCCCGAGGCTCCACAATGGAAGGAAGCCGTCAATGGCGAAATATCTTCCATTATGCAAAACCACACCTGGGAGCTCGTCGACCTTCCCAAAGGTTGCAAACCCCTAGGGTGTAAATGGGTCTTCAAACGAAAATTGAAACCTGATGGGTCCATTGATAAATACAAGGCCCGGCTAGTCGCCAAGGGTTTTAATCAAAAGGAGGGTGTTGATTATTTTGACACCTATGCTCCAGTTACTCGAATTACTTCAATTCGCCTCTTGATGCCTTGCGGCTACACGGTCTCGAGATACATCAAATGGATGTCAAGACCGCCTTCCTCAACGGTGAACTTGAAGAAGAAATTTATATGAAACGACGTAAGGCTTTATTGCTCCAGCAATGAAACTAAGGTCCGGCGACCGGTCAAATCTTTATACGGTCTAAAGCAAGCACCAAAACAATGGCATAAACGCTTTGATGACGTTATACTTGCTAATGGCTTCAAGACTAATGAATGTGACAAGTGTGTATACGCTAAGAATACACAACAAGGTTACGTCATTATCGTCTCGTTGATGACATGTTAATTATTGGTAGCAATAATAACATGATCAAAGACACCAAAAAGATGTTGGCCAGCAGATTTGACATGAAAGATTTAGGGTTAGCTGATGTCATCCTAGGTATTAAAATATCTAGAACATCCGAGGAGATAGTTTTATCACAATCTCATTATATTGAGAAACTGCTAGAGAAATTTAGCAACGGTGATACAAGCATTGCTAAGACTCCAATCGACCCTAACTTTTCATCTCAAAAGAACCTACACGAGGCGTATCTCAAATTGAATACTCTCGAATCATTGGAAGTCTTATGTATCTTACGAACTGCACGCGCCCTGACCTCGCGCAAACAGTTAACCGATTGAGTCGGTTTACAAGTAATCCCGGCCATGATCAATGGAAAGCCATTGTTAGAACTCTTAGATATCTTCGATACACTAAGGACTACGGGTTGCATTACTCCAAGTATCCGGCAGTTATTGAAGGATACAAAGGTGATGCTAAGCGGATTTACGATACTAACGACTCCAAGTCAACAAGTGGATTTGTATTCACTCTTGGTGGCGGTGCCATTGCATGGAAATCTTCCAAACAGACTTGCATTGCAAGGTCTACTATGGAATCCGAATTTATCGCCTTAGATAAAGCAGCTGAGGAAGCTGAATGGTTACGTAACTTCCTTGAAAATATTCCAAAGATGGCCGGCCTGCCGGCTATATGCATCCATTGCGATCAAGCCGCAATTGGAAGGGCACAAAATAACATGTATAATGGTAAGTCCCGCCATATAAGGCGGCGACACAATACCATTAGGCAACTACTCTCCAATGGCGTGATCACCATCGATTATATTCGATCTAAGGATAACCTAGCGGATCCATTAACTAAAGGATTGTCCAGAGAGTTAGTATGCAGTTCATCGAAGGGAATGGGTCTAAAGCCTATGAAATAAAGAGAACCTTTAGCGGAAAACCCCACCTAGTTGATTGGCAACCCCATGGTCTAGGTTCAAAGGGACAACCAAACTAATTGATCTCACTATTAACACTAATGGACTCACACTCCTACTCATTCCTATGGTGAAAACACTAGTGTTACC
The DNA here is from genome assembly GCA_013146195.2 of Codonopsis lanceolata. Lineage (NCBI taxonomy): Eukaryota > Viridiplantae > Streptophyta > Magnoliopsida > Asterales > Campanulaceae > Codonopsis > Codonopsis lanceolata. The sequence continues at coordinate 79,693,227 of CM028384.1, forward strand.
TGTCACGGTTTAGGATAAGCACTGCTTTTAATGATTCTTGTGACTTGATTTGATCAAGCGGGGTACTGACAGGATACACCCTTATAAGAAATCACCTATGTGAATGTAAGATCAAGCCGATCTTATGGAAATTTCGAGGCAAAATTTCCTAACAACATTCACGTAACCGAAGCGTTCAGGCCAAAATGAACACAACGTAGAATCAAACGTTGTTTGAGGCAGCTATGTGAATACTATTGTCTTGGTTGACATCAAACACCGCCGATTCAAGACACACCGCCACCGATTAGTAAGTCTTCCCGATAGTAACTCATAAGGAAAGGTTCAAAGCCAAAAGCCACCTCTTCCACTCTAGCTACTCTCGGTTGTATCTCGTAGAATATCAATATGTCATCAACTTACATGATATCTTATTCAATGTGGGGGATTGTTGGAAACTTGTTTCCAATAGCTTGAATAAAGCTAAGTCATGTAAATGTGAAATGTGGGAATCCCACATTGGGAACAAAGAGAAACAAGCTCTACCTTATAAGGTAGAACTTGGAGGCTTTACTTTCAGGCCCTTGGGCCACTACACTTTTGTGTAGGAGGGAAGACCTACCTAGGTGTAGGTCCAAACACCTGCCGCCGCCGCCCGGCCTGGTTGGTTGGTCGGCCGGCTGCTTGCTTGCTTGCTGCTGAACCTATTCTTTTGCTAACGGTTCATTTGGTGTGTGACCCTTTTCGGCATGAACCTTTTGTATAGGTTCGAAGTTCAGCCGACTCCGAGACGGCAGATTATTCGGTTTTGTCCGAAAGGTTGTGTCCGTGTCCTTTCGACAAACATAATCGCAAGTCATCCCAAAGATTGTCCAATTGTTTGAACATCAAAGCTTGTTCTAACTGTTCCCAACCGACATCCCCAACGCCATATAAATCTGACCTTCAAACAGATTTTTTTGTATCGAAAAATTACGCTCTTTTCTATACCCTTCGCCTCTAGAGATTACAAGCGGTTGCATTCGCCGGTGATTGAACATTGAAGATCTGTCAAGCATCAATCACGTAAGATCAATATCCTGGGAGACTAACTGGATTTCACACACCGCTAACTGGATTTCACACACCGCACAGATCTAAATCGCGGTTTCTAGTTTTTGTCTTAAGGACAGAGATCCAATCTCGTTGATCTTAATACAAAAACCTACACTATATTGCCAGGCTAATATAACAAAGTAAGCCCACATTTGGTAACACCCACTCAGCTCTCATAAGTCCACCCCAGTGCATCTCTACTCCCTCAATTCCACCATCTTTACATTCTTTAAGTAATTTCTCTTCATCTCTCTAAAATCCATATTTTGTGTATTTTTTTTGTTGGGAACTGTTGATTCTAAAAATGGTTCAAAATGTAGTAGGAGTTCATGTGCTTAATGTCTTCCTTTTTTGGAAATGCTAAATGTTCATTTCACTAACTCACCCTATACTGATTGATCTCGACTTTTCTGTTTGAGCTCATCATGACTAAGGTAGTATAATATTAATAGTGTCACTATTTTGAAGAGTCAGTGCATTTACATCAACAAAGGTAATTATATATTCAGGATTAAATTTCATTTAAGTTCAGGACCAATAGAAGTATGAAATCAAAAAAAAAAAAAAAAAAAGAAAGGTTTTGAGCATTATGACAGCTTCATTCCCTTGAAGAACACTTTGCAGCTGCTTGAGAAATAACTGTTTCATACAAGGACTAGGTTACAAGCAGAGGTGGCAAGAAGAAAGTAGATGCAATGCAAAAACCTATCTAAGGTCTTATGTACTTGCTATTACATACAATTTCAATGAAAATTATAAGTTGTAAACACTTCTCATGCTAACCCTTGGTTTGGATAACAAACACAAGCTTCATATAAAATAGTAGAAGAGGTGAGCCCTTCTCAAGAATTTTCATTTCAGCAAAAGTGTCGTGCTGACAATCTAAAGTTCTCAATTAAAATGGTCCTGTGATGCAAACATCGTAGCTTCAAAGGAATCTTGACTCCAAATATATTAATCTAAACCCCACTCTGAAATCCAAAGAAACATTATAAGAATCATCACTCCTATTATGCTTGAAAGTAATCTGTTGTCTTGCTAAAATATATCAAATCCCCATTGAATGTCAGAAAGTTTTTGAGACTATAAGAGACACCATGCATGAAATAAAAACCAAAAGATATAAATGAAAATTTTTATGCATCTCTGAAGTTGATGTGATTGGAGTCGAGTTGATGCTAGGGACATCACATGAGTTAAAACCTATACCTGCTGATCTAAATCACTTACTGATGCATGATTTATAATTTTGATTGCCTTCATTAATGTTTTAAAATAAAGTTAAGTGAATGTGTTTTATATATTTTTTGTCTCACATGCAGGTGCAATTTATGGAAAATTTTATTTCAACTTACGTTTCCAAACCACTTATTGTTGTGAAACAAAAGCCTCAAGAAGAAGATTACGTTGTCGTTATAGAATAGAATAGAAACTGTTGCTACAATCTCATTTATTTTGCTAAAAAAATTAATATTTCATTATTGGCTTTCCTTCGAAATAAATTAATTATAAGAAATTATTATTTCATTATTTTGTATCTTTCTATGCGATTTCCAATTAGTTGTTTCCTAAATGTCTCAACCTTCGTTATTGGTTTTGAGTGATTCACATTAAGTCCATCCTTTAAGTCTGATACATATGACTCACAAACAATGTAGCCAAGAAAGTGTATTTTTTTTCTTTAATTTTTTGGTTTATTCTATGTACATTGATCCAACATCTACAAAATAACAAACATATATTGATTTATTCGTATACTGTCTCCTCGATAAATTGATCAAGTCTCATACTGGCGCTGTGCTATGGGCACGGGCACGCACGAAATCTAGTTCTTTTTAATTAAGCTCAAAACGGGACACTAGGGATATTTTTAGTAAAGGTCAGGGAATATTTAGGCTCTAACGATCCAAAGATGACCTAAGTCATTTCTTAATGTCAAATGCTCATGTAGTTTTTAAAGCAAGTAAGACACAAAATGTCATATCAACTATGTGAATTGTGGGGTTGAATGTTTAGCATCACTGGATTTCACATAAGCATTCGCTAAGACAGATGGTAGGGACAATTGAGACTAACATGCAGACACGGTTCGAAAGTGTGCTTGAGATATATAAATGAGAAAAATCTAAGGGATCTAACTATCATGCAATTGACCCTAAAGTGAAATTTAATGCAATATCATGTTCGAATGGCTATGCATCATATTCTTGTGCATATCTTGTTGAAATGAAGTAGGTGCTATAAACTTTATAAAACTATTCTAATCAATCCATAATTATGACTGGTGTAGGTGCATGAAGGATTTGGAGAAAAGTAAAAGTTTTGCAAAATCAAGTAAATTCCAGAGGGATCTACGGATAAGCTATGTGGTTCATTGCATTAACTCCTCATCGACTAGTATTACCACACCTTAAGACTCGAGGATGAAATTTTTGAATTAAAATTTTTTTGAAATTTTTTTAAAAATTTTTAAGTTTTTTTTTATAAAGAAAACTGGAGATGTTGATGACACAATTGATGATGGATCCCCATGGAGTGAATGCACGAGCATCCAATATTTTAGTATTCTGGTCAAGGCAACATCTCCGAAAACAAGAAAAATTCAAAAGCAAGAAAGGCGGGTGAGGAGGAGACATGGTAGAGGAAAAAGAAAATTTTCCTCATCCTAAAAACGTAGCCCAACTCCACTCCTCCTTAGACTAGGACTTGCTAAGACTCTGGGCTTAGAATCCCCCCCCCCAAACTTAATTTCTATTTTGTCCCCAAAATTGAGGAACATATGAGAGGCTTGATGGGGAAGGGCAAATATCAAAAGGAAATAGCATGCCCACCTAACGAAAGAGGGTGAAACTTGGGCCTCGACTCATGGTGAGTCGGGAGGAAATAACGAATGAGGACGAAACTCGGGGATCGTGCCAGGTGGCAGCCCATAATAATTGGAGACATTTTGTCCCACAGTGTTGACTTAGCCAAAAAAATTCAGTCTGGTTGGCACGCATTTGTACCAACTGCTGACTCACCATATCCGTGTGGAGGACAGCTTACTCCAACATGTTGGAGATTTCCTCCAACGGATCCATCTCCTCTTCGGGTTCCTCCACGTGAGGAACCCTCACTCGCGGCTGCTGCCGGTGCTCAAACAAAATTGCCCTAGTTATATCGGGCACATCTCTTAGCCTCTCCACATGTCGAGGCCATCTCACTCCCGCGTCCTTACACAGTCCGGTAATCAAATGCGGGAACGCGAACCCCGCATTTGTGGTACCTCTAATCAAGGTCTTAATTTGGTCGTTGATCAGACGACCGACATCAACAGACCCCCCAGGCATGATGGTGTAGATCAGGACGGCCTTAGCCCAAGTCACCATGTGTTGGTGACTAGTGGGCATAAGGCGGGAGCAAATGAATTTGAACACGGGCTTGACCGTGTTCAGTAGGAAGGACTCCTCCATGGTGCGTGGACTGTAAGGTGGGTTGCGGTTTTGGGTCCACACCACACCAGGAAGGGAGATGGTCGCATTGACCACCTCGACTAGAATAGGGGGGTGAAGGTGGTGGCCATAGTCGTCGGCACCCTCCGCGAAGTTGGAGGTGCCGTAGTACTTGTTAATGGCTTGGGACGAAAAGCTAACGTCAACGCTCCTAACAAAATCGATCTCTAAAACCCCACCATCTATGCCAATGCGGCCATTGGCATAGAACTCTCGGACAATAGGCACGATTGCCTTGTTCGGAGAATCAATCAACAACCCCCACCTACGTGCTGTGAATTCATTGTGGAGGCCAAACTCGGCAGCCTTGAATCCCCTCTCAGGAATCAAGGACTTGGAGAGCTACGCATCGTATCTCTCCGAGACCTCAAAGGAAATAAAGCGGCGATGGTCAAAATGTTGCTCTTCCTCCTAAACAAGGCGAGAAGAAGAGGTGCTAGTATTTCTACGCTTATGGGACATTTTGTTTGAGCACAAAAAATAAAAATATTAACAATTAAACTATTATTATTTCTAAAATTTTAGAATTAAAAATTAAAATTATTTCCTAAAGCATGCAAAATTTATTCTACGTAAAGTTTCTAACACCCTAACATGCAAATATTTATAAGTAAAAAAAATGGAAGAGGGTTAGAATTACTTGTGGATTGCAGCTTTAGGGTGGAGAGTCGCCGGAGTTTAGAGCTTCTTGCCGGCAAAAATGGAGTCCTTGCACCTTGCTTCAAGCTTCAATGGTGGTGTAATGGAAGATGGGGGAGGTAGGGAAGTTGAAGAGGTTGAAGGAATTCTTGTGAATTGGGCCAGAATTTGGAAGGATTCTTGAAGCTTGCTGGAATTTTTGAAGAAGGGAAAAACTGCTGCTGCACTGCCTTGAAGCTGGGAGGTGAAATTTCTGGTGATTCGTTTGTTCAGCCCGATGATTCCTTAAATAAAGACACCTTGTGGTCGCAAGGTAGGCAGTCAAACGGTACTGATTCCCACGTCTGCATGCAGCGTTTCACGAAATCTGTATTTATGGGGACCTTGCGGTCGCAAGGCCTAGGGCACCTTGCGTCCGCAAGATGGGCAGTTTCTTCTTCTTTTGTTTCCTTTTCCTATTTTTCAGCAGTTTAACATTTAAGTCCCCTCCGTTAGGTTCCGTTACGTTTCGTCACTTTTCTGCATTATAAAAACTCTACAAAAACTCTAAACTAAAAATATTAGCAACATATAAATACAACATTAAGATGCTTTTCTCCCCCAAACTTAGATTTTGGCATATTTAATTTAAAATTAAATGTCCAAAATTAAATTTAACGGAGAATAGCATATTTCAATTAACTACAAAAGCAATAAAAATTCATCATAGTGGGTTGCCTCCCACTTAGCGCCTTTGTTTAACATCTTTGGTTCGACCCAACTGCAAATCTAATCATCGGGTGGTGCATTATCAGCTAAACGAATTAATTCAATTGTTCGTTCGACTGACATTGGTTCAAGGTATGGTTTGAGTCAGTGTCCATTGACTTTAAACACTTCATTGGTTCTTGGATTTCTAATATCAATAGCTCCATGGGGATAAATTCAGACAATTGTGAAAGGACCAGACCACTTAGATTTTAATTTTCCAGTGAATAACCTGAGTCTAGAATTAAAAAGTAAGACTTTCAATCCTGGTCGAAACATTTTATTGGTCAATCCCATGTCATGATATTTCTTGGTTTTTTCTTTATATGTTTTAGCATTTTCATACGAATTTAGTCTATGTTCTTCTAATTCATTCAATTGAAACAATCTTTCCTCACCGGCCAATGTTAAGTCTAAATTTAAATCTCTGACAGCCCAATAGGCTTTATGTTCAATTTCAACTGGTAAATGACATGCTTTGCCATATACATTCGGTATGGACTCATTCCTATCGGGGTCTTGTAAGCAGTTCGATATGCCCATAAAGCATTCTTAAGTTTATCTTCTCAATCTTTACGATTAGGTCTAACGGTCTTTTCTAGTACTGCTTTAATTTGCCTATTACTAACCTCTACTTGGCCAGATGTCTGCGGATAATAGGGTGTAGCTAACTTATGAGTTACACCATGTTTCTTAAGGACATTATTTAATAATTTATTAGTAAAGTGAGTTCCTTGGTCACTGATTATGGCCTTAGGTACTCCATATCTAGCAAAAAGATCTTCAACAAATTTAACCACAGTTTTTCCATCATTAGTTTTAGTACCTATGGCTTCTATCCACTCAGACACACAGTCAACAGCGACTAAATATATTCACAGTTATTAGATGCTGGAAAAGGACCCATAAAATCAATGCCCCAAACATCAAAGATTTCAACAACCATATTAGTGTGTAAGGGCATTTCGTTTCTTTTTCCTATTCTACCAGTTCTCTGATATTTATCACAAGTTCTATAAAATATGTCACAGTCTCTAAAAATAGTCAGCCAATATAAACTAGATTGTAAAATTTTTCTAGCAGTGTTGTTTCCACTAAAATGACCACCACACGAATATTCATGACAGAATTCCATAATACTTTGTTGGTCTTTTTCTGGAATACATCGCCTGATTAAAGAGTCTGAACACATCTTATATAAATGAGGCTCTTCCCAAAAATACTTTTTTGCTTCAGTCAAAAATTTCTTCTTTTGATAGTGAGCAAAATCAGGGTTTATAATATCAGACACATAATAATTTACAAAATCAGCATACCAAAGGTCTGACTCTTTGACTACTAAAAGTTGTTCATCGGGAAAGTCTTCATTTACAGGAATTGTATTATCAAGAAATTGACGTTCAAGTAAGGGTGAGAATTCTAATCTAGACAAATGGTCGACTACGACATTTTCGGTTCCCTTTTTATCCTTAATTGTAATATCAAATTCTTGTAATAGTAACATCCACCTAATTAGTCTAGGCTTAGCATCTTTCTTACTCAATAAATATTTCAAGGCAGAATGATCAGAAAATATTATCACTTTCGATCCTAACAGATAAGGTCTAAATTTTTCTAATGCATACACAACTGCTAAAAATTATTTTTCTATTGTTGTATAATTTAGTTGTGCATCATTTAATGTTCTACTAGCATAATGTATCACATGTGGCTTTCTGTCTACCCTTTGTCCTAACACGGCTCCGATTGTGAAATATGATGCATCACACATGATTTCGAAAGGGAGAGACCAATCGGGGCCGGATAAAATAGAGGCAGTAGTTAATCTTTCTTTTAATAAATTAAATGCATTTAAGCATTCTTGATCAAAAACGAATTCTGTATCTTTAGCCAACAAGTTACATAGAGGTTTACATATTTTTGAAAAATCTTTTATGAATCTTCTATAAAAGCATGCATGCCCTAGAAAACTTCTAACACCTTTAACAGAAGTTGGAGGGGGTAATTGTGAAATAACTTCAATTTTTGCTTTATCAACTTCAATTCCCTTGTTAGACACAACATGTCCTAAAACAATTCCATGTTTGACAATGAAGTGACTTTTCTCCCAACTTAAAGTTAAATTTGTTTCACAACATCTTTTTAAGACTGATGTAAAATTTTCTAGGCAATGATCAAAAGAATTTCCAAAAACTGAAAAATCATCCATGAAAACTTCAACACATCTTTCTACTAAGTCTGAAAATATAGATATCATGCATCTTTGAAAGGTGACCGGTGCATTACATAGTCCAAAGGGCATTCTCCTAAAAGCAAAAGTACCACAGGGACATGTAAATGTTGTTTTCTCTTGGTCTTCGGGTGCTACAGGAATTTGGTTGTAACCCGAAAATCCATCAAGAAAACAGTAATATTCATGACCGCCTAGTCTTTCAAGGATTTGGTCAATAAATGGCAAAGGAAAGTGATCTTTTCTAGTTGCCGCATTTAGTTTTCTCAAATCAATACACATTCTATAACCAGTTATTGTTCTTGTAGGGACTAATTCATCTTTATCATTTTTTGACTACTGTAATTCCTGACTTTTTAGGAACTACTTGCACTGGACTAACCCATTTACTATCGGAAATTGGGTAAATTATACCCGCATCAAGAAGTTTAAGAATTTCTTTTCTTACGGCTTCTTCCATGCGAGGGTTAATTCTTCTTTGTCTTTCTCTTGAAGGTTTACTACCTTCTTCTAAGTGTATTTTATGCATGCACATAGACGGACTAATACCTTTTAAATTAGCTAAGGACCATCATATGGCTTCTCTATGTGTCCATAAAATTTTTAACAAACTAGCTTTTTGTTCATCTGTTAAGTTTGCAGCTATTATGACAGACAAAGTTTTACCTTCTCCTAAAAATGCATATTTTAGGTGGGGTGGTAATGGCTTTAATTCTTCTACAGGAGGTGATTTAACTGATGGGATGAATTCAGAATTATCTGGTTTAATTTTCTCTTCTACTTTAACTTCCTTAATATTTTCTTCTTTAACATCTTCATTATTTTCTACTTTTTCATCCTCTATTTCTATTTCTTCAAAAAGAGATTTTAAAATCTCTACTTGTTCTTCTTCATTAATTTCTTCCTCTACTCTTTCTATTTTATCAGAATTAATTTCTGATTTTAATTCTTTTTCCATCTTGATTTCATCTTTATTTTTGGGAGCTTCTAGTTTCTCTCTTTCTAATCTTTCTTCTTCTTCTTCTATTTCTATTTCTATCTCTTCAATGTCAATCTTTATGGGAGGGATAGGACTATCATCATAAACTTCAAATACATCTTTCTCATAGTCATCATCTTCACAACTTTCTTCAAAAGTTTGAGTTGTTAATTTTTCGAGTTCGTCTATGGAGAAACATGCATTCATGTCACTAGGTCTATTCATAGCATAAAAAACAGAGATTTCAACAGTTTCACCTAGGACTGACATTGTGAGTTTACCATTTTTAACATTTATCATAGTATTGGCAGTGGCCATAAAAGGTCTGCCTAACAAAATAGGAACTTCATTATTTGTGCAAATTTTCCTTTCCATCTCTAAGACCACAAAGTCGGCTGGAATGATTAGTTTATCAACTTGAACTAGGATGTCTTCCACTATATCCAAGGGATGTTTAACTGAACGATCAGATAATTGTAAGGACATATTTGTGGGTTTTAGTTCTCCTAACCCCATTTGTTTATAGACTGCAAAAGGCATCAAGTTAATACTTGCTCCTAGATCTAGCATGGCTTTCATCTTTTTAGAGCTACCTAAAGAGACTTGTATATTAAAGCTACCAGGATCTTTCAACTTAGGTGGAAGTTCGGGTTGTAAAACAGCACTTACATTTTCAGAAACAATAATTTTCTCATTGTTTTCAAATTTGTGTTTCTTAGAGTGAAGATCTTTGAAAAACTTAGCATAGGCTGGAATATTTTTAATAACATTAAGCAAATGAAGATTAACATTCACTTTGGATAACATATTATAAATTTTCATAAATTGTTTGTCCATTCTATTTTTCACAAGTCTTCTTGGGAACGGAATTGGAGGAACATATAATGGTGGAGCCACATAAGGTTTCTCTTCTTCTGGTTCTATCTCTTTTTCAACTTCTACTTCTTGTTCTTTATTTGGAATTTCTACTTGACTTTGTTTTTCTTTATTTTGAACTTCTACTTCTACTTCATGATTCAATGTTTGATTGGTCTCATTATTATCTTTTTCGACTTCTTTTTCAGAATTATCTACTTCTTCAGGCACATTAGAAGATTGAACAGGATCACTTACCTCTTCTCCTATTACTTTACCGCTTCGCAAGACAGTGATTGATTTTTCTTGCTCAGTTTGGCTAGGGAACTTCCCTTCTTCTCTTTTCTCGGCATTAGAATTTGCAATGTGCTTCTTCAAATTTTCAACTTCTTTAAGTAAATATTTTAATAGGACAGCTTGACCTTTACTTGTTCCGTCTTGTTTTGGAACTTCTTCAATTCTCAATTGACCTTGATTTAGAAATTGTTGAGGTTGTGGTTGTTGAGGCTGGAATTGTTGAGGTTGTAAAGGCTTATTTCCTCCCCAAGAAAAGTTAGGATGATTCCTCCAACCAGGATTATATGTGTTTGAGTAGGGATCATTCCTTGGTCTTTGAGGGTATACGTTCATGGCATTAGCCTGTTCAGCATACATAGCACTTGATGGACATAAATTAGTAGCATGAGAGTATAATCTACATAAAGCACATGCTTCTTGAATTGACCAATTTTCAAATTGAGCTTGTGTATTTGATTTTTCTTGAACTTGATATAGACCTCTATTTTCACCTCTTGCACTTTTCTGTTGAGAATTAATACTTAACATCTCAAATAATACCTCTAGTGCTTCTGGTGTCATTCTATTAATAGAACCACCAGCTGCACTATCAACCATAGTTTGTAAGTCTGGCGAAAGACCATGATAAAATTGAAGTAGTAACACATGTTGAGCTAGATTATGATGAGGACACATAATAAGCAAATTTTTAAATCTATCCCAAGACTCATGGAATATTTCACCTGGTTCATTTTGGAATGACATGATTTGTTTTCTATATTCAGTAAGAGATTCATGCTTATAATATTTACTCATAAACAAATCATATAATTGAGCCCAAGTGTAAACACTACTAGGTGTTAGATTCATAAACCATCTCTTTGCCAACTCTTTTAATGCGCTTGGAAAGTATTTCATTTTTACTTGATCTTCGGTTAACCCTCCTAAAGGAAAAATACTCATCATATATTCATAATCTCTTAAGAAACTTACAGGATCTTCGTTTAACATTCCATGAAAAGAAGGTATATTAAAATAATGACGTTTTAATTCAAAGTTCCTTACTGCTTCCGGTAAGACTAAACATGATGTTACTACATTTAATGAAGGTCTACTGAAATCATTAATAGTTCTTTGATTTACGACTACTTCCATATTTCTTCTAGCAGGTTCTTCTTCTCTTTGATTTGCATTGACCGGTCGAACCGGATTTTTAGGATTTTGATTAATATCGTCCATTAGAGGATCAACCAGAGGATCCTCTTGATTCAATTGTTCTTGATTATCAGGCTGGGTTGCTAGATTTTCAAGATCTTCTTGATTTTTGTCAATATTATTTATATCTTAATTTAGTTCTACCAGTTTGGGATTCAAAGATCTACGACCGTGCATAAAATAAATAAAAGCAATTTAAAAGCAACTAACTATTAAAGCAAATAAAAAAAATAAAATCTTTTTGTATTTTTATTTTTATAAAAACTGAAAACAAAAATTAAATTAAAATTTACGCTACCAACAAACTAACTATGCAAACTAACTTGTCCCCGGCAACGGCGCCAAAAACTTGATCGATGTCTTATTTTAATTATTTTCCTTGCAAGTGGACAAGACTATTGGAGAATAATTTTGGAAGCAAGGGTTGAACCCACAGAGACAAGAAGATCACTGATAATACAATTTATTGATAGCAAATTATTAATCTAAGGGGGTTTTTATATTGATTTTAATCTAACTAATTATTATTCTATTGTTTAACTAATTAGCAGCAATTACAGGTTATGAAGATCTTATGGTGGATGGAAATCTAGGATTAGGGTCTCACTTGTATCTCTTCTATGCTTAATTTAAAATAATTATCATTCAATCTCTTGAGTTCGTTCACAAAATATAGATATAGCCTGTCAAATTACCGTTCAGTCTCCATCTTTGAATAATTCATCCATTCTATATCCTAAGCACAAGAACATATAATCTAACTGTCACTTAGATCATATATGGAACCTGGCCCTAACTTATCACTCTCGTGCATCGATAGGTCCAATTTATTGTGATGGTGAGCCAGTGTATGACATATGCACATTGATCATGCAGTTATCCGCACCTCTAGGCCTTTATTATTTACGATTACATTCATTTGTTCAAAGTTAAATAATATAGGGATTGATAAACACCACAATCAACAAGAATTGAATGAACATAAATATAAATTAAAGCATAGATTCGATACAAGTTACCTCTCACCTCCTAGATTAATGAAGATTTAGTTCATCCTTGAAGATGAACAATACATGGAGATGATAGGAGACATGATTTGATCTTCAATACTTGTAATTACAATGCCTAATTATGTTATACAACTAAAATCTATTGTAAATCTATAGAAAACTGTTTCCTAGCCGTTTCTAACCGTCCAAGGCTTTGGCTACCGGCGTCTATTTATGCCAGGGAGTTGTATTACAATTGTATCTCTTGTGAAAACGCAAAATCGGCCATTCTAACTACCTTGCGATCGCAAGGTCTGGGGCACCTTGCATCCACAAGGTCCTTGGAAAATCTGGGGTTTGATTTCTTCCTTTCTATCCACCTTGCAGAGGCAAGGTCTGATACACCTTGCGACCGCAAGGTTCCCAGCATGATTCTTCTTCTTTCTTCTTTACTTTTACACTCTGACCCCTTCTCGGAATTTGCACTTAAAAGCCTTATGGTTTGCATATTTTCACTTAAAATCCTGAAACTCACAAAATCACTAGAAAACGCATATCAGTAGCCAAAAGCCTCATGAAATAGCTCAATTTAAGTCATAGAAGCATAGGAAATCGACGTATAAAATACATCGATCAATTACTGAAGTCAAACTGCCTACGTACTTTTGGGCAGAAGCTGTCAACACAGCTTGCTTCACACAAAACGGGTCTCTCATCAACAAATTTCATGGAAAGACACCTTATGAACAGTGGAGAAGCAGAACACCAAATGTTGCTTACTTCAAAATCTTTGGGTGCAAATGCTAAATTCACTACAATGGTAGTGACCACAGAGGTAAATTTGATGAAAAGGCTGATGAAGGTATTTTTGTTGGTTATACTAAACATAGTAGAGCATATAGAGTTTACAATAGAAAATTTCAAATAATTGTTGAATTTATGCATGTTACTTTTGATGAATTTTTTTTACTTGAGAGTCCAGTGAGACTCAAGATGTTTCTAACAACTTTGAGATTTTTAAGACATGAAATGATAACAGTTCAGAATAGAACAATCCTTCATCTTACACTATTCCTGCTGATAGCTCAATAATCCAAAATACACATCAACAGGACTGTCAAACTCAAGCAGCTGAAACTCTCACTCCATCGGCTGATCATGTACCAGCTGATCCTTCAGTAGTTGAAATTCAACAAACAACTGAAACCTCTTCTTCCCAAATTGACATACCTGTGGTTTCTCCTAACCCCACTCTAGATCTTCCTAAAGAAATTAGAGAAGCAATACATCACCCAGTTACAAATATCTTTGGTGATCCTTTTGGTGTATTAAGGACAAAAAGCAGCTCGAGGAATGAGACTATTGATTCTCGTGTCCTTGTCTCCTTTAGTGAACCCAAAAAGATTGATGAAACTTTGGAAGATCCTCACTGGATTGAGGCTATGCAAGGAGAACTAAATCAGTTTGAAAGATGTCAAGTGTGGCAACTTGTTCCCAGACCTACTGATCAACAAGTAATAGGAACCAAATGGGTTTTTAGGAATAAGTTGGATGAAGATGAAAATGTCACAAGAAACAAAGTAAGATTGCTAGCCCATGATATAGACATGAGGATGGCATTGACTATGAGCAAACATTTGCTCCTGTTGGAAGACTAGAAGCTATCAGATCATTTCTTGCATATACAACCTTCAAAGAATTCAAAGTTTATCAAATGTATGTGAAGAGTGCATTTCTCAATGGAGACCTTCAAGAACAAGTTTATGTTGAACAACCTCCTGGTTTTCAAGACAACAACAAGAAGGACCATGTATACAAGCTTAGAAAAGCTTCGTATGGACTCAAGCAAGCTCCAAAATCCTGGTATGAAACTCTTTCAAAATTTCTTATGGAAAAAGGCTTTCAAAGAGGTAAAATTGACACAACTCTCTTTTCCATGAAACATAAAGGAAACAATTTACTAGTTCAAATTTATGTTGATGATATTATTTTTGGTTCTACTAATGATGTTTTGTGAAAGAGATTTGAAAACCTAATGAAGGGCAAGTTTAAGATGAGCATGATGAGAGAACTCACATACTTCCTTAGTTTGTAAATCAAGTAAACTAAAGAAAGAATATTTATCCATCAAGCTAAGTATACCAAGGAGCTTGTAAAGAAGCATAACTTGCAAGATGCATATTCAGCAAATACTCCAATGGGAGTTGAATGTCATCTAGTAACTGATGGAAAAGGTAAATCATTCAAGATGACTGAATATAGAGGTATTGTTGGATCTCTCCTATATCTAACTACTAGTAGGACAGATATTATGTTTTCCGTATGTGTCTATGCAAGATTTCAAGTTGATCCTAAAGAATCTCACATGATAGCGGCTAAAAGAATCATTAGATATCTGATTATCACTGAAAATTTTGGCATTTGGTATCCAAGAGAATCATTTGGTAGCGGAAAAGATAAGTTTTCAACAGTTGATGAAAAATCAGCAGGTAGCAGCTGCCGAACTTATCTTTTCTGCTGCATCTTTTGAAGGTTTTCAAAATAACCCTTAAAGTTTCTAAAAGTCTATTCCTCCCCCTCCCGATCTAGCCTTATTTCGTTGCCAACCGGACTTACATAGAGCAATCAACAACATAACAGTAAAATATCGTTATCCTCTCCCTAGATAGGATAGCATTATTTAATGGTACCAAGTATTTTTCAAAACATGATTTAAAACAAGGGTACCATCAAATTCGAATGAAAGAGGATGATGAGTGGAAAATGGCTTTCAAAATAAAGCATGGTTTATATGAGTGGTTAGTTATGCCTTTTGGGTTGACTAATACACCAAGTACTTTCATGAGACTAATGAACCATATTTTGTGTGCATACATTGGCTTATTTTTAGTAATGTACTTTGATGACATCTTGATATATAACAAAAACTTGGAAGATAATGTTATGGATTTAAAATTTGTTTTAGATGTATTATGAAAATAAAGGTTATTTGCTAATCTTAAGAAATGCACATTTTGCACGAATAGCCTTGTTTTCCTTGGTTTTATTGTAAGTTCTCAAGGGATCGCCATGGACAAAGAAAAGGTAAGAGTTATGCAAGAGTGGAAGAGTCTAACCAATGTTGGAGAGGTGGGAAGCTTTCATGGCCTTACTAGTGTCTATAGAAGGTTCGTGAAGTACTTTAGCACTATTGTGGCTCCAATGACCAAGGTAGTAAAAAAGAATGTCGGGTTCAAGTGGGGAGATGAACAATAAAAGGCTTTCCAAACACTTAAACAAAAATTGACCAACGCCCCATTGCTTATGCTACCAAACTTTGATAAGGCATTCAAAATTGAATGTGATGCCTCTGGTATTGGCATAGGAGCGGTTTTGATGCAAGAGGGAAAACCAATAGCTTTCTTTAGTGAGAAGTTGGGTGGGGCCTCGTTGAACTACCCTACCTATGACAAGGAGCTATTTTCTTTGGTTCATGCCCTAGAAACTTGGAAACATTATCTTTTGACCAAGAGAGTTTGCATCCATACCGATCATGAGTCCTTGAAACACTTCAAGGGACAACAAAAGCTCAATCAAAGACATGCTCGTTGGATGGAATTCATTGAGACGTTTCCCTACATCATCAAATACAAACAAGGTAAAGAGAATATGGTCGCTGATGCACTTTCTCAAAGGTACGTGTTAATTTCAGCATTAGATGCTAGGATTTTGGGATTTGTTCATATAAAATAGTTAAATCATGATGATCCTAAATTTGGTGATGTATATGAGAAGTGTGTGAAATTAGCGGTTGACAAATACTATAAACACGAAGATTTACTGTTTCGTAAAAATAGGTTGTGTGTGCCTAATTGTTCGATTAGAGACTTGCTTGTGAAGGAATCCCATGGTGGGGGTTTCATGGGGCACATTGGGATTGCTAAGACCTTATCTATATTGCATGAGCACTTCTTTTCGCCACAAATGAGAAAAGATGTGGAGAGGATTTATGGAAGGTGTGTGACTTGCTATTAAGCTAAGTCAAGGGTGCAAGCCCACGGATTATACAAGCCACTTCTCATTCCTACTCATCCTTGGGTAGACATATCCATGGATTTTGTTTTGGGGTTGCCTAGGTCTAAATATGGGGGAGACTCGATTTTTGTGGTAGTTGACAGGTTTTCTAAAAATGGCACATTTTATACTGTTGGATATTGATTAAGTGAGTTATTGAGTTATTTAATTGTTTTATTTTAACTAATTATTTATTTTTCCTTTCTTGGTATTTACTTTGATTAATTATTATTGTTACAACTTTTATAGAAAGGTTATTTTGGAGATTTTATATTAATTGATGTTTAGGGTTTATGAATTTTTAATCTATTAAGATTGTGTGTTCTTGTAACACGGTTTGTGTGAGCCGTGTGTCTTGTGCATTGAGACACGGCTAACCTACTTCTACTTGGTGAGGAATCCTTCTTATTTGGTAAGTCTATAGTTGATAAAATTTAGTCATTCTTTATTGCACTAACCTTCTAATATTTTATGGTAAGTTGTTTTCTTATTCTACAAGGTTTGTAGGTCATGGGTGCAAGTATATATAAGAGAGGACATAGCCTTGGAAGCTGTGACATTTTACTGAACAAAGATTATTCACAGAATTGTCAAAGAGAAAGAGAGATGAAGAAGGCTACTACTCGCTGGTGAATGAACTGCGCTTTCATCGGAGACTTCATTCATCCCAGTCTAGTGCAGTACTTACAGTTTTCACCAACGCTGCCATGTTTTAAATAAATAGATTACATCAGTCTGTTAGCTTGAGTGTTGTGATTATTCAAAGCCATATCTGCTATCTAGAGAGCTTTTCATAAATTCCACTTTGTAAGCCTTTCAAGTTGTATTGAGCTTAAAAATATATTTTACTAGTTGAATATTTTTTGCTATGAGGCACGATCAATAAGTTATTTACTTATTGATCAAAGGTTAATCTCGTGTGTTTAGTTTTCATTCTTCAACTGTTTTTGTTTTTTATTTCCGTTGCATAAATATCTCAATGAAGTCTTCAATGAACTCATCATTGTAAGCTTCATTGACCAGATCATTCCAAAACATTTTATTTTATTTTATTTGTGTATTATGGTTTGTCGTGCTATAGTCGTTCTTTCATATACATTGCCACAAAACTGATTATGCTTCCCACGTTTCTAACTTATTCTTTCGTTAAATTGTTAGAGATGCAAAGTTTTTGAGTTACTTTTGGAATACCTTGTGGGGGAAATTGGGCACTAATTTTTTTTTCTAATACATGTCACCCACAAACCGATGGTCAAACCGAAGTAGTGAATAGAAATTTATCTACCTTATTGAGGTTTATTCTTTCCAAGAACATCAAAGATTGGGAATATTGTTAGCCACATATTGAATTTGCTTATAATAGAACTATTCATTCATCTACACAGTTTTCACCATTTGAACTTGTTTATGGTTTTAATCCACTAACCACTTTGGATTTATCACCATTGCTTTCTAGTGAATTTGTGAATGTAAATGGCAAGAAGAAAGCAGATTTTGTGAAGCAATTGCATGAAAAGGCAAGGCTCAACATTAAGCGAAGAACAAAATAGTACGCAAAGCAAGCCAACAAAGAGCGAAAGCGTGTGGTTCTTGAACCCGGTGATTGGGTGTGGTTAAACATAAGGAAAGAAAGATTTCCCGAACAACGGAAGTCCAAATTAATGCCAAGAGGCGATGGCCCGTTTCAAGTTTTTGGAATGCATAAACAACAATGCATACAAGTTGGACTTGCCCGATGAGTATAATGTTAGTGCCACGTTTAATATCAATGATTTGCATCCTTATGATGTAGGTGATGATTTAAGGACAAATCCTTTTCAAGAGGGAGAGAATGATAAGGACATCACTTCGAACGAGGATCCAAATTCATTGCAATGGTCAAGTAGACCAATTACAAGAGCACGTGCAAAAAAGATACGTGAGGAAGTGGGATTGATCATACGAGGAACTTGGGAGTTGGGATTTCGACCCTTGGATCAAGTAGAGGCTGATTTGAAGACCCAAAACAAGATGGTTAATGTGCTTTAAGGAACAAATGAAGAAACCAAGTTTTTCTTTAATAGAAGCAGTTGCATCCTCCTTATGCAAAGCGACCGCATCGCAGCCAATGCACCTGCATCACTTGTGACAATATGCTCGCATTCGATACTGGGACTACCCCAAAATCAGAGCCTTCAATGCACTCGCATCTCTTCTGACGATGCAACCACATTCGACCTAATGCACTTTGATCGATGTATTTTATACGTCGATTTTATATACTTCTATGACTTAAATTATGCTATTTCACGAGGCTTTTGGTTACTAATATATGTTTTCGGTGAGTTTTGTAAGTTTCAGGGTTAATTGTGAAAATACGCGAAACTCCAGGGTTTTAAGTGCAAATTTCAAGAAGGGCCAAAAAGGAAAATTGAAGAAACAATGGAAGCTGCACAATCTGGACACCTTGCGGACGCAAGGTGCCTCAGACCTTGCGACCGCAAGGTAGGCAGTACGAGTCCTCGAGCCAGTAACCAAGAAATCAAAAGGCCACACACACTGGAGACCTTGCGGACGCAAGGTACCCAGCACCTTGCGACCGCAAGGTGGGCAGAATGCGACTTATTCGGATTTTCACACAGTCATTCGATCCAATTACAACTCCCGAGTATATATAGAAGCCAGATGCCGAACCAAAGAAGAAGGAGGACGGCTGGAAGCTCTCTTTTCATAGTTTTTAGGTAGTTTTAGATTGTATAACATAGTTAGATCCTGTAATTTCAAGTATCGAAGATCAAATCATGTATCCGATCATCTCCATGTGCAGTTCATTGTCTATGATGAACTAAATCATCCATAATCTAGGAGGTGGGAGGTAACTTGTATCGAATTTATGTTTTGATTCTTATATATATGTCTATTCAATGCTTGTTGATTGTGTTGTTTATCAACCCCTATATTATTTTGCTTTGAACAAATGAATGTAATCGCAAATAATAAAGGCTTAGAGGTGCGGATAACTGCATGACCAAGTGCATATGTCGCATAATCGGCTCACCAACACAATAAATTGGACCTATCGATGCACGAGAGTGATAAGTTAGGACCAGTGTTCTTACATGATCTAGGTGACAGATAGATCATAAATCTAGGTGACAACTAGATTAACAGTTCTGTGCTGCTTAGGATATAGAATGGATGAATTTTATGGGATGGAGGCTGAACCAATTGTTCAATAGACTATATCTATTTTTAGTGAACGAACCCAAGACATTGAATGACATTATTATGAATTGAACATAAAGGAGATATAAGTGAAACCCAGAATCCTAGATTTCCAACCACCATAAGATCTTCATATCTGTTATTACTGTCTAATTAGTTAAACATCTATAACTAGTAGTTTAGAGTAGAATTAAACATAAAAACCCCCTTAGGTTAATAATTTGCTATCAATAATTGCACTGTTCGTGATCACTTGTCTCTGTGGGTTCGACCCTTGCTTCCAATACTATTCTATAATAGTCTTGTTCACTTGCAAGGAAAAAGATTAAATAAAACATCGATCAAGTTTTTGGCGCCGTTGCCGGGGACAAGCTAGTTCACGTAGTTAGTTTGTTGGTAGCGTAGTTTTTAATTTAATTTAGTTTTTAGTTTAATTTTCAGTTTTCATAAAAAATAAAAATACAAAAAGTTTTTATTTTATTTTATTTTAATAGTTAGTTGTTTTTAAATTGCTTTAATTTATTTTTATGCACGATCGTAGATCTTTAAATCCTAAATTGGTAGACTTAAATCAAGATATAAATATTGTTAGAAGATATCAAGAAGTTTTTGAAAATCTAGCTTTCGAGCCTGATAATCAAGACCAATTGAATCAAGAGGATCCTCTGGTTGATCCTACAATGGAAGAAAATAACAATAATCGTAATCCTGAAAACCTAGTTGACCCAGTCAATAGGAATCAAAGAGAAGAAGAGCCTGCAAGAAGAAATATGGAAGTAGTGGTAAATCAAAGAACTATTAATGACTTTAGTAGACCTTCATTAAATGTTGTGACATCATGTCTAGTCTTGCCAGATGCTGTTAGGAATTTTGAGTTAAAAGGACATTATTTTAATGCCATACCATCTTTTCATGGGATGCCCCATGAAGATCGTGTCAGTTTCTTAAGAGAATATGAATACATGATGAGTACTTTTCCTTTAGGAGGGTTGACTGAAGATCAAATCAAAATGAAATATTTTCCCAGTGCATTAAAAGAATTGGCAAAGAGATGGTTTATGAACCTAACACCAAATAGTGTTTATACTTGGGCACAATTATATGATTTGTTTATGAGTAAATTTTACAAACATGCATCTCTTACGGAGTATAGAAAACAAATCATGTCATTCCAAAATGAACCAGGTGAAACATTCCATGAGTCATGGGATAGATTTAAAAATCTGCTTATTATGTGTCCTCATCATAATTTGGCTCAACATGTGTTAGTGCTTCAATTTTATCATGGTCTTTCGCCATGCTTACAAACTATGGTTGATAGTGCAGCTGGTGGTTCTATTAATAGAATGACACCAGAAGCACTAGAAGAATTATTTGAGATGCTAAGTATTAATTCCCAACATAAAAGTGCTAGAGGTAAAAATAGGAGCCTATATCAATTGCAAGATAATTCAAATACACAAGCTCAATTTGAAAATTGGCAAATTCAAGAAGCATGTGCCTTATGTGGATTATATTCTCATGCTACTAATTTTTGTCCGTCAAGTGCTATGTATTCGAACAAAGCTAATGCTATGAATATGTACCCTCAAAGGCCAAGGAATGATCCCTATTCAAATACATATAATCTCGGTTGGAGGAATCATCCTAACTTTTCTTGGGGAGGAAATAAGCCTTTGCAACCTCAACAATTCCAACCTCAACCACCACAACCTCCACAGCTTGCCAAATCAAAATCGCTTGAGAATTGAAGAAGTTCCCAAGCAAGAAGTAGCTAGTAAAGGTCAAGCAGCTTTGATGAAGTACATGCTTGAAGAAATTGAAAATCTAAAGAAACACATTGAAAGTTCTGGAGCAGATAAAAGAGAAGAAGGGAAGTTCCCTAGTCAAACTGAGCAAGCCAAGTCAATCACCGTCTTGCGAAGCGGTAAGGTGATAGGTGAAGAGGTAAGTGATCCTGATCCTTCTTCTAATATGCCTGCTACAATAGAAAATTCTGAAAAGTAATAGAAAAAGAAATCGAAAAAGATAGTGATAGTAATAAAGAGAATAATGACTTAAGTAATCAAGAGGTAGAAAAAGAAGTAGAAGTAGAAGTAGATGTTCCAAATAAGGAACAAGAAAAAGAAAAAGAAATTCAAAATAAAGATAATACAATTGAAGTTGAAAAAGAGTTGGATCAAGAAGAAGAGGAACCTTATGTGGCTCCACCACCTTATGTTCCTCCAATTCCGTTTCGAAGAAGACTTATGAAAAACCGAATGGACAAACAATTTTCGGAAATTTATAATATGTTATCCAAAGTAAATGTTAATTTACCTTTGCTTAATGTTATTAAAAATATTCCAGCTTATGCAAAGTTTTTCAAAGATCTTCACTCTAAGAAACACAAGTTTGAAAACAATGAAAAGATTGTTGTTTCGGAAACAACCCGAATTACCACCTAAGTTGAAAGACCTCGGTAGCTTTAATATCCAAGTCTCTTTGGGAAGCTCTAAAAAGATGAAAGCAATGCTAGATTTAGGAGCAAGTATTAATTTGATGCCTTTCGCGGTCTATAAACAGTTAGGTTTAGGAGAACTAAAACCCACTACTATGCAATTGCAATTAGCTGATCGCTCGCTTAAATATCCTTTGGGTATAGTGGAAGATATCCTAGTTCAAAGTTGATAAATTAATCATACCGCTTGACTTTGTGGTTCTAGAGATGGAAAGGAAGATATGCACCAATAATGAAGTCCCAATATTGTTAGGCACCATTTATGGCAACCGCCAATACAATGATTAATGTGAAAAATGGTAAACTCACAATGTCGGCCCTAGGTGAAACTGTTGAAATTTCTGTGTTTGATGCTATGAATAGACCTAGTGACATAAGTGCCTGTTTTTCAATAGATGAGATTGAAAAATTATCAACCGAAACTTTTGAAGAAGAGGAAGATTATGAGAGAGATAGATTTATTGTCTATGATGATAGCCCTATCCCTCCCATAAAAATTTGGCATTGAGGAAATTGAAAGAGAAATTGAAGAAGAGGAAAGATTAGAGAAAGAAAAGTTAGAAGCTAGTAAAAGAAAGATGAAGAAGGTAAAGAAATAAAAATAGAATCGAAAATAATTCGATGAGTCGAAAAGTAGTAGTAGAAAGAAAGTTATGAAATCAAAGATGATGAAGTAGAGATTCTAAAATCTCTTTGAAGAAATTGAGATAGAAAATATTGAGGAAGAAAATAAGGAAGAAAAGCAAGAAGAGAATAATGAGGCTAAAATAAAAGAAACTATTAAAGTAGAAAATTCTGAATTTATGCCATCCATTAATTCTCCCAAAGTCGAAGAATTAAAGCCATTACCATCCCATTTAAAATATGCATTTTTAGGGGAAGGTAACACTTTGCCTGTTATTATAGCAAATTTAAATTGACTTAACGAAAAACAAGAAGCTAGTTTGTTAAAAGTTTTATGGACACATAGAGAAGCTTTAGGATGGTCTTTAGCTGACTTAAAAGGAATTAGTCCCTCTATGTGCATGCATAAAATACATTTAGAAGAAGGTAGTAAACCTTCAAGAGAAAGACAAAGAAGACTTAACCCACACATGGAAGAAGTCGTTAGGAAAGAAGTTCTTAAGCTCTTAGATGCGGTATAATTTACCCTATATCGATAGTAAATGGGTTAGTCCTGTCCAAGTAGTTCCTAAGAAAGTCGAATTACCGTTGTTAAAAATGAGAAAGATGAATTAGTCCCTACAAGGACTATAACCGGTTATAGAATGTGTATCGATTTATGAAATTAAATGCGGCAACTAGGAAAGATCACTTTCCTTTGCCATTTATTGACCAAATTCTTGAAAGACTAGCCGGTCATGAATATTATTGCTTTCTTGATGGTTTTTCTGGATATAATCAGATCCCCGTTGCACCCGAAGACCAAGAGAAAACAACTTTTACATGTCCCTTTGGTACTTTTGCTTTTAGGAGAATGCCTTTGGGTTGTGTAATGCACCGCCTACTTTTCAAAGATGCATGATTTCTATATTTTCGATTTAGTTGAAAGATGCGTAGAAGTTTTCATGGACGATTTTTCGCTTTTGGAAATTCTTTTGATCATTGTTTAGAAAACCTTACATCTGCCCTAAAAGATGTCGCGAAACTAATTTAACTTTAAGTTGGGAGAAAAGTCACTTCATGGTAAAACATGGAATTGTCTTAGGGCATGTTGTTTCAAATAAAGGCATTGAAGTTGACAAAGCTAAAATCGAAGTTATTTCACAACTACCCCCTCCCACTTCAGTTAAAGGAGTTCAAAGTTTTCTTGGCCATGCTGGTTTTTACCGAAGATTTATAAAAGATTTTTCCAAAATCTGTAAACCTCTATGTAATTTGCTAGCAAAAGATACATAATTTATTTTTGATAAAGAATGTTTAGAAGCTTTTAATTTATTAAAAGAAAAGTTAACTATCGCCTAATTTTATCCGCCCCGATTGGTCACTTCCTTTTGAAATCATGTGTGATGCATCAGATTTTGCGATTGGAGCCGTGTTAGGACAAAGGGTAGATAGAAAGCCTCATGTGATCCATTATGCTAGTAGAACTCTAAATGATGCTCAATTGAATTATACCACTACCGAAAAGGAATTTTTAGCAATAGTATATGCTTTAAAAAATTTAGATCATATCTGCTAGGATCAAAGGTGATAATCTTTTCTGATCATTCTGCATTGAAATATCTGTTGAGTAAGAAGGATGCTAAACCAAGATTAATTAGATGGATGTTATTGTTACAAGAATTTGACATAACTATCAAGGATAAAAAGGGAACCGAGAATGTCGTAGCCGACCATTTGTCTAGGTTAGAATTTTCACCCTTGCTTGAACGTCAATTTCTTGATGATCCTGTCCCCATAAATGACAATTTTCCTGATGAACAACTCTTAGCCATTAAAGATTCTGACCCTTGGTATGCTGATTTTGTCAACTACTATGTGTCTGATATCATTAATCCGGATTTTGATCATTACGAAAAGAAGAAGTTTTTGGCGGAAACTAAAAATTATTTTTGGGAAGCTCCTCATTTATACAAAATTTGTTCTGATTCTTTAATAAGAAGATGTATTCCAGAAAAAGACCAACAAGGTATCATGGAATTTTGCCATGGATATTCTTGTGGAGGTCATTTTAGTGGTAACAAACCGCTCGGAAAATTTTGCAATCAGTCTCAGATTGGCCTACTGTTTTTTAGAGATTGTGAACTGTTTTATAGAACATGTGACAAATGTCAAAGAACAGGTGGTATAGGAAAGAGAAACGAGATGCCCTTACATGTTAATTTAGTAGTTGAAATTTTTGACGTTTGGGGTATTGATTTTATGGGTCCCTTCCCTGTGTCCAATAATTGTGAGTATATTCTAGTAGCAGTTGATTATGTTTCTAAATGGATAGAAGCAATAGCAACCAAGACTAATGATGGAAAACAAGAGTCAAGTTTGTAGAGGATTTATTTGCTAGATATGGAGTCCCTAAGGCCATAATAAGTGACCATGGAACTCATTTTACCAATAAGTTGTTAAATAATGTTCTTAGAAAGCATGGTGTAACTCACAAGCTAGCTACATCTTATCATCCACAAACATCCGGACAAGTAGAAGTAAGCAATAGACAAATAAAAGCAATGTTAGAAAAGACCGTTAGGCCTAATCGTAAAGATTGGGAATCTAAACTCAAGGATGCTTTATGGGCATACCGAACTGCTTTTAAGACACCCATAGGAATGAGTCCATATAGAATGGTATATGGCAAAGCTTGCCATTTACCAGTTGAGATTGAGCATAAAGCCTATTGGGTCGTTAAAGAATTAAATTTAGATTTAACATTGGCCGAGAAGAAAGATTGTTTCAGCTTAAATGAGTTAGAAGAGCATAGGCTAAATTGTATGAGAATGCTAAGACGTATAAAGAAAAGACCAAAAAGTATCATGACATGGGATTAGCCAACAAAATGCTTCATCCGTATGAAAGTATTACTTTTTAACTCTAGGTTAAGGTTATTCCTGTGAAAGTTAAAATCTAAATGGTCCGTCCCTTTAGAATAGTACGAATTTATCCTCATGGGTCCGTTGATATACAAAACCCCAAAAATAATGAAGTCTTTAAAGTTAATGGACACCGACTCAAGCCATATTTTGAGCCAATGTCGCTTGAACGAACAATTGAGTTAATCCGCTTGGCCGACAATGAACCACCACGAGATTAGGCTTGCGCTTGGTCGAGCCAAAGACGTTAAACAAAGGCGCTAAGTGGGAGGCAACCCACTATGTTGAATGTTATTTAGTTTTTATAGTTAATTTAAATATGCTTTTCTCCGTTAAATTTAATTTTTGGACATTTAATCTTAAATGAAATATGTCAAAATTCAAGTTTGGGGAGAAAACATCTTAGTGTTGTATTTATATGTTACTAATAATTTTTAGTTTAGAATTTTTGTTTAGTTTTTATATTCAGAAATATCCAAGACATAACGGAAGTTAACTAAGGGCTAAACCGCAAACCGCTGAAAAGTATTGAAAGGAAAACAAGAAGGAAGATTGCCCACCTTGGACGCAGTGTGAAGGACCTTGCGACCGCAAGGTCCCCAAGAATGCGAATTTCATGTGTCGCATCGCACATGGGGAATCGCAGAATCTCAACCGCTTTGATCGACCACCTTGCGGACGCAGTGTGGCGCACTTGCGACCGCAAGGTCCCTCAGATTTAAAGGCCGCCGGGTTTTCTTCTCGAAAATCACACGTAAATCTTCCTCCTTCCCAAAGAACAAACAGCCAGCAGCCCGCCCAACCTCTCCAAATTCGGCAATCGCCAAGCTTCAAGCATATTCCCAAGATCTCTCTCTCTCAATACTCTTCATCTTCCATCCCTCCCATCCGCCATTACACTCCACCAAATTGAAGACTTTGAAGAAGAAAGAGAAGAACTCCATTGCCGACGCTGATCAAGCTCCACTCCGCTGCATTCACTCTATTCTAGGCTGCAAAACAAGTAACACTAACACCCTTTTTAATTTCATACGTAAAATATTTGCATGCTAGGGTGCTAGATAGTTTTTAACGTAGATAAAATTTTTGCATGCTTAGAATAAATTTTTAATTTTAAAATTTTAAAACACATTTTTAATTTTTAAACTTTTTAGTTTTTAAATTTTATATTTCAAACAAAAATGTTCCGCAAGCGTAGAAATACCGGTGCTTCATCCTCCGGCCCCGCTCAGGAGGAAGAGCATAATTTTGACATAACCCGATTCGTGTCCTACGAGGCATCAGAAAGGTACACGACTAAGCTCTCCAAGTCCTTGGTGCCCGAAAGGGGATTCAAGGCTGAAGACTTTGGTCTCCGTCCCAATCTGATAGCTCGTAGGTGGGGGCTTTTGTTAGATTCTCCGCCAAGGGATGCCGTAGTCCCTATTGTCCGAGAATTCTATGCTAATGGCGACATTAGCATAGATGGGGGTGTGCAAGACACTGTTAGTGTTAGGGGCATCGTAGTTAATTTTTCGCCCCAAAGCATTAACACTTATTTCGGCACCTCCAACTTTGCGGTTGGTGCCGATGACTATAGCACACACCTCAACCCCCGTATCCCTGTCGAGGTGGTCAATGCTGCCATCGCTCTCCCTGGTGTGGAGTGGTCCTATAACCGTAACCCACCTTATGGACCACGCACCATGAGAGAGTCCTTCCTCCAAGACACGGCCAAGCCCGTGTATAAATTTGTTTATGACGCCTCATGCCCTCAAGTCACCAAAACACGGTGAATTGGGAGAGGGCCGCCTTGACCTACACCATTATGATCGGTGGGTCCATTGATGTTGGCCGCTTGATCAACGGCCAAATCAAGACCCTTATTAGAGGTAGGACGAATGCGGGGTTCGCTCCCCGCATTTGATTACCGACTTGTGTAGGGGGCAGCGTGAGAATGCCCAAACACGCGAGAGGTCAAGGCTGGTCCGGCCATTACGAGGGCCATTTTGTTTGAACATCACCAGCAGCCGAGAGTGAGGGTTCCTCAAGAGGAGGAACCCGAAGAGGAGGAGGAGGACCCACTCGTGGAGATCTCCAACAGGTTGGAGGAAGTGCCCTCCAAAATGATATGATGAGTCGCTAGCTGGCACAAATGCGCCGACTGCATCGAATTTTTCGGTTGGGCTAACACCGTGGGACGTAATCTGTCCAATGTATGGATTCTCCTCCGGCACGATCCCCGAAGTTTCGCCCTCGCCGTTATTTCCGCCCGACTCACCATGAGTCGAGGCCCAAGTTCCGCCCTCTTTCGTTAGGTGGACCTGCTATCTCCTTTTGATATTTGTCCTACCCCATCAATCCTCTCATATGTTCCTCTATTTTGAGGACAAAATAGAAATTAAGTTTGGGGGGAGGGGATTTAAAACTTTTTGTCTTAGCAAGTCCTAGCCTAACGAGGAATGGAGTTGGGCTATGTCGTTAGGGTGAAGAATAATTTCTTTTCTTGATGACCATTTAAATCTTCACCCTATTTTCCTGTTTTTAATTTTTTCTTATTTTCGGAGGTGTTGCCTTGACTAGAATACACTCACTTTGGATACTCCTGGGTTCCTTTTATGGGGACCCATCAACAAAAGTGTCATCGTCATCATCTCCAAATTTCTTTATAAAAAAAAAATTTAATTCAAAATATTCATCCTCGAAGTTTAGGTGTGGTAATGCTAGTCGTAGTCAATGAGGAGATTAGTGCAATGAACCGCATAGTTAGTCTGTAGATCCCCCTGGAATTTACTTAATTTTGCGAAACTTTTACTTTTCTCCAAATTCTTCATGCACTCACACTAGTCATAATTATGGATTGATTAGAATAGTTTTATAAAGTTTATAACACCTATTTCACTTCAACAAGATATGCACAAGAATATGATGCATAGCCATTCGAACATAATTGTTGCATTAAATTGTAACTTAGGGTCAATTGCATGATAGTTAGATCCCTTGGATTTTTCTCATTTATATATCTCAAGCACACTTTCGAACCGTGTCTGCATGTTAGTCTCAATTGTCCCTACCATCTGTCTTAGCAAATGCTTATGTGAAATCCAAAGGATGCTAAACACTCAACCCCAATTCCCATAGTTGATATGATATTTTGTGTTGTCTTACTTGCTTTAAATACTATGTGAGCATTTGGCATTAAGAAATGACTTAGGCCATCTTTGGATCGTTAGAGCCTAAATATTCCCTGACCTATACTAAATATATCCCTAGTGTCCCCTTTGAGCCTAATGAAAAGAATGGAGTGTGCTAAGCACACTATTGAAACCCCCATTCGCCATCGCTTCTATTACCCACATTAACTTAACCCTAAAAGCCTATACACTTTTAGCCTACCCTTTGAGAGAGTAGGATGTGGGTGGGAAATTGATTCTAGGAGGACCACTTCTTTTCGCTAGGCTATTTTTTAAGGCTTCTTCTTTCCGTCGTCGAAAAAAAAAATAAAAAAAAAATATATCATGTGTCGATTTAAAAATGAAACTAAGAAGAAGAGTGTAAACAAAGATTCAAATGGAAGCATAGCTTTCAAGAGAAAATATGTTAGAAAAATTCTACCGCCGATTGAATGATGTGATATTTTTAGAAGAATATATTGCCCAAAACAAGTTTGGGGGAAGAAGAAAACTTAAAAGTTACAAAAGCACCCCTCCACTTGTGGTCTTTGCAGTGTCCTAGCCTAAATAGGGAAAACTTCCTCTTGCTTGGAAGTATGAGGGATAAAGGGTAGTCTTACTCTCTCACTTTGAATTCTAATTCCTTTCCTTCATATCCCCCAACACCTTGGCCTTACATTACAAGCTAATAAAGACCTAATGATCTTCTTGCCAATGCTTATGTTGTTTTAACTGTCAAGTGAGTAACATGAAATTGATCACACACTTCTTATTCACTATTATTTACCCTAAAAGCTCACTGTGTTAGCATAATCTTAGCTATTACAAGTCATTGGGATAGGAGAGCATTGTATGTCATACATAGAAGTGCATGGGATGGATGTATAAGTCTTTTAAATCCTTGGGACCTTTTTGTCTGTAACTGACCGGGTTTGGATGGTAGATCTCATAATTCTTAATGCATGATTTTCTCTTAAACTTTGATTTTCATATGAATGTGGTGTTTAGCTTAATAAAACTGTTTTAGTTAAGATATTCTTTAAGACTGGTGATCACACACACACGGAGAAATTAGAAGTAGTAGCAGTCTTAAGAAAAGACTAGTTGGTTTTATATGACTAAGCCTGCATATATGTGGTGAGCACCAAACTGAGATTACATGCATGCCAAACATCTATAACTTGAGATGAAGCCAAAAAGATTTTATGTTTTATTTTGAGTGTAATTTTTATTTTTAATTGCTTTTGTATTTATTTGTTTTTGTATTTATCTGCATAGTCGAGTCACTCGAAAGAGTCTCCTTGAGTTTGTGGGTTTATAGAGGAGTGTAAATAGTGTCACCCTCACAAAAAGATTTTAATTTTTGTTATTTATATGCTTTTGTATTTATAAGTTTATTTGTTTACTCGTGGACGAGCAAAGTTCAAGTTTGGGGGTATTTGATCGATGTATTTTATACGTCGATTTTATATACTTCTATGACTTAAATTATGCTATTTCACGAGGCTTTTGGTTACTAATATATGTTTTCGGTGAGTTTTGTAAGTTTCGGTTAATTGTGAAAATACGCGAAACTCCGTGGTTTTAAGTGCAAATTTCAAGAAGGGCCAAAAGGAAAATTGAAGAAACAATGAAAGTCGTATCTGGACACCTTGCGGACGCAAGGTGCCTCGCACTTGCGACCGCAAGGTAGGCGCACTGTAGAAAAGGGCTCAAGTCAAGATTTCCAAGGCCGAACACATCGGAGACCTTGGGACGCAGTACCCAAAGACCTTGCGACCGCAAGGTGGGCAGAATGCGACCTATTCGGATTTTCACATAGTCATTCAATCCGATTACAACTCCCGAGTATATATAGAAGCCAGAGGCCGAGCCAAAGTATAGGGAGGACGGCTGGAAGCTCTCTTTTCATAGTTTTTAGGTAGTTTTAGATTGTATAACATAGTTAGATCCTGTAATTTCAAGTATCGAAGATCAAATCATGTATCCGATCATCTCCATGTGTTGTTCATTGTCTATGATGAACTAAATCATCCATAATCTAGAGGTGGGAGGTAACTTGTATCGAATTTATGTTTTGATTCTTATATATATGTCTATTCAATGCTTGTTGATTGTGTTGTTTATCAACCCCTATATTATTTTGCTTTGAACAAATGAATGTAATCGCAAATAATAAAGGCTTAGAGGTGCGGATAACCGCATGACCAAGTGCATATGTCGCATAATCGGCTCACCAACACAATAAATTGGACCTATCGATGCACGAGAGTGATAAGTTAGGACCAGTTCTTACATGATCTAGGTGACAGATAGATCATAAATCTAGGTGACAACTAGATTAACAGCTCATGTGCTTAGGATATAGAATGGATGAATTTTATGGGATGGAGGCTGAACCAATTGTTCAACAGACTATATCTATTTTTAGTGAACGAACCCAAGACATTGAATGACACTATTATGAATTGAACATAAAGGAGATATAAGTGAAACCCAGAATCCTAGATTTCCACCCACCATAAGATCTTCATATCTATTATTACTGTCTAATTAGTTAAACATCTATAACTAGTAGTTTAGAGTAGAATTAAACATAAAACCCCCCCTTAGGTTAATAATCTGCTATCAATAATTGCACTGTTCGTGATCACTTGTCTCTGTGGGTTCGACCCTTGCTCCCAATACTATTCTATAATAGTCTTGTTCACTTGCAAGGAAAAAGATTAAATAAAACATCGATCAGCAGGGTCCACCGAGATTCCTTCCTTGGATACCACATGCCCTAAGAAAGTCACCTTGTCTAGCCAGAACTCCCACTTCTTGAATTTGGCATAAAGCTTCTCTTCCCTCAAGATTTGCAACATCGCTCTTAAGTGTTGTTCATGTTCTTCCTGTGTCTTAGAGTAGACCAAGATATCATTCATGAAAACAATCACACATCGATCGAGAAATTTCTTAAATGCCCTATTCATCAAGTCCATGAATGCGACTGGGGCATTCGTCAACCCAAATGGCATCACTAAAAACTCGTAATGTCCATATCTGGTTCTAAAGGCAGTTTTAGAGACATCTTCCTTCCTAACCCTTAACTGGTGATATCCCGACCGAAGGTCGATCTTTGAGAAATAGCATGCACCTTGCAGTTGATCGAACAAATCATCAATCCTAGGTAATGGATACCTATTTTTAATAGTGACCCGATTCAATTCTCGGTAGTCTATGCACAACCTCATAGACCTATCCTTCTTTTTTACAAACAATACCGGCGCACCCTAAGGCGAAACACTTGGTCTAATCAGTTCTTTTTCCAATAATTCCTGCAATTGTTCCTTAAGTTCTTTGAGTTTAGCCGGTGCCATTCTATATGGTGCTTTAGAAATGGGAGCCGTCCCGGGTATTAGATCAATTCCGAACTCTACCTCATGTTCTGGTGGTTGTCCAGGGAGGTCTTCAGGAAACACATCTTCGAATTCCTTCACCACTGGGAGCGATTCTATGTTAGCGTCGGGTTTACGGGTGTCGATGATAGAGGCTAAGTATCCTTGGCAACCTTTCCTTAATAATCGCATAGCTCTTAAGGAAGAAATTAACCATGACAATATAGTCGGCCTTGACCCCTTAAAACGAAACTCTGATTCACCTAGTACACAGAATACCACTTCCTTCTCAAAACAATCAACCTTCACATGGAACGCAGCTAACCAATCCATACCCAAGATTACATCAAAATCTTGAATGTCTAAAGGAATGAAATCGATGGGCATTTCTCTATCTCCTATCTTCAAGGAACAGCTTCTAAACACTGAATTTACTGGAATAGACTCCTTAGTTGGGGTATCAATTACTAATCCAACGTCTAATTTCTGGGGTGTGAGTTTCATACGACGTGCAAATGATGTGCATATAACTGAATGCATGGCACCAGGGTCGATCAATGCATATACATTTCGTGAGTAGAGTTGGATAGTACCTGCCAACACGTCGTTTGTTGCCTTGGCATCCCTTGTTGCCATTGTAAAAATCCTTCCTTGCCCCGGTGGTTTCATTTTATCTTCTGTCACTGGGTTTCTAGTAAAACCCTTCTTTAGTGGTTCTGGGCACTCCTTGACTCTATGTCCGACTTTTCCACAATTAAAGCAAGCTCCCTTCCCACGATAGCATGCTTCTGTTGGGTGATTTCTCTCGCACTTGTGGCATGTCGTATTTGTGTTTTGATTCTGCCATTTATTTTGATTGTGCCACTGGTTATGATTCTGAGTTTGATTTCGATTTGGCTGAACAACCTCTCTGTTGCGATCGCCCTCTACATTCCTCCTTTTATTTCCACCCCGGCGACTTCTTGACTGCTTGATTGCCCATGATACTTTCCCATGTTATTCTCAAAACCTCTCTTCTTCTCGTCTATCTTTCTTCGGTACTCAGCAGAACTTAGTTCGATCAAACGAGCTCGGTCTAGAACTTCGGCGTAAGTTGGTAGTTTCAAAGGCAGTAATCTGTAGCTAATTTGATCGCTAGGGCCCCTCTCAAACTTTCTAGCCTTCTGACTTTCATCTCGAATGAGTTCTGGAGCATATTTCGACAACTCCGTGAACTTTGCATCATACTCATCGACTGTCATTTTTCCCTGTTCGAGGTAAAGAAATTCAACCATCTTCCTTTCTTGCATACTTGGGGGAAAATACTTCATGTTGAAGGCTTCACGGAACATCTCCCAGCTATAAACTTCTACTCCATTTGCCTCCACTGTCCTCTTCTCCGATTTCCACCATTGATTAGCCTCCCCTCCCAAAACAAATGTAGCAAAATTTACCTTCTGTTCATCGGTGCATGCCATGGTTCCAAAAATTTTCTCCATGTTTTCTAGCCATTCTCCTGGTTCCTCGATGCCTGGCTTACCAGAGAAGGTATTGGGTTTCATCCTATGGAAACTTTCCAGTAGTTCCCTAATGGTTGGTTGAGTTGGTGGTGGTGGTGATGCAGCAGCAGTAGCCGCCACAGCTGCAGCCGCAATTGCAGGTGTTACGTTTGCTTGACCCATGCTTGCCGTAATGGCTTGCGTGAGGCCTTGGATAAGGGCCACTAGCGTTGGGTCTACAGGAGCAGGACCGTTCATGTTTATTCCTGGTTGTTGGCCGACAGGGTCTTCTGCGACTCCTGAGGCAGAGTCTTCAATGACTCTCCTACCTCGGCCACCTCGTCCACGTCCACAACCTCATACACCACCCCGCGTTCCACTTCGTCCTCCTCTAGCCATCTTTAACTGTCATAAGCATAGCGAGATGTCATAAGCGCAAGTCTAGATTTTTTTATTCTAAATTAAATGTCCGAACTAAATTCGTACTAAAATTTTAAATCTATATCCAAGGTATGATAAATCTTATCGCACTATTTGTTGGGTATTTATCATAAAATTCAGAAACACAAACAAGACCATCCTTTATTAATTTAACGGATATAAAGAGTCTCAAAAACTTTATTAATTCAAAAATATATTGTCTCAAAACATAAACTCCATCAAATTATTCTAGGGATTCTTATGGGTCCTTTAGAGTGCGCCACGTATCTTCAAAATTAGCCCATTTATAGCCTCTCGCGACCAACCCACTCTTGGGAGATCGGCATGAAGAGCCATGTCAATGTCTTGACATGTTAGGACGATTTCCCTAAGGAACCTATGGTGTCTTGCATGGGTCTTATACAACTCGTGCTCTAACTCTCCCACTCGAGCGTCCAATTCTTGTACAAGGTTTATTGTAGGTTTGTTACGATTATCGCTTATGTCACTGTCTTCCCCGCCTTCCGGAAGCTCTTCAGGAGCCTCTTCAGGGATTTCTTCAAGAATCTCTTCAGGGTCTTCCTCGGGTTCGCTAACGAGGTCATCCTCCTCGGGTTCCGAATCAGAAGGGTTTCCCATATTCCAGTTCTCTAAGTCAAGGTCCATCTAAAATCAACAATTAGGTTAGATAATACAAATAATTAGGTAATGCATTATCATATACTATCTATGTCCCAAAGATTTTTCCCATGCTAGATCATAACCTAGAAGCTCTAATACCAACTGTAACGCCCCAAAATTTCATACCAATTTATAATCCCAAAATCTTGGACGTGTCACTATTACAAATACTAAATCACAATAATTCCAAAATCATCTCTTAATGACTAATAATTAAAGAAAGTCATAGAGTACTTATTACACTTCGAAAGTATAATTAAACAATTCTATAGTTCCAAAACGGCTAAACCAAATACTTGTCCAAATAATATAAAACGAGCTAATTTGAAAAATGAATCTTCAGGTTGTCCTTGACGGTATCCAATTTACTTAAAACTGGAAGGAAAAAGATTTGGAAGGAATGAGCGAACAATACCCATCAAAATCATATACAACCCCTCCGAAATCTAGGGAAAGGTCTATCAAAATAAAATATTCAAAAGGGATTAATATTCAAATGGTTCATAATCGAGAATAACACAATGTGATGATAAATTTCATATTTCATAATGTCACAAAAGAATTCGATATAAAGGATAGAGATACAAAGACATTTGCGAGAGGTCTAATCATCGCCAACTGTCCCATACCAGTTGGAGATGACGACCAACCCGCGGACACCATGATCACATAAACGGTCTAATGACTTCTTTTAAACAAGGATTCACAATATAATAGTGACAGTTCATAATGGTATATCCGAATAACCAAGCCACGGGCCAGGTGGCATAATTCATAATCAAATTTCAAAATCAAAATGCTACTTTATCTCAGTAGCCAGTTGTTCAACTTAGTGATCATAGTAAAATTTCAAAAACATAATATGCCAACGATAATTTGGTTTCACAAAAATATCTCACTTGGAAATTTAATATTCGTGAGATATATAATGAGATTTACAATTTGGAGTAACAAAATAACGGATGCGACGGAATTCAAATGCAAATTCCAACTCAAAGTTGGTTCACGTTTCAAATAAAGGTAAATGTCAAAGAATTAGCGGAAGCCTATCAATTTAGAATAAATAATTCAAACAGCTAAAAGATGTATAATCCTTTACCTGATTATCTTAGTGAAGACAAGTCTGAAATACGAGCGATCGCCTTACGTTTTGTTGCCTCGATCTAAATTCCAAAATAAAACTTAATTATATAACTAAATATTTAAGATTTGTTATCTACTAATAACTATAAATTTTTAGTACATTTAACCTTGTTATAAAAAAAAAATCACTTTTAAAACTTACGTACTATTTACTCCAATTATTTTTTACAATTCATGTCATCAATTATGGCCAAAATAAAAATAATAAAATGGTTTCTTACTTCCTTGATTTGATCACTCCTCCATAATTTCTCTCACTTTTCTTTCTATGTGTAATCACCTTTCTACCAGTTACTGGAATGGTAGTATACTACCCAATTAATACCAACCAAAAAGAAACAATAAAAAAATGAAAACTCAATTACTAAATCAATTAACCCCTACTAGTCTACTCCTATTAATACTCCTTTTTTGTTTCATTCCCAGCACACCCATTTCCTCCCCCTTATTCTATTATGTTTTTTTTTATTCTCTTTGGTTCACTGCATAGCAGATCAGAACTGATCATCTTCAGGAACTTCATCTCATCTCTTTCCCTGCCGAGTTCCCTTTCTTCTTTTTTTTTTCTTTTTTTTTTCTTTGAACACTTTATACACAAGTCAAGATATTACTCCCACCTTACAGATTACTCTCGATATTTTTTCTTACAGATTCACCAACTCAATAAAACCATATTCTGCTAACCAAACTAACAAGACAATCCATTTCCCGAAATTTCAAAAGGAGGAAGACATTATCTCACCTTAATCAAGGACTCGATCTTGCTAAGCGGGGATCTGGTGTGTCGTTGGCTCTATCCACTTCGTGACTTCACCAAATACTCCCTGTAGACACCCCAATTTTGTACCCCTGGTATGTGACATGACATAAAATATCAAGACATGTTAAAACATTAACAAATGTCAATTTACAGGGTCAAAAGTGCAAAAGGACAAAGCAGGATGCGCAAAAGAATGCAATGCAGGGTTCAAAGTGCAAAACTTTGGAAATTATGGAAAAGTTGGCGCCACCCATATGAAATCTTGGCATGGCGCCAAGATTCCCTTCCTAGCGCCCAAAAATGCCTTCCCGGCTCCCAGGGTTTGCAACAGTTGCCGAAATGTCCAAACTTGTCTGTGATTGGTACAACTGATTGATGCACAAAGAGTTAAATTAAATTCCTTCAGTGTCCTCAATCCAGCCTATAAATAGAGGCCTTGGGGTCGACCTTCAGTACACCATTTCATCGATAAAAATTCTCCGCGTTCTAGTTAAATCGAGAGCGAAGTGAGATAGTGAGCGATCACCTCAAAAAGCCTCGAAACCCTGCCTAACCTCCTCCAAACACAAAACCAACCGGTAGAAGCGAGCCTTAGCCCCCCAGCTAGGTATCCACCCTATTTCCCCGATCCAAAAATTATGGAAAGAGCAGTTGCTCTGCCCGATTTAAAAGGCCAAATCAGCCAGAAATAAGCCGTTATTCTGCCTGATTTTAGCCTACCTCAAGCAAACACAACAACCAAAATAAACAGTTACTCTGCCCAAATTCCGAGGCCGAAAGTAACTTTCAGAAGCAGTCACTCTGCCCGAATCCACACAACACACAACAACAACAAAAAAGACTCCCTCTTCCTGAAGGACAGAGCGAGCACACCCTAGGCCGTCAGTAAGTTTTATATTAAAGTTTTATTTGTAAAAAATATTATTTGCAATCCAGCCCAATGTAGATATATAAGCAGTTGTGCTGCCCGGATTTAGTTAGGAAATAGTACTAAAAAGAGCCGTTATTATGGCCAAATAATTTCAAGTATATTTGTAATAATTTGTAAAAGAGACAGTTGCAAGTCTGTAAATAATGTAGACAAATTGATGTATTTGTAGGCAGTTAATGCTTTATTTATCTGTTAAATAAATATAACAAAAAGCATACTTTAGCCAAAAACTGTTTTGAGAACGAAAGGGCGAGTTGGGTGCCTAGCACCTTCCCAACTCGTAACTTAGCCTCCGGACCCGCTTTTATTATCTCTGGTTTTCTTTTTGGTTTTGCTTTATTTATTCCTCAAAATAAAGATGGCGACTCTAAAACATTTTGGATCCAGTGGGGCCTCGCAACATCTTTCCTTGCACTTTTTCGTTTTCCCCTAAAAAAGGGAAAATGAGAATGGAAAGGTGATGTATTCCTATGTCCTGGTATCCCCTAAACAATGGGATAACTTGACGTAGAAAACCCAAAGCACCCATAGTGATCCAAAATAGGCCATAAGGCTATTTTCATAAAATCCATAGTGGGGGCGCCGCAACATTCCTTCCTTACACTTTTCCGCTTTCCCCTAAAAAAGGGAAAATGGGAATAGAAGGGTGATGCATTCCTATATCCTGGTATCCCCTAAAAAGGGGATAACTTGACATAGAAAACCCAAAGCTCCCATATTGAATCACAAATCCACTAAAGGCAACCGAGGCGCATTCTAACGCGCTATTCCGACAGCACTCCTCTCGCACTTTTGATTTCGTCTTCCCCTAAAAAAGGGAGGGTGGAACAAGAGCAGTGGATGTCACCGTATCCGCACGTACGCGCACCCCTATCCAAGGGCGCACGGGGCGCGGGCGCACAGTCCGGGAACCCACAGTGGCGACTTTGTTGGGGAGATCGTTTTTATTTTAATAAATAAAAATGAAGGGCTAGACTCAGTAACCAAAACTTTTTTTTTCTTTTTTTTTCTGGCTAACGTATGCTTGTTATATTAATTTAAACACTTGAATATTACGTTCCTTTAACATCCGTGTCTATATTTGTGGATATGATCCTCCATCTTGCAGCAGTTTCATTTCAAACACTGTTACGGATATACTTGAAAATATTCGTATTTCTTTTCAAAAAAAAAATTGCAATATTTTATGTGCAATAATTTCCGGGCAGCACAACAAAAGGGTCGGGGCTTTATTTTTAATATCGCTTCATTTTTGGCTCTATATATTATTTTATTCTGCTTTACTTTCATTCCACAATATATATATATATATATATATATATATATATATATATATATATATATATATATATATATATCTGTGTGTGCATTCATTCTGTCATTTTATTTCAGGGATTAGTACACATGTGTAATTAATAGGAATAGATAGATTCCCCACTTTTCTTTCTATTTCTTAATGTGATGTGCTTGCTTGCTCGCGCTCAAACTAAAAAGCCGAGAAAATCCATAAATAACAGCAAGACGAGCCATATCTGTTTTATTTTCTATTTCTATATCTGAAAAAAAAAATCTTTTTCTGCTTTTTAGATACTGCACACATGCGCACATGCATATAAATATATTCCGAACTGCTACCCTACACCATGGACAGCCTACCCCATGCATAAGCCAACGTTAGACTACATATAGATTCTCAGGACACTTCAAAGACCAACCGGTTTTTGCATTTTAAATCGTGAGTCAGCCCCTGTCAAAAAAAAAATGTGTGCAAGTCAAAAAAAATGTGCAAATAAAAAAAATACACTGGAGCTGATTTATTATTTTCTAATGCTCAACCTGTGAGAACCCAAACCCCATTTCATGTTTGTCATCATTATAACATGTTTACAATAGATCTTGGCATGTTAGAGACTTCATTTCATGCATATCTTACTTGCATTGTATTGGTTGAGATCATAATAGAGTAATGGTCTTCCATGCGTTGCATGCCTTGTTGTTGATGTTTCGTGTGCTCATCGTATTATGTTAGCACCTAAATAAGTCTAATGAGAGTCTTAGTACTTGGCATCTAAGGTTTATAATGTTCATCTTAGTTGTTGTGTGCTTGGTTGGAAGTTTAGAAGCTTCGTTGCTTCGTTTGTGTTTTGTGGTTTTCATCATTGCTTGTATTGCCTTCATTTCGTCTTGAGAGAAGTTCGGTTGAGTTCTAGGCCTTGAATACAAGCCATAACCATGTCTAAACAAGCCTAATACATGTTCATTCTATCCTATATTAAGTTGGGTTGGATTCGTGTTTGATTCGTTGGCTGTTTGTCGAGTGGTTCCAGCCATGTTTTAATATGTTTCGGATGTGTTTCGGGTGTGTTTCCGACTTGTTTTGAGTTGGGTTACACCTTAGGATTGTTGCCAATGATTTTGAGATCATTTAGGACAAGTTTAGATGAAGTTTAAGTGTTGAACCTTGCGGCCGCATGGCTCTTGGATCAGTGGCTCGCATTGAGATGCTGAGAGCAAGTGAAAATGTTCAGAATCTGTGTGCAGAGACCATGCGCTCGCATGGTCATATTTGGATGCGACCGCATCCTCCTGTTTTCTGCATTTGTGAGTTTTTGAGTGGGTTTTGGTCGAAGACCCTTGTGCCCTTGCCCTTGGCCGTCCTTGGTGACTCAAAGCCCTCATTGTTGACTCTCCTAAAACCCTTTTAAGCCCTTAGATCATTCCTTATCAATGGCTTGCAAGCCATAGCCAATAGAAAGCCAAATAACCCCCTTCACATGGATTGGGGTTTTGTTGGAAGGTATAAAAGAGACTTTCAGCCCTTTCAGCCATTTGTGATCAACAATAACCAGAGAATCAGAGCTTCATCCACCATTTTCGTCCATGGAGGTCACCCTAACTTGAAGGACCATTTCCCGGAGTTCCGGTGGTCTGATCGACGATCCGAGACCGCCAAATCGAAGCCCTTGATCTTCTCTACAACAATCCTTGCTTTGATCATCCATTCATCCATTAATCTTAGGACTAAGGTGAGTGACAATTCCCTGAGATTTCCATGTTCAATAAAATAGCATGACCCCTTCATTATAGTTGTTCTATTAATGATTGTGAACACTTTTTGTGAAGACAAATCCCCCAATTCAACCTTTGAAATATGTGTAGGATTTTATGAATTCTTATTGAAGTTGTGATTTTGACATTTTGTAAAGCATGAATGTTGTTTATAATGAGCTTAGGAATAACTCTTGTGAAAGAATATGTTTCAATTCAAGGTTTAACAAAATCACCGAAACTAGGGTTTGAAACTCGGGATTGTGTTTAAGGCTAGTTTAAGAACATGAACGGCTTAGTTATCGAGTTCTAAATGAACGGAGAACTTAGAAAAGGGCAATGTGATACATATAGTATCAATGCTCTACTTGGTTGAATTTTAGTAAAACTCACCGGAGTTGAAATTAGGGAGTTATGAACAATACCAACTCCACATTCAATCCCTACGACGATTGTAGTGCGTTAGACTAATGTATTAGCTTACGTGACTTTGGGATGGATTGAAGGGCATGTTTGATATGCGTGCTTATAAGTCTCAATTGAGTTCTTATGCGGATTATATGATTGTGTGAAGTAAATGCATGATTGAGAGCATGTTGTAGAATGATATATCTATTTGACATGTTGAATTCGCTCTTGTCGAATTCCTATGTGATTTCTTAATGAGTAAACACCTACTTGTTGAATAAGTTCGCTCTTGTCGAACGTGTTCCTTATTTGAGATTATATGACGAGTAAACATCTACTTGGCATTGCATGAGTCCAGCTGGCATATTTGGTTGAGTCGTTGGTGTGACAATGCATCGCCGTCACGAGTTATGGGACTCGTGATAGTGATGGGTTGTTATACCGGGTTTTTATCACACACGCCTCCACTGTTGGCCACAGTGGGGAAGTAGAAACTTGGCTGTAACCAAGAGAGCACATTGGCATGTCTAAGTACCAAGGAGAGAGCTTGGTACCCGAGTAAAGAACTCGGTACTTTGATACACTATTCACGGGTATCATTGGCACGAAATGTTAACGCTGTGTATTGCAGGAGCTACGTAGCGGCACCGGTTCCATAACATATCCTCCTTATATGTGGTTTACTTTATAGCACTTATGTGAAACAATGTGCTACCATGGATATGTGATTAAGTGTTTATTAAATGAATGCTTTGATTGACTTGATATTAAAGATGATATCTTGCTATGTATGTTGCATAATGCCATGACATGCATAATTGTTAACTCACAAAGTCTTTATGACTTACCCCCTCCCTTTTACTGCTTTAGATCCGAGCCGTTCAAGTACCGCTCGTTGAGGCGTGCAGGGTTCGTGCTTGTCCGTGATCGCACACGACGAGGTTGTGGTTTATAGATGTCCTTATTTTGTTCTCTTTTGTAAGGACGTTGGGTTTAACAAGTCATTTAGACTTCGCTTGGGAACTTTGTTTATTTGTGTTTACGTCTATACTTGTATCCTATTTTGAGCGCCGGCGAATGTACGCCGAGCCTTGTATAGATGTAGTATGGTTCACAGGTTTTATACTTCTTCTGGGCATTACATTAGCTCTTATTTAATTATGTTGTTTCTCCGGCATGTTGTAGCCGTCGAGGTATATTTGCATGAACTGTTTAGTGTTGGGTTCCGGTAGTAAAGTCGCCGATGAATTGATATACTTGTCTTTAATTGTTATATCAGGTTTAAAAAGTTTTAAAAATTTCCGGCCTTTTGGTGCCGAGTCGCGCTTCATCTAAAATGTTGCGTCACGTCGTTTTCAATAATTGACTCTTTGCATGTATTGTTGTCCTATTTGGACGACTTGACTTGTGATTCCACCTCGGGGTCCGGGTCGGGTCGTCACACAACCTAGACCATTTCGAATGGTGGATCCCGAAAAGAGTATATGCTCTTCGCCTGGGATCAGTCCGATCTCAGGGAGTCGAAAGGCAGGTGGAATACGTTGGTCCTATACTCTGGAGAAAGAATCCACTGTTCCAGGAAAAGTCCTGAGACCGTCAAAATTAAGCAGGTGTTTATTCGGTCAATTTGTAGGGAAAATAATAAATAATAAAATATACTAATAAAGGCACGCTGTACTCCAAGCCCAGAAAGCCTTCAGCCAGCCTTTTGATACATGCAAACCCATTTTCCTCAGAAACCTGGCCCAATTTTGAAAAGGCAGAGACAGTACTGGGCGAATGGTACGGGAAACAAGTACAGAAACAGTTCAGAGGGTACAGATCCAGACAGTATGGCAGCAAAAAGTGAACAGTCCGCCATGGGTACAGATGCAGGGGACTCCCGGGTATGCTCCAACTCCAGAAATGCAGCAATGGCTAGACCAAACTTTGGGTGCACATGCTAACCATATAATAAGCCAAATGACAGACCTAGTACAAAGCTTGAAATCCAGTAGTGAGGAAATCTCTACCCCTGCAGTCCACAAAAAAACAGCAACCTCACACATGCCTCCAAACTCAATTTCTCAGCCAAACACTAACCCACCAAATACTGCCAATATCCCAAATCCTTACCAAATACCGCAGCCAGAAAATAAACAAGCTATGACAGGAGCCAGCAATGATGGAAGTCACTGGGAATCAGGAAAAGAAACTCCTAAGTATACACTTTCTCTTAAGTTTGAAGCCTGGCTAAAAGAAGCGGTGGACGCTCATACGGGAAGAATAACAAACCAAGTGGTGGGTGATCTTTTAGAAGGCTTCTTAGAAGTTCTAGCTACTCTCTCCCAAAAAGTCAAAATCTCAAAACATGTTTCTAATACCTCCCATCTCCCTGAAGCAAACCTTCCTGATACCTCAGAGAATATCCTTTTCCAAACCTCTGGAAAGCCACCAAGTGCTCTGAGTGCTAGCCATCAGCCAAAGAATGATCCCATGGCCCAAGGAGGTATGATTCCAAATGCCCAAAGTTCTACCATGTATCCTCCAGAAATCAACTCCGATCTCCCCCACCTAGATGCCTGCTACTATAACCAAAAGAATTACCTTCCTCTAGACCCTTCAAATACTTATTCCAAGCAAATTACCTCAGGGTTTCCAAAAGAAGTAACTTGTGTACCAGGAAAAGAATCCCTCTTGGGCCAAGGTCCAGGCAACCCACTCCCACTACAATATTATCCAACATAAAAAAATTCTACCCAGTTGCCAGACCAAATCTAAACCTGGCCATTTGCCTAAGCCAATGGGCCGAAAAGGAATAAGACATTATGACGACCTGCCTGCCCCAAGACCTGAAATACTCCGAACACTGTGGGCCCATGGGATACTGAAACCCATTGATAATTACCGACCACCCAAACCATTACCTGCTTACTGCAATCATGCCCATTATTGTGAATATCATCAAAGCAGTGGTCATCTCACCGACAAGTGTCATACACTCAAAGATGCAATTCAGGATCTCATCGATAGCAAGGTAATTACAGTGGCAGACACAAAATTTGTTCAAACAGATCAAGCCAAGGAGGTCTAAAAAGGGCAAGTTAGTTAACCATGAATAAGGGTGCTGTAAGATATGTTGTTCAATAAAGGAGTTCCTAAATAAATGTTTAAAAGAAAGAGTTTCTTGGGTATAATAGACAGGGGCACTAATTATGGAAAGCTCCCTGCTGAGTTCGAGCTTCTCAAGCCTCTGCAGAACTGGTATAATTCGACCGGCCCGCTCTTGGCTCCCGCAGACCTGGTGGACCGCTTCGGATATACTATCCCCCTTCCTTCCCCTAGCTTTACGGATTGGTCATCTATCGATCCACTCCCTAAGAATGAGGATCTCAAACCCGAGGTCCTC
The DNA here is from genome assembly GCA_013146195.2 of Codonopsis lanceolata. Lineage (NCBI taxonomy): Eukaryota > Viridiplantae > Streptophyta > Magnoliopsida > Asterales > Campanulaceae > Codonopsis > Codonopsis lanceolata. The sequence goes on from CM028384.1 coordinate 79,737,795, forward strand.
AATAATGTAATACGCCCTGTGCAGTTTGCTATTAATGATAATCTGAGTGTCTTTGCTTATTCCTTAGTTGCACCTACATTAAAAGACACATTAAATAATCATAATAACGAGTCATTTGATGCAATGAACCCAAATGATAAAAGAAAAAAAAAAGAACATTTGCTTGAGCTTGTAAAGTCAGTTGAGCAACAGGAACAACAATCGCTCATCAGCAGCAGCTGAAGATTTGTCCATCATCAATCTGGGGCTGAACAATCAAGTCAAAGAAATCAAAATCAATAACTACCTTCAAGGTTCTGGAAAGGCAACACTCATGGATCTCCTTAAAGAGTTCGTGGACGTATTTGCCTGGTCCTACGAAGACATGCCAGGGCTAGGTCCAGCCACAGTCAAACACCGGATCCCCATATATCCGGATGCTCGGCCAGTTAAGCAGAAGCTCCGCCTAATCAAATCGGAATGGTCACTACAACAAGAAAAAAAAAATCATGAAGCAGCTGAACGTCAATTTCATTCGGGTAGTAAAAAAAATAATTTATATATATATATATATATATATATATATATATAATATATAAAGAAAATACCCGATCAAGCTGTCCAAAATAGTGACCATTTCTAAGCCCAATGGGGAGGCCCGAATCTGTATAAACTTCCGCGACCTCAGCCAAGGTGTCGCCCAAAGATGACCTCCCTCTATTCAGTACTGATATTGTGGTAGACGCCGTTGCTACTCACAAAATCGGATCCTGTGTCGACAGCATGCTGGGCTATAGTCAAATCAAAGGGCAGTAGAAAGACCAAGAGAAGACCTCATTCAACACCTCCTTGGGAAACCTACTGCCATCATGTCATGCTGTCTGAACAAAAAAAAAACACAGGGGCTACTTATCAAAAGGCTGTCACTACTCCTTTCCACGATATGTCGTATAATGTCAAAGAGATCCGGTCAGGAAGTGATGTACTCCTCACAAGCAAGGAAAAAGAAGACCTTGTTCAGCCCTCCAATCTCGACAAACTCAAAAGGTACTATGCTTGAGCTAATCTATCCAGCAAAGGGCTTCCCTCTCCAGCTCGCTAGGTTGAAAACCCGAAAGGGCGGCCTAGGCAATAGTTAGAGCATAAAAAAAATAGTAATAAAAGGAGAAATAAGGGCTCGCTAGGTTGAAAACCCGAAAGGGCGGCCTAGGCAAAAGTTAGAGCATAAATAAATTTAAAAAAAAAAAAAGAAAATCAGGAGAAAAATGAGAGGGAAGGCACTCTTTGGATCCTCGGCATTCTATCTCCAGTCTTCAGAATGCAACGGGCTCGGCTGACAAAAGAACAGAAAAACCACAACAGAGGCTCACATTAAAACATTAAAACATAATATTACATATCCTAAGGTGCAACTTAGGAATTTTTATTTAAGACATTTACATTATGCATTATGCCTGCACATATATACTTTTGCCTATACCCCCACTTGTTCCCCTCAGATATCCTTTCATTTTGCAGCTCAGCCCCGAAGTGGTCTATCAGTGCATGCGGCGTCCACCCAGCCGGGTCCATATTCCCCTTTTGCGAGGCGCAGAGGAACCTCTGTTCTCATCGATGAGAGCCAAGTATCTCCCTTCTCATCGTCGGCCCATTTTCCCGACGGTTGTATTGCTAGGACCGGCCCCATTATCTCTAAAACCGGTGCCCCATCCAGCTTTGAGGTGGAGGGACGGCCTCTCCGCCTCCCTGGATTGTGTTGCCGACTGCATTGCTAAGCAGGCATCTCATAATCATCATGCCTAACAGCAGTGCCCCATCCAGTTTGAGGCGGAGGGACAGCCTCCTCCGGCTCCCAGGGATTGTGTTGCCGACTCACATTGCTAAGCCGAGGAACCTCATAATCATCATGCCTAAAGCCGGTGCCCCATCCAACTTGAGGGGGGGGAACAGCCTCCTCTGGCTCCCAGGGATTATGTTGACGACTCGCATTCCGAGCCGAGGAGGCTTACGTGACGGGACCGTACGCTTGGTCCAGAGCTACCTGGGTGCCGAGATTGTGTACTGCCCGTCAAAATCTTCCCCGCAAGGCTCGAGGGATGACCAGGCCTGTCAATATCTTCGCCTATTTCCATAAGGCGAACATCTATACCAGTGGCGACATGACGACCAAACAAGTTTCTCAGGCTTCGCCTAATCTCGCGAGAGGACCCCTCTGCAGTCACCATTATCCACGAAATACTCGTGGACAAAAGCATATAGTCGAAAACAAATAGGCCACGTGAAGACTATCAAAGTCAAGCCGCCACATCCTCTCGAAATCAAAGTCCGTAGTTACGTTATTCTCCATCTCCAAGAACACGGACGAGAGTCATATCCGGATAATCTCCGCCCTCCTCCCAAATCAGCGCAATATTCTGTCATCCGCCCCTATAAAAAAGAGGTCCTCCTAATACCCAAAGATGACAACTTTGGGCATATCCAGCGAAGAATGCAAAATGAAGCTTAGCGAATTTCCCAAAGTGATGAACCACCAGCTATATCCATAGAGCCCCTCAGAAAAAGCTCTCGGCCCAGTCATAGTGAGTAATTAGTTTGGGGAAAGCGGCCGTGAAAACCATACGGAAATCCTGATCATATATCGCTCCATAAGGTACATGAGCCATCACACACTGAAAATGTTCTTCTAGCCATATATGGATTAAAATGGAATTTGACCGTAGGAGAAAAGTTCATCGCCCACCGGCGAAAACATCGAACGCATTCAGCCAAGGTCTGCCCAAGATCAGGGATAATATTTGATCGGCGGTCCCGTGCTTGCAAAGCAAGATCAACAACTCCCACGTCAATAAATCCTCGTTGGCCAACCAGCAAGTATCTCCCCACCAGGCACAAAGAGAGCTGTCAGCCGGCGCCTCAAATAGTCTACATCATTCTCCCGAACTCCGTAAAAGCCCAGAAAACAGCTAAGTCAAAGTTCACTCCGTTATAAAAACCCGGTGGCAACGCGAGTGGTGCGGAACAACTCCCTAATCGCATATAGGACGCTCCGAGGCGAAGGCACGACAATGAGACGAGTGCGCACCCCCAAAGACACAAAACTCTTCAAAAGCAGGCACATCTCGCTCATTCCAAAGTCAAGAGGTGGCTCTGAGGAGACCAGTAACCTCGATGCCCCCCCAGAACATGTCCTGGGGCTTGATAGCAACATTTCTCCAAGATAGAAGACACTGAAGCAAAAATATGGTCAAACTTCATGTTCGTTCGCTCGTCAAGGGCAAGAATCAGTATCAAGGGCAAGCCAGAATCTCTATTTCCAATCGCTGATATGGTACAATACCCATTTGAGCAAAATAAAAGCTTATTTGACAAAAAGAAAGGAGTAACGAGGTAAGAAAGAAAGCTCAAGTGTTAATGTAGAAAGAAAGAAGTCGTGTGAAAGTTTACGCCGCCTGGCCCTTTTATACGCAAAATCAAAAGAAATCGACAAACAATTATGAACAAAGGGCCGAAAATCTTCCCCAGAAAATGGCCCATGCTCACTCTCGCATGGCGCCCAATTTTGCTAGTGGGTGAATGCCGGTTTGTTCCATCTTGCCTCTGAATCATTTGGTGTCTGGTTTACGTCCAAATCTTGCCTGCGTCGATCACGGAGAAAACTTAGCGAGGCTATCAAAGGAAGAGCTACGCATAATAGATGGCTGCAATTAAACTCCATACATGAGGGGCCTCTTCCTCTTCCGCAAATCACCGGAAAGCCCCTGAAACCAAAGGTGTACTCCTTTTAAATTCATTTCTAAGTTACGATTATGCCATTACATAGGAATCGATATAGCTTTATTTTTACGCATGTATTTTGAATGTGCATTTTATTTTCTCATGTCATTTAAAATTATATTGCATTACATAATCCATGTTTATACGGTTTTTAGTTACAAATAAAAAAAAGAAAAAAAAAAACTAATATATGCGGGGAAAAGAAGCTAATAATCAAAAGGCGGCTGCTCATCAAAGCCACCTCCAGTGACCGAGGCCCGCCATGCACCAGCTACGTACTCGTCCTGCACCCCCCGCAGCTCGACTCGATCCGTCATCATCATCATCATCGCGCTGCCGCAGCATCATGCAGGCAAGAAAAATCATCAACGGTACGTGATAAAGCTTGTTGATCTTGACAAAACCTAACCTCTTGTATGTAGATACCTTGACTGAGAAGAAGAAAATAAATGATTAAAAAAAAGGAGAAGGAGAGCATCGGTCAAAATAAATGATGCTAACAAAAAAAATGATGAATATACCGTGCGGGCATGATCGGGGACACGATATTCCTCGGGGATCTCGGCATCGAGGAAGGACCTCCTCCCATGAGCCTCCGTCTCGAGGTATCGGAAGGTCGAAAAAGCATCATCGGGCATGGTAAACTCGGCGCACATCGGGGAGGAATAAGAAGACCCGACCCGATTGAGGCAACAGTCTGGGAGGAGGAGGAGGAAGATGGAGCATCGTCTCGAGAAAATCCTCATATGATATAGCTGGGTAATCAGCGACAAGCA
>CM028384.1:79742423-79858356 GCA_013146195.2 Codonopsis lanceolata
TTACGGAGTTCATAATGTATTCCATATATCCATGCTAAGGAAATACGTCTGGGACCCAAGCCATGTGATCGAGAGTGCACTATTACGACTTCGAGAGGATTTGAGTTATGACGAACAACACGTGCGGATCGTGGACAGGATCAAGTATTACGAAAATGAACCATTCCGTATGTCAACATTCAATGGAGCAACCATGCGGGCGAGAAGCCACTTGGGAGCTCGAAGAAGAAATGAGGGAAAAGCATCGAACTTTTTTGATCGGTATGTCAAGTTTAGAGGACTAAACTTCTTTTAAGGGTTAGAGTGTAATATACCCAAAATTCCTAAAATAAAATAAAGTTTTGTTATTATTTAGTTAGATTTTATTTACTAAACATTTGGGCTTGCTTAAAAATTATTTGGGCTGGTATGCTAAAATAAAAAGGGCTTATATCATCTTGCTTATTATGAAGTTTGGTCTTCATCAAAAGTGAGTTTCTTTAACTACTATAAGAAAATTATAATTATAACATAAATAATAATTATAATAAAATAAGGGTGATAATAGCATTGTTCGAACCTCCGGAATAACCTTTGTATCTGGAATTTACTGACGAATTAGGAAAATCCGTCTCAACCGAGAAAGAGATTTAATGGACGCAGAAAGGAAACATTGTTGAAAGGCTATATAGGGGGGTAGACTTCAATGTTTGGATCATTCGATAATAACAGAGTGAGAGAGCTTGAGACGACGTCTGAGGGTATTTGGCGAAGTCACGAAGTGGATAGAGCCGGCAACACACCAGATCCCCGCCGAGCAAGATCGAGTCCTTGATTAAGGTGACATAATGTCTTCCTCCTTTTGAAATTTCGGGAAATTGATTGTCTTGTTAGTTTGGTTGGCATAATATGGTTTTATTGAGTTGGTGAAACTGTAAGAAAAAATATCGAGAGTAATCTGTAAGGTGGGAGTAATATCTTGACTTGTGTATAAAGTGTTCAAAAAAAAAAAAAGAAAAAAAGAAGAAAGAAGGGAACTTCGGCGAGGAAATAGATGAGATGAAGTTCTGAAGATGATCGGTTCGATATGCTATCTTTGTGAACCAAAGAGAATAAAAAACGAGAATAGAATAAGGGGAGGAAATGGGTGTGCTGGGAATGAAACAAAAAGGGAGTATTAATAGGAGTAGACAAGTAGGGGTTAATTGATTTAGTAATTGAGTTTTCATTTTTTTATTGTTTCTTTTTGGTTGGTATTAATTGGGTAGTATACTACCATTCCAGTAACTGGTAGAAAGGTGATTGATTACACATAGAAATAAAAGTGAGAGAAATTATGGAGGAGTGATCAAATCAAGGAAGTAAGAAACCATTTTATTATTTTTATTTTGACCATAATTGATGACATGAATTGTAAAAAATAATTGGAGTAAATAGTATGTAAGTTCTAAAAGTGATTTTTTTTATAACAAGTTTAAATGTACTAAAAATTTATAGTTATTAGTAGATAACAAATCTTGAATATTTAGTTATATAATTAAGTTTTATTTTGGAATTTAGATCGAGGCAACAAAACGTAAGGCGATCGCTCATATTTCGGACTTGTCTTCACTAAGCTAATCAGGTAAAGGATTGTACATCTTTTAGATGTTTGAATTATTTATTCTAAATTGATAGGCATCCACTAATTCTTTGACATTTATCTTTCTTTGAAACGTGAACCAACTTTGAGTTGAATTTGCATTTGAATTCGTCGCATCCGTTCTTTTGTTATTCCAAATTATAAATCTCATTATATATCTCACGAATATTAAATTTCCAAGCGAGATATTTTTGTGAAACCAAATTATCGTTGGTATATTATATTTTTGAAATCTTACTATGATCACTAAGTTGAACAACCGGCTACTGGGATAAAGTAGCATTTTGATTTTGAAATTTGATTATGAATTATTCCACCTGGCCCGTGGCTTGGTTATCCGGATATACCATTATGAACTGTTACTATTATATTGTGAATCCTTATTTAAAAGAAGTCATTAGACCACTTATGTGATCATGGTGTCCGCGGATTGGTCGCCGTTTCCGACTGGTATGGGACAGTTGGCGATGATTAGACCTCTCGCAAATGCCTTTGTATCTCTATCCTTTATATCAAATTCTTTTGTGACATTATGAAATATTAAATTTATCATCTCATTGTGTTATTCCCGATTATGAACCATTTGAATATTAATTCCTTTTGAATACTTTATTTTGATAGACCCTTCCCTAGATTTCGGAGGGTTGTATATGATCTTCTTTGGTATTGTTCGCTCATTCCTTCCAAATCTTTTTCCTTCCGGTTTTAAGTAAATTGATACCGTCAAGGGCGACTTTGAAGATTCATTTTTCAAATTAGCTCGTTTTATATTATTTGGACAAGTATTTGGTTTAGCCGTTTGGAACTACGTAATTGTTTAATTATACTTTCGAAGTGTAATAAGTACTCTATGACTTTCTTTAATTATTAGTCCTTAAAAGATGATTTTGGAATTATTGCGATTTAGTATTTGTAATAGTGACGCGTCCAAGATTTTGGGATTATAAATTGGTATGAAATTTTGGGGCGTTACAAATAGAGTCTTTCATTGTAAAGAAGAACACAACTTTTGATTATATGAAAGTTAAGCACAACTCTTAATTTTTCTCTCTCTTAATTTTTTCTCTCATCACTGTTTACCCTAATTAGGGCTTGGCATCATGCCGGATGGCGTGGAGGCTCAGGCTCGGCCTCGGACATCCCACACGATTCCACGTCCACGCCTCAACAACCCATGGATCCGTCTCCTTCCTCGCTACCGAAAACCTATGCGTCAATGGTGTCTCAACCGAAAGGTTTTGTTGGAAACAACAAGCCTATCTTGCAAGCTATTAGCTACCTCCAAGACAGACAACCACAATTCATGGGGAACCCGGCTGCTTATTTACTCCACTAGAAATCGAGACTGCAGATAAGCGCTTGCTAACACAATAGTCCTCAAATTCTCGTGCAAGTCGTCCGTATACGCTATTCAGAGGAAATAAGCGAAGTCATGGAAGCTTAAAGAGCCTTTTGTGGTAGGTCTATTGGACCCTCGACATGTAATAATGGTACGTTTATCATCGGCGTAAAACCTTGTCCTTGCTCTTTCGAAAGAATCACATATGATACAATCTAGTATGTATCGCTCGCTTAGATGGTTGCCGGATTTTGCTTTCGAAAAGATAGCACGAAGGTTGCGGTATGGGTTCGCTTGCATCAATTGCCCTTAACATATTTTAATCCTTATTTCTTGCAATGTATTGGGAATTCCCTAGGACATTTTTTAAGGGTTGATGAGAAAACCCTTGCGTTGACGCGTCCCCAAATTTCGCTAGGATATGTATTAAGATTGACGTCGCTGAGCCACTTCCAACACGTTTTTGGATTGGTACCAAGAAAGAAAGTGGATTCCGCGATCTTTAGAATTTGAAGGTAATATTTTATATTGTGTGGTGGATTATTGGGTCATACACAAGATCGTTGTCGTAAAGGTATGTACCGCACTCATACTCATAATGTTAAGATGTCCACCAATAATAAGGAATCTCCCAGTAACCGGGAACCAATGGATGTCGGGGCAACTGTTCAAGGTGAAAAGGTTGTTAATGGGGATACTACTCAAACCGAAAAGAATGAGGTTAAGGAAGGGCAAAGAAAAAGTAAATCAATCACGTGAAACAAATCGAATCCTCCTCATAACAAGTGGGTTCCAGTTCAATGCTCTAAGAAAGTTATGGAGGCTACAAGTTCAGAGACAAACGAATGTCAAGAAGGCACGAAGGCATCTTCAGTGGAGGATACAATTAATGTTAAGGAGAATAATAATGGGACAGAAGATATCCCCCTTAATAATCCTTTTGCATCGCTAGCTAACTTATCTGACGATGAGAAGACAGATAATTACGTGAGGGTCAACAACCGACCGTGGAGGTGGATTTAGAGGATGTTGTGGAAGATATGAGTAATACAACTAAGGCTCAAAATGGTACTGAATTTAATACGGAGAATGAAACTATAAATTCTCCTAATGATTGCACAGGTAATAAAGCCATGTTTGAAAAAGGAGATTGTGGCAAAGATAGGAGCTCGGATTCTCCTAAATCTCTGAATTTAGAGGGGCATAACGTTCGTGGTAAACACACTCGATCAGCATCGCTCGACGATTTACGGGATTTCCCTCATTCGTCTTCCTCAGTGAAAGCCTTTCAGAAACAATGCAAGGAACAATCTAAGGGCAAAAAAAAAAAGAAGAAATCCAAAACAGCAGCTACTTCAAATCAAAGACAAACAAGGGCCAAGGCAAAGGCCCAGGCTACTTCTCAATAATTGTTTTTATGACGATAATCAGTTGGAATATTAGAGGTGTTGGAAACAAGAAATCTGTTTCTTATGTTTCAAAATTGTTAGCCCAACACAAACCGTGTTTGCTAGCTCTGTTAGATCCGAAAATTGAAGGTTCCCGTCTCAATAAAATTGCTAGGAAGCTGCATTTTAACAATAGCATGCACAATGAGCCTATAAACACTCATATTTGGATTTTATGGGATAATACGGTTAGTGTTACGCTTTTTAGAGCTTCTTCTCAACATGTTACGGTTCGGGTGTGCAGCAGCAATAATTTTTCTGCCTTGGTTACTTTTGTTTACGCAAAATGCACAAGGGGGGAACGCCAAGTTTTATGGTCAGACTTATTAGATATTTCTGGTAGCACTAATGAGCCTTGGATACTTGGGGGTGATTTCAATACTATAGCCTCCACATCAGAGAAGTTAGGGGGTACTGGTTATGACTATGGAAGCATGGATGATTTTAACAATTTCATGATTCAGGCAGGGGTTATGGATGTTGGTTTTGAGGGGTCCATTTATACGTGGTGCAATGGTCATCATGGCACAGGAAGAATATGGGAACGTCTTGATCGGGTGCTTGTGAATGGCATTTATAAAGCGTCTCTCCCCGCAGTGAAGGTGAGTCATTTAAGTAGGGCCAAATCTGATCATGCCCCTCTCTTAATAGATTTCCAGTTGATTTCTAAGCCAAAGGGATGTTTTCGGTTCCAGCGAGTTTGGGTTGATCACCCTGATTTTATGTCTTTTGTTAAGTCAGTTTGGACACAAGACTGTTTGGGCTCTCCAATGTACATTCTTCACAGGAAATTAATGTTGCTTCGGAAGTCCTTGAAAGACTAGAATTGGGCTGTTTTCGGTAATATGCAACGTAAAATAGCCACTGTCCAAGACAACATTCTAAGGTTGGATTTTCAGCTTCAACAAGGCTGGAGCATGGCAGTGGATGAGTTATTGCAACAAAATCAGAAAGATCTGGATCAACTACTCAAATGGGAGGATGAAATGTTACAGCAAAAGGCACGTAATAAATGGCTCCAAGACGGGGATAGAAATTCGGCATTTTTCCATGCTTCTATTCGAGATCGAGCTGCGAGGAACATGATTAAAATACAACAACCGGATGGTTCTTGGTGTTCGGATGGTCCGTCTTTGGGACAGATGGCTGAGTCTTACTACTCTAGTTTGTTTGCCACTTCTAATCCTAGCATCAATGATGATTTATTTACAGAAATACAGTGTGAGATTGATGACGAAGAAAACCTTATGCTATCTGCAAGCCCTTCTGTCTCAGAAGTTTGGGAGGCTGTTCATGGCTTAAATGGGGATAGTGCTTCGGGTCCTGACGGCTTCACGGGTCAATTTTTCCAGACGTGTTGGGATATTGTTAAAGATGACGTAGTGGCTGCGGTTAAAGATTTCTTTTGTGGAACTGCTTTACATCGAGGTATTTCTTCGACGACTATGATTCTCCTTCCTAAAGTAGCTAAACCTTGCAATTTTGGCGATCTTCGTCCCATCAGTCTATGTAACTTTACATGCAAAATCATTTCCAAGATTCTGGCAAATAGGCTCAGCAATATCCTCCCTAAGTTAATTTCTCCAGAGCAATCAGGAATTGTTAAAGGTAGAACGATTCAAGACAACATTGCGTTGGCACATGAAATGATCAATAAAATTAATAGCAAAGTATTTGGGGGTAATGTGGCTTTTAAAATTGACATGTCTAAGGCCTATGATAGAATGGAATGGCCTTTTATTTTGAAGGCCCTTAGATCGTTTGGATTCAGCCCTCAAGTTTGTAAATTGATTGAAAACCTTTTAAACAACATCTGGTACTCGGTGCGCATTAATGGTTCGAATTATGGCTTCTTTAATTCTTCGCGGGGGGTTCGGCAAGGGGATCCTATATCTCCTCTTCTATTTATTCTTGCTCAAGAAATCCTGTCGCGTGCCATCAAAAAAGGTTTTGACTCGGGGCAGCTCACAGCTTATCGTCATGGGCGAGGGAATATGATCATCTCCCATTTGTTATATGCTGATGACATGATCATCTTTAGTAATGTTGGGAAACGCACTATTACAAATACTGAAACATCTTAATTGCTACTTAACAATCATCGGGTCAGCTTATTAATCTTCAAAAGAGCGGTTTTTATACTTCTAATCATTGTTCAAGATATAAAGCTAGCTACATCGCTTCATGGTCTGGATGCACAAAAAGGTTTTTTCCAATGACTTACTTGGGTCTCCCTTTATTCCATGGGAAAGTTCGGCGACACTATTTTGAGAATCTGGAAGCGGCGATTAGACGTAAAATCGAAGGTTGGAAATCACATTTAGTTTCCTTTGGAGGTAAAATTGTGTTACTTAAAGCCGTTCTGACCAGCATTTCGGTGTACGCTTTATCAGCAATTAAGATTCCAAGGGGGGTCATTCGTCGCTTGGAAATGATTATGGCCAATTTTTTATGGGGCAATGCAGATGGTCCTCGTGTTCATTGGGTGTCTTGGCTTAGGATTTGCCGTCCAATTGAGGAAGGAGGTCTTGGGCTTCGGTCTCTTGAGCAGGTGCGAGACTCTCTTCATGCAAAGTTGGCATGGGGTGTTATGCAAGGCAATAGTTTATGGGCTAAATTCATAGAAGCGAAATACAAAAATGCTGATGGTTACAAGGTCCCAGTTTCCGCCTCTCATGTTTGGAAGGCTGTTCATGCACACATAGACACTCTTTCTCTTCACAGCAGATGGGTTCTAGGAGAGGGTCATGTTTCTTTCTGGAATGACAACTGGGTTGGTAAAAGGTTAGAAGGACCTCGCCCTATAGACATTCACTTGTCAGTAAAACAAGCGATTTCGCAGCTTCCTCATTTGTTGAATGTTATTCCTACTCAACATCATACTGCCATTAATAATATTCAGCTCTTGGATAATGTTCGTGACAGACTGGTGTTTTGTAAGACTACTTCTGGCCAGTTTGTTACGAAAGTTTATTGGGACTTATGTCGTCGTCATGATCCCACTCTCTTCTAGGCTCGTCGAATTTGGCAACCTTGGATTCCCTCCAAAGTAAGTGCCTTGGGCTGGAAACTTTTTTATGCAGCTATTCCGGTGGATTTACGGCTTCAGTCCAAACAGGTTCCCGTGGTTTCTCGGTGTGTTTGTTGTACACGTGACCCAGACAGAGAATCTGTTGAGCATCTCTTTTTACAATCTGAAGTGGCTCGGGATTTATGGTCAAAGCTAGCTCGCCCATTCAATAAAATAAGCTCTTATTCTTCTATTGAGCATTTCTTTCGTATATGGCTCGCGGGAATTTCAGTGCGCAATCAATATGGGGCTATTCAAGTAGGCATTCCTCTATACGCATGCTGGTATATTTGGAGAGCGAGATGTATGGCTACTTTTGAAGGCACTCCTATGTCTGCTGAATGGATTTATAATCAGATTTTGAAAGGTTTGAAAGACACTTTGTGGGCCTTTCAACCGAAAGCAACCAGTCCAGCTCTAGGAATTCTTGGAATACAAACTTTGGGTATTCAGATTAAAAGGATAAATACCTCAATTGGCTCTTGGATTCAATGGCAACCTCCAGCTCTAAATTACTTTAAACTAAACACGGATGGATCGTCTAAGGATGGCATTGCTACAGGTGGGGGAGTCATTCGTGATTCTCGAGGTCTCTTTATTTGTGGTTTTTCACGGTTTTATGGTACGGGCTCTAATACTTATGCTGAATTTCGGGCTCTTCATGATGGTTTGTTGCTGTGTCGTGAGATGAATTATGATCAAATCTTGGTGGAAGTTGACTCTTTGGTTGTAGTCTCTGCTATTAAAGGCACGCATGGCTGCCCTTGGATGTTCATTTATGATCTCAGACGTTGTAAGTTTCTTTTGGGCGATAAGGAAATTAAGCATGTGCATCGTGAAGGCAATTCTGTTGCAGATCGTTTAGCGGCCTCTGCTCATGGTAATAGAATAGCGAAGAATTATACGATGGTTCATCAACTTCCGGGGGAGGTTAGAAGGGCGCTTCAACATGATGCTCTAGGTTTATGTTCTTTCCGTAATCATTAGTTATGCTCTAGTTTATGCTCTAGTTTGATTTTTGTATTTCCTTTTCGAGGTTAGGGTCCTCTGTCCTCCCATTATAAGGGCAAGGCTGGTTGTCCCCCTCAAGTCTGTTCTTCTTTTCTTTATTTTAATAAAATCCCGCAGGGTGCCGTCCCTGCTTCTTTATATATATATATATATATATATATATATATATATATATATATATATATATATGAGATTTTGTGAGTTTTATTAAAAACTTATTGGTTCTTCTTGAACTATTCGAGCATCTACATGTGTGAAGCTTGTGTGTTCAAACTCGACTTGTCAATCGATCTTCCATATCAATTGTGGCGTCTTTCATAGTACTTAGGTTCTTCAGTTGTTTTGGTTCCGAGTTGCGGTTGTATATGCCAAAGTTCTAATCATACTAATTGTTGGGTCGAGGTGTCACCCTCACAAACATCTTCGATCCTAGCTTCCGTCGCATGAGTAAATCGTTCTTCAATAGAGCCTCTTGATAACATCGTATCATTTTGGCATCAGAGCAAATGTTCGTCCATAATCTATCATGTCTTTAAATTGTTCTTCATTAGGTTAGTTTCTTTCTCTTCTTCCTTCGAACTAGGATCATCAATCCTAAGTTTGTTCTCCATAATCTGTGTTTTGTTTGTTATTTCAAACCCTAAATTTTGCTAGGGTTATAAACTAAAAAAAAAAAAAGAAGCTATTTTTGGCCATTGAAAAATTTAGCTAGCTTAAAGACAAACAAACTTTTCTGACAAAAAAAAAGGATATGAAATTCAAAAAAAAATAAGGAAAGAAAGATATTGCTTGATTACCGAACAAAATTGTGCTTCAGACATTGAATCTCTTGCTTAAAAAATTTCTAAACATTGAGCGTTTTCGTTCCCTCAAATTTCTTACTCATTAATTAATTCCTCTATACGTTTTCGATTATTTGAGTCTTATGTTGAACTGCCACTTGAATTGCGCTTCTTTATACTTGATAGTTCTTTTAGAACCCTGAAAGTTTTGAATTGAGTGATAATTTCTTTGTGTGATACACGAGTGGAGCGATATATGTAAGGGAGTTTGTGAGGAATTACTAAAATGGCTAATGATAATAAACTGTTCTTCGAGGCCACGATGGCTAAGATGGAAAAGATGACGAGAGAACAAAAGGAAGAGATTAACGAAATGATGGGTAAGATAAGTTTAATGAAAAACTCGAGTTGATAGGTAGTGTGAGTAAGAGTAAGACTGTAGTTGAACCTAAGGAGATACCCAAACGCAACCTAGAGGAAGAGTTCGATGAAGAGGATTGAGACTCTAATGATAGAGGAGACAGGAATAAATGGGGAGGAAATAGAAAGGATGGAAACATGAACGGAATCAAATTGAAGGTGCCTACCTTAATGGGTAAAAACAATCCATAATTGTACCTAGAGTGGGAGTTGAAAATGGAGAGAATATATGGGTGCCACAATATTCTGACTTAAATAAAGTCAAACTAGCCGCCATTGAGTTTTCCAACTATGTTGTGGTTTGGTGGGAAAATATTTGGGTGGATAGAACAAGATACGGGGAACCTCAAGTTGAGACTTGGGAGGAGATAAAAAGAGTGATGAGGGGACGGTTCATACCATCTCATTACTATAGAGACCTACACCAGAAGCTATAAACCTTGATACACGGTACTATGAGTGGAGATGAATATCACAAATAGATTGAGGTGACAATGATTAGAGCCCATATAGAGGAAGATAGTGAAGCGACCACGGCTCGCTTTCTAACGGGGTTGAATAAAGAGATTGCTAATGTTGTGGACTTGTAAACATATGTTGAGACCAGTGAGTTGGTTCAAAATTCCATTAAAGTAGAGCTACAACTTAAGAGGAGGGGTAACAACCGAATCTTTTCTAATTCCAACACAAACTGGAAGCCTAACTTTAGAAGTCAAAAGGATGATAAAACTTTTGTGAATTATAGGTTTGAGACACCAAAAGCTATACAATCTACACCTACTTCTTCTTCAAAACCTGAAACCACTAGACCCAATATTAGAGACATTCATTGCTACAAGTGTCAAGGTTTGGGGCATTTTACTAATGAATGTATGAACAAAAGAGTGATGATTGTGAGGGAGGATGGTGAGATTTCATCCGAGGATCAGGAGAAGGTGTATTCTCAAATACCACCTTTAGAGGAGATCGAGGATAAGATAGTAGATCGTGTTAGTTTGGTGACTAGAAGGGTGATGAATGCCTAAGCTAGAAAAGAGGATGAGACCTTGCAAAAGGAGAACATTTTTCATACTCGTTGTCAAGTAAAAGGTAGGAATTGTGGAGTGATCTTTGATGTGGGTAGTTGCACTAACATGGCAAGTACTACCATGGTGACCAAATTAGAGTTGCCTTTGATTTGACATCCTAAGACCCTACAAGTTGCAATGGTTTAATGATAGTGGAGAAGTGAGAGTGAATAAGAAAGTGTTGGTGCAATTCAAGATAGAAAGGTATGAGGATGAGGTGTTGTGAGATGTGGTGCCTATGCAGGCTAGTCATATGTTGCTAGGGAGACCGTGGCAATTTGATAAGAGAGTGCACCATGATGGGTACACCAACAAGTACTCCATTATTTTTAACCAAAGAAACACTATACTTGCACCACTTGCTCCAAAACAAGTGTATGAGGATCAACTCAGTATACAAAGGAGTACAGCTTTTGAAGAATAGAAAATAGAGAAAGAAGAAGCCGAACAAAATGAGAGGATGAGTGAAAACAAAAGTGAGAGGCCGGCTAATGACATCAGAGTTAGTAATGAGATAGCCGGGCAAAGGGGAGAAAAAATGAGTGAGGAAAATATAAAAGAGAGAAAAGTGGGGAAAAACCAAGAGAGTAAGCGAAAGAAGCTTCATGTGACAACAATTGTGTTGAAAAAGATTTTGCTCTTAAAAATGCCAATTATTGTACATAGGTGCAATGAGGCCATCTTGAGTACTAACATATTTGAAAATATATTGTCAATTGTTGTTAACCCACTTCCACAGGTTTCTCATGGAGTGAATCCTAACTCAAGCAAGAACGTAAAGAGGTCTAAATGGGGTTATGTGAGAACCCCATTTCGAGCCTGCCCTCACTACGTGAAAGCGAGTGGTTTCAAAACTTAAGCGCGTAAAATATGTTTGACCTCGTTGTGGACTCTAAAAGTGTATGTACAGAGTCGCCACTTTTATTTTAAGGACAAATAGAGAAAAACCAAATATTCTAGAAAATATGGGTTCGCGGGGCTAAGTTACGAGTTAGGAAGGGGTTAGACACTTAACTCATCATTTCGGTCTCACAATGGGTTTGTTAATATGCTTATTTTATTTTTATATACTTTAGTCTAGAAAATAGGTATGTACATGTATATGAAAAGAAAAGAAGATTTACATTTTATTGAACTATACAACAATAATGATAAACTATTTATATACATTATTTTATGCTACTTTATAATAAAAAATAATAGATTTAAAGAAAAAGGAAATAACAACTATTTATATAAAAACTAATTAAATAGCAAAAACATATTTTACGTTACAAATATAAAAAAAACTAATTAAATAGCAAAAACCTATTTTACATTACAAATATAAAAAAGCAGGAAAACCAATCATTAATAGTATTTACAGGACCATAATAATATTTACAGACCCACAATACATATATATATATATATATATATATATATATATATATATATATATATATATATATATATATATATAATACATACATTTTATTTACAAACTGCGATAAATAACTATGGGGACAGAATAATAGGTCGGTGCCTACCTCCTGAAGCGTGAGTATCTATTCCCGGTACGCCTAGGCTTAGGCGGTCTACATGTGCTTCCCTTGTCCTTTCGAGAAAAGAAGTATTTTGGCTTTTGTTGTTGTTCTTGTTGTGGTAGGCAGTATGCTTGCGCTATACCCAGAATAGGCAAAGGCGATGGGATATGTTTTGACGAGAGAGGACCTTTGCGGCAGAGGCTTCTTCAGGAGAGAAATTAAGAAGAGGAGGCTGGGAGCCTTGGTGTGAACAAAATAAGAGGTCAAATGCCTCTATTTATAGGATGGGAGAGAGCAAGGCGACTGGCCAAGGCTGTAGTGGACAGCTTGTACCCTGCACAAAATGAGTGGAACCTACAGCCTACGTAATGAAGCAAACTAGAGACCAAAGCAGGAGAAGGGCGCAGCTCCTTTGGAAGATGGGCGGGACTCCACGGCTCTAGGGCGCGGCGCCCTTAGTTCTTTCCTTTTATCAAGCTTTACAATTTCCCCCCTTCTGTCATCGATTCATCTCTTGCCTTTTTTGAATTTATTTTGACGTTTTGGCCCCCTCTCTAACTTAACGTTCATTAGTCCATTTAATTTATAAATTATATTTTTAGGACATTATAAATTAGGGGTACGAATTTGGGGTGTCTAAAGGTTACGAACCAGGTAAGGAGATTGTTGTACCTCTTACACTTTCTCAAGGGTATGCTATTGTCTCTGATTGTGATACTAAGTTGTTTGGTGTAGAACATGACGGGAATTTGTATATTATTCAACATCACTATAGTAGATGATTCAAAGTTTGTCAAGGTTTTGACTTAGGGAATATTGTTAGTCATGGGAGTACGTCATTCATGAGAACTATTAATAAATTACTTGACATGTCTATGAAGAATGTACCACAACAGTTGATTGATCACCATGGTTTGGGTGATTGGGAGACATTTGGAAAAAATAGTGGTAGTCAAATGAAATGGTGCGTTTGGAAATGCTAAGTTTCCTCAAGTTGTAAGTTCTAAACTCTTAGGTGTGCATGATAGTTTGATACATAAGAGCGTTGTGTTTGATGTGGTTGTTTGGGGTAAAGATTGTTTATCCTTGAAACATGATGATGATAAGCCTAAGAACTTGTCAACATTGATTGGGTTTTTGTGCTGCATTGATAATTGTATGCAAAAGATGGAATTCGAGATAGATTCACTTTGTGCTACATTGTTACATAGCGAATTATGTGCTAACAACTTTGACCTTGTTGTAGTACGTGGTTTTGTTGTGTATCTTATATGGTTATAGGTACAATTCATGGTGGCATATCAAAAGGTGCCAATAGTAAAGATGGTCTTTGATCTTGAATGAAGGACATTACAATGAAGGACATTACAATGAAAACAAACAAGCCTACGACAATATTTACAAAAGGGAATTACTTGGTAAGTATAATGTTAGTGACTACTCTTCGATTGCTAATTTGTGTCTGTATGATGTAGGGGATTTAAAGACAATCCTTTTCAAGAAGGGGGAATGAGGAGGACATCCCCAACAACATCCACAACTCAACACCGATATCGACATCCATAGAACCCCGGTCACAAGAGCTCGGGCAAAGAGGATCATTGAAGAAGTCAACAGATTGGTTCGAGAAGCACAAAGAAGGAAGCAAGAACCTTGAACCATGAAGACACAACCTTGAAACTTGAAAGGTAAAATGAAGATGGTCAACCTTGTCCAGGGCTTAGGGAACAAAATTGGAGAGTATTTGAACAAGATATCAATGCCCGAAAAGGCAATATGTCTTATGAGCCTAGGCCGTCGCCTATATAAGACCCTAAAAATTTTCATGTTTGACTTGCTTGCATGGGAGACTAATTGTGTGAGTCTTCATGTGTTTTGGGTAGATTGGACTATAACTAATACCCTAGAGTCGTTAGAGTTACAATACGTAACTTATAGTTGTTAGAAACTTGACTCGGTAGAGGGTCTACTTGTTTAGTTCTTGCTCATGACCTTTGGGGGATCCTAGGTCTTCACTTACTTGCTTGGATGCATATAAATTCCTTATAATCATGTCTATAAAGTTTTCATGTGATCATGACGTTCAAGGTTTAGTCAGCATCGTAAGTTTGGTTTCACAATTCGCGTTTCGTTAACGTATCACCTTCGTACTTTTGTTGCGCTTAGTTTTGGTTTAGCCTTCGGTATGTGTTTAAGACCCTTAATTAGGATTTTAACATGCTTTAAAATAATTGTGTATGCTTGATCGTTCGTCGTTTCGATCGTTAGTTTGTTCTACATAAGTTTATCCGTCGTACAGTAGTTATAGACCGATTTTCTGTACACTGCGAATCATTTTGATCGAGATATCACCCAAGGAGGTTTTAGTTTGGTTTGAGGCTTTTAAGGCTTTTAATTTGGACCCTTCTAGAGCCAGGAGAAGAGCTCACATCGTTTTCTCGCTCCGAAGATGAAATGGAAAGCTGGAAATTCTGGTTAGTGAATAGTGATGCGAGCACTGTAGCAAGTGGGCAACTTTAATTTCGCCATGTTTTCCCCCTTTTGCCCTTAATGAAACCCTTCCCAATTGTCCCTAATAGACCCATATTGGTCCTTTCTTGTTGGATTAAGCCTTAGATGAGTTTTTAAGGTTTAATCAAGTGTGGGTTTGCTTTGATCTAATTAGAAACAAAACCATGGGAGATTGACAACACAACACTTAATGTCCTATCACCCTCTAACCTTTATGACCAGCTGAAACTTCACACTTTTAGACTTATGTCCAACCTTTCCCACTTATTTTCAGTCTTGGGAGAGTTCACCTTAGAGAGAGAAAGAGTATGGGAAACTCTAGGTGAGATTGGTGTGTGCTCTCTCTTTCCCAACAATCCAACCATTAAATTTTGAAGCCAAGACCACGAAATTGAAGCTCTCATCATCTAGAGCACGTTTCTCATTCTAGTAATTTGTTTTTCTATCTCGTTCTTCGGTTGAAGGTAAGTTACTAAGCCCACTTCTTTCTCTCTCTAGCTTAAAATGGTGCTAGGTTGTTAGAGAATCATTTTCCATGCTTTATTGTATTATTACTTGTCTAGATGATGAGTTTATTTGGAGTTTTGGTTTGTGATCATGTGGGGTTAAATCTTGTTGGGTTTATGGTATTTATTTGGGTATTTTGACATGAGATTACAAGTTGTTGGGTTTAGAAACCCGAATGAAAGTTTAATCTCGAATTTGTCTTTTGACCTAGAATTTAAAGGTTGTATTTTGGACTCAATGAAGTCAATTATGTGTTTAATAGAGTATAATGAACCCTAGGATGAAATCCTACGTTGTTTGGAGAATGTTTGGTCTCAATGGTGAAATCCCAAGATTATGACATTTTGGATAATTGTGTGTTTGTGTTATATTTGATGTTATAGGACTTCGATTTAAGTCCCAATGAATGAGTTAGTAAAATCTAAAACCCTTTTACGGAACTCTACAATGGTTAGAGTGCAAGATAATGGGAGTACCGAAATATTGGGAGTCCTCTTTAGTGCACCGACTTGTTATATAATCTAAGATACGATTCTCATATATAATAAGATGAATCGGGGAGTGTGAATAGATGACCGAATCGGGTAAGAATGTATGGGTATGTAGGAACTTAATTTGGGGTAAAAGTCATCTCACGCTTCTTCTCACAAAAGGAGGATCTATATAGAGTACACGAGTTCTAGGAAAAAGGAAATACTTGGAGAGTAAGGAAACACAATCCCACTCAAAATAATACTCTAACTCTAAACAAATCATTTATCTAAATAGCAAACTAATCAACAGACTCATAAAATGCGCATAAGATGCGCGTGTCTTCACACCCTCTCTCAAGTTGGGGCGTGAGGATTAAGAAGGCCCAACTTTCTAAGCAAAAGATCAAACTGTTGCTTCTCGAGAGCTTTAGTAAAAATGTCAGTCAACTGTGTCTTGGTAGGAATATAAGAAGGACAAATAAGATCATCAGAAATAGTGTTACACACGAAATGGCAATCCACCTCAATGTGCTTCGTTCGCTCATGATAAACAGGATTCTTGGCAATGTGGAGAGCCGATTGACTGTCACAAAAGATATGAATTGCTTTGGGATGATGAACACCCAAGCTCAACAACAAACCCTTTAACCATTTAAGCTCACAAGTAAGAGCTGTCATGGCGTGGTATTCCGCCTCAGCAGAAGATCAAGACACAGTTGGTTGTTTCTTAGTTTTCCAAGAGATGGGGGAATGACCGAGAAACACAAGCCACCCAGTAAGAGAACGACGGGTGATAGGACACGCAGCCCAGTTCGAATCACACCATCCTTGGAGTGTGAGCTCGCTGTCAGCGCGAAGAAGAATACCTTGACCGGGAGTGCCTTTGAGATACCGAATAACCCGTACGGCGGCCTCCCAATGTTCTGAACGTGGTGCCTGCATGAACTGAGACAGAATGTGGACAGAATAAGCCAGGTCCGTCCGAGTAACTTCCATGTAGATGAGGCGACCCACGAGGCATCAATAACGTTCTGGATCATCCAAAAGAGCACCGGTAGCTACACCAAGTTTATGGTTCAGTTCAATAGGAAAGCCAGAGGGCTTTGCACCCAACAGGTCGGCCTCCGAGATAATATCCAACGTGTACTTTCGTTGGCATAAGAACAAACCAGAAGAGCTGCGGGCAACCTCAATGCCAAGAAAATATTTGAGAGACCCAAGATCTTTCATTTTGAAACAATCACACAAGTACTGTTTGAAGGTCTGTAAAGCAGCGGAATTGTTCCCGACAATAATAAGATCCCTAACATACACAAGCACATTCATCTGAACCGTTCCTTTTGTGAATGTAAATAGAGAATAGCCGGAGTAAGACTGTAAGAAACCGTAGGTCTTCAAAGAGGCCAGTAACTTGGCAAACTAACAGCGAGGAGCCTGTTTTAGGCCATAAAGAGATTTACGAAGACGACACACGGTGTTGGGATTCGGTGCTTCAAAACCTGGAGGGAGTTTCATGTAAACCTCTTCCACAAGATCACCATGCAGGAAAGCATTGTGAACATCCATCTGATGTAACTCCCAATTCTTGGAAGAAGCGATAGCAAGAAAAGCCCGAACAATGACCATTTTTGCCACAGGAGCAAAAGTTTCTGTATAATCAACACCTTCTTTCTAATGATTGCCATGTACGACTAACCGGGACTTGAGCCGTTCAACAACTCCATCAGAATTATATTTAATTTTATAAACCCAATGGCTACCCAAAGCGCGTTTCCCAGGAGGTAAAGACACCATAGTCCATGTGCCATTATCTTCCAAGGCGCAAATTTCTTCTTGCATTGAATGTTTCAAGCCATCATGAGCCATGGCCACACGAAAGGATCTCAGCTCTTTAGCCAAAGTAATGGCTACATGGAAGTTACGATATTTTGCAGAAAAACTATCACAATGTATATATTGAGCTATAGGATAGGGAGTACCTAAGGAACCGATTGAAATAGGAGAGACGGGGGATGGACTCGAAGAAGAGGCTGTAAGAGCAACATAATCATGAAGACGAACATAGCGAGTTTTCTGTCTCATACCCCTCCCTAGAGCGCTGGGTTCAGAAACTTCAGAAGGTACAGAGGTCGATGCAGATGGAGCTGCAGTACTGGTCGGTGTGGGCGATGATGTAGGTACATCTGGGACTACATTGTCCTGTGTTTCGGGTAGAATAATAGTCTCGACTGGGAGAACAATATATTCAGCAGTAGGTGAAACGGTGGAGGGGACGGGAGGAACAGTATGCTGGTCAAGAAAATCAATACTCCCAAAGGCAGCCTCATCAGCAAGAATATCAACCGAATCCGGGACGTGAGGGACCGTGTTGGGGTCACTGTATGGAAACACAGTCTCAAAGAATTTCACATCCCGGGAGACAAAGAATTTCTTGGTCTCAAGATCAAACAGTTTCCACCCCTTTTTACCAAGAGGATAGCCCACAAAAAATACACGTACGACTTCGACTAGCAAATTTGTCACCCTTGGCTCGCTAATTATGAGCATAGCACATCGAACCAAAAACCCGAAGTGAATCATAAAAGGGCACTTTTCCAAACAAAATCTCATAGGGAGTTTTATTATCCAACAAGGGGGAAGGAGTTATATTAATCAAATGAGCAGCTGTAAGAACCGCTTCGCCCCAAAAATAAATGGGAAGATGGGCTTGAAACCGTAAGGCTCTAGCTATATTCAGAACGTGGCGATGTTTTCGTTCGACTCGCCCGTTTTGTTGAGGCGTGCCAACACAAGAAGTTTGAAACAGAATACCAAAGGGAAGAAAATAATCAAGTAAGCCGTTAAACTCAGTACCATTGTCAGACTGAACAATTTTGATTTGTTGAGAAAACTGTCGTTCCACCATTGCAACAAAGGCCAAAAACATACGAAAAACCTCTGTTTTATCAATTAACAAATAAATCCAAACAGCGCGCGAGTAATCATCCATCAAAGTTAAAAAATAACGAGCACCACAAGAGGAAACATGGGTGTAAGGACCCCACAAGTCACATTGTACCTTCTCAAAAATTCTAGTGGACTTATACTCACTAATAGAAAAACTATCTCTAGAATGTTTTGCACGAAAACAAACTTCACAAGGATGACTAAGGCTACCAGACAAATGATGGACTGGAGGGAGAAGCTTTACTACTCTTTCATATGGATGCCCCATACGGTTATGCCACAACTCAAGCGAAGAAGATGCTCCATTAACTGAGACGTGACATGCAGAAGGTGAGTCCCCAAAATAGTAGAGTCCATCCCGCCTAATGCCCGTTCCAATCAGATTCCTCAACTGGTCCTGTATTGCACACAAAGAGGAATTAAATTGGACAGTGCAATGAATATCATCAGAGAGTTGAGAAACAGAAAGAAGATTGCAACTTAAATTCAGTATATAAAGAACATGATAGAGTGTCCGTCAAACGAACAGAGCCCTCTGTATGAGCAAACACAGAAGCACCATTAGGAAGCTTGACTGGACAGGTTTGTATTGAGCGAGAATAAAAGAGACAGGAAGCGTCTCCGGTCACATGATTGGAAGCCCCTGTATCTATGATCCACGAAGATATGTCAAATGTACCATGAAGACAATTATCTGAAACACGAGTATTACCAACAAGACTGGCTAAAGCATTCCACTGTTCTGTAGTAAATAGAGTGGAGGAGGCGGAGGAGAGTGTTCCAGCGGTGGCGGCACCAACTTAGACAGAACAACAGTCGGTGGCGGCTTAACTGTTGCGCGTGGGTCCTTTGCCACGACCTTGCTGGGGACGGCGGCCACCACGAGAACCAGATCTATTGTTGTCTCCCCACCATTCTGGATTGTCGACTAGTTCAAAACATGAAGTAACATCATGACCATTTTTCTGACAGTGAGTACATGTAAGATGGGATCTGTCAGGTTTGTCACGACCACGAGAACTACCAGTTTTAAGAGAAAAAACCGACCACATCCGGAGGGTCATCATGAATAGGTTTAGCAAGACAAACTTGTTCAGCCTGGGCTACTAACTGATAAGCCTGATCTAGAGTGGGCAAGGGATCCTGAGATAAGAGGTTGGTACGAAGAGAGGCATAGTACTCAGAATTTAAACCCATGAGAAATTCATGAAGTTTACCGGTTGCTCTACGTGTCGCGTGTTGTTGTCCGGCTGTGCAATTGTCGCAGCAAGAGCAGTTGATGAGAGGTTCATGATTGTGCAGTGCTTCCCATAAATCAGTCAATTTATCAAAACATGTAGCCACAGGCATGGTTTTGGTTTGCTTACAGCGTGCAATTAACATCTTCAGTTGTTGAATACGAGGTCTGTCCACCAACGCATATCGAGATTTAAGAGAATCCCACAAACGTTTAACATCTCTATATTTGGACAGAGTGCTTGTAACCTCGGGATCAATAGTATTCATGAACAATGAAACCAACATGACATGAACGGTATTCCAGTCTGATTCGGTGCAAGGGGAAACGACACAGGAAATAGAGCCATCTAAGAAACCAAATTTGCGTCGAGCTTCGAGGGCAGTCTGTATGTATCACCGGCCCAATCGTTATAATTATCACCACGGAAGCGAGTAGGGGTTATGAAATCATCAGGCTGATCTTGAGGACCAAGGTAGAAAGGAGAATTGTATTCGATTTTTGGAGGTGATAGTGGCAGTGGTGTAGCTGTGAGTGCCTCGGGAAGCGATCCCCTCGGATCGCGCGCTCCCTTTTTTAGGGAACCACGCGTCTCGGGGAGGACATCACTATTTTCATTCCATCTTCCCTTGTTTAGGGGAAAACGAAATTAAAAGTGCAAAAAGAGTGTTGTCAAAAAGCGCGTTGAATACGCCTCGGTCTCTAAGTGTGCTTTAGTCCACTATGAGTATTCTTGATTTTTTCGTGTCTCATCCTCCCTTGTTTAGGGGAAAACAAGATACATAAAATGCATCACCCTTTTCATTCCCATCTTCCCTTGTTTAGGGAAAAACGAAAAAGTGCAAAAAAAAGATGTTGCGGGCCTCACTATGATCCAAAATGTTGTAACAGAGTCGCCATATTTATTTTAAGGAGAAATAAAGAAAAACAAAAAATAACCAGAGTTTGTAAAAAAAAAAAAAGGGTGTTCGGAGGCTAAGTTACGAGGTGGGAAGGTGTTAGGCACCCAACTCGCCCTTTCGGTCTCAAAAATAGTTTTTGGCTAAAATATGATTTTATTATATTTCTTTAGCAAATGAAATAAAGCATTTAAATATATATATATATATATATATATATATATATATATCTGTATTTACATTATTACAAACTCGCAGCCACTTCCTTCCAGGAATTACAAATATATTTATAAATATTTGGCCATAATAATGGCTCTTTTTAGTGCTATTTTCTATAGAAATCCGGGCAGCATAACTGCTTATATTTTTTACATCAGGCCGGTTGAAAATAACACTTTTTATAAAACCTCTTAAAAGCTTACCTTTAAGAGCGTAGGGTGTGCTCGCTATGTCCTTCCGGGAGAGGGAGTCTTTTGTTGTTGTGGAGAGTCGGGCAGAGTAACTGCTTCTGAAAGTTTCTTTCTGGCACCGGGAAATGGGCGGAGCAACTGCTTGCTTTTTTGCTGTTGTTTGCTTGCTTCTGGCGGAAATCGGGCAGAGCAACTGCTTGCTTCTAGCGGATTTGGCCTCTGGATTCGGGCAGAGTAACTGTTCTTTTTGAGATTTTTGGACCGGGGAAATAGGGTGGAATCCTAGCTGGGAGGCTAAGGTTCACTTTGACCGGTTGGATTTAAGTTTGGAGGAGATTTGATAGAGCTTCGAGGCTTTTTGGAGGAGGGGAACTCTCTCTCAAGACGATCGCTCACTGCGTACTCTGAAAGCGGTGTGTGAACTGTGTGCGATGAGTGTGTGAACTATGTCCCTTCTCCTCTTTCACTGAAGCCGAATGCCTCTATTTATAGGCTGGAGGAGGGACTCCTTCAGCATTAAGATTTTTCTTTCTGTACTTCACCGGCTTGTACCGCACACTTGAGAGATTGTACCAGAGGCAAAAAGCTACATTGCACAAGGCACTATTGGGCACCACCCATGGGGGGTCTGGGCGCCGCGCCCACTGTGTATGTGGGTGGCGCCTGGGCTCCTTTTTGGGGTCCTTTTTGACACTTTGGCCCCTGCATTTCACTGTTTTGCGCATCATGTTTTTCCTTTTGTATTTTAAAACCATGTAACTTGACATTTGTTAAGTTTTAACAGGTCTTGATATTTCATGTCATGTCACATACCAGGGGTACAAAATTGGGGTGTCTACAGAGCCCCTCAACGAGGGAGTTTACGGATAACCCAAAGCTTACCGAGTAAACGAACATCGTTGATAAGAAATACACTCCCAAATTTCATGGAAATTATAATGGGGAGTAATGCAACAGGTAGCAGTTATAATGCAATAGTTTATAATGCATGTTAAATCTCACATATCCTAGACATTTTTAGTCAGTTATAGCAGGTTATCGTAGTTTTTAAGCAGGTATGCAAATTTATATTCTCTAATGGTCGGACCTATCGAAATAGGCTGCCTACGTATCCCTTAATAAAAGGAATTAGACCAAACGTAGTTCGGCCCGATGCAAACAAACAACAGTTATATTTCATGAAACATCGTATCCTCAGGGTATGACCCTTCGTCGAATACGACAACCTTTTCCCTAAGTGACCCGGGGTATGCACCCCTTGCGCAAAAGATTCAACAACAACCGGTGGAACACATCATAAGACATTGCATCCTCGGGGATAGGCACCCTTCGTCAAATAAAATGGTGGGACCAATCTTTTCCCTAAGTGACCCGGGGTATGCACCCTTTGCGGAAAAGATCCAACAACTAGGTGGAACACATCATAAGACATTGCAAACTCAGGGATAGGCACCCTTCGTCGAATGCAATGGTGGGACTAATCTTTTCCCTAAGTGACCCTGGGTATGCACCCCTTGCAGAAAAGATCCAACAACTAGGTGGAACGCATCATAAGACATTGCATCCTCAGGGATAGGCACCCTTCATCGAATGCAACGGTGGGACCAATCTTTTCCCTAAGTGACCCGGGGTATGCACCCCTAGCGAAAAAGATCCAACAAACCAACAGATGAGATGCATGCAGGTAAATTTTGAATATTTTACCTTTCCTTACCTTTTTCTTGCTTTTGTTCTGTTTTTCTTTCACTTTGCTGCTTGTTGTTTTCTTGCACTGCTTTTCGTTCTTTTGTTTTCTTGCTACTGATTTTTCTTTTCTTGCTGCATTTTTTTCTTCTTTTCCATTTTCTCTTTCTTTTGCTGCATTTTTCTTCTTGATTTCTGCATTTTTTTTCTTGCTTGCTTTCTTTCTGCATTTTTTTCTTGCTTCATTTTTTTCTTTCTTCTTGCTTGCTTTCTGCATTTTTTTTCTTTCTTTCCTTCTGCATTTTTTTCTTTCTTCTTGCTTGCTTTCTGCATTTTTTTTCTTTCTTTCTTTCTGCATTTTTTTTTCTTTCTTCTTGCTTGCTTTATGCATTTTTTTTTTTGGGATCTTACCTTTGCTGCTGCATGTTTCTTTTACTGCTACTGCTTTTCTGCTTTTCTGACCTTCTTGTGGCTAACCTGCTGAGGATATGAGCTTTCTTTTGATTTTTGATCGATGGCCGTCAATTTTTGTTAACAAAACTAACTTTGTTAACCTTCCGTTAAACTTTCAGGGCCATTTTGCAATTTGGGAAACTTGAGGACTTAAGTGCTTAACTTTGAACTTTGGAGGGGGAAAGTGAAACTTCTCAATTTCTTCTTCATAAGTGACGGGCAGAAAGGGGGAAGCATCAGCTTCACTTCTTTCTTTGCCATTTTCTTCAATTGTTGCTGCCGACGAGCTTTCTTCGTCATTTCTTCACCTTTTCTCGATTTTCTTTCGCCAAATTGCTTGTTTTGCTTGATAGATGGCTTCTTCTTCAAGATCTCGGAAGGGAAATGTGCTGATGTATCCGGATTCAGACGAGGAAAGAAAGGAACTTCCTCCCTTGACCCAAAATCACGTCAAGTATCTCTTTTCGAAGGATGACTGAGGCAACATCCTTCGTGATCGGCATACACACGTGTCTAATCTTCCGATTCCTGCTGTAAGTTTCTTTTTCACCAACCCATTTGGTTGATTTTTCAGATTTGTCGGATTTCTTTGCTGTTTTGGACTATTGAAGCATACCTGTTCTTGCTTATGATGCTTATGCATGTAATTTATGTGCTAAAACGATGAAATTTGACAATTATTCATAGCCAAAATATGAAATTCGTGCTATTTATTTTTGCGATGCATACTTGGGCAATTGGCGCTATTTGATTCTGCGATGCATATTCCATGTAACTGATACAATTTGACTATATGATGCATGCTTGAGTTTCAAAATATTTTTTTTATGATTTGTGCTTATGCAATAGACTTTTCGGATACACGATACATTTTTTTCGGACCCATTTTTGGATGCATGCATGCAAAATGCAACATGGATACTTTATGCAACAATTATTTTTATATTTTTTTTTTGTATATTTTTTTGTTTTGACGCATGCTGCAAAGATGTATGCTAAAGTCAATAGAAATACTTTCTTTTCAATACTTGCAACATTTTTATTCAAGTGAATGCCAAAATGCAACTATTTGGAGATAATTGCGTATGATTGATTGCTAATGTATGCATATATCATTATCAGATTTTATTATTCCTATGCATGGAAATGCAAATGCACCGTAGGAAAATTTAGATGCTTGCTAAAATGCTACAAGAATATTTCTTTTTAAAATGCAATATGTATTTTCTTTTGAATGCAAAATACAAATTTTTTTCTTCTTTTTTTTATGTATGCAAAAAATGTGACTTTTTTTTGAATGCAAGAATGCGATATATATATATATATATATATATGCATGCAAGAATACAATATATATATATTTTTATTTATGAATGTAATATTCTTTTTTTAATGCAAAAAATGCACTATATTTTGAATGCAGGAATGCAATATATTTTGTTTTTTTAATGCAAAAATGCAATATATATTGACTTTTGACATGACATAATTTAATGGCATGCATAAGGGCTTTATGAAAGATAGGAATTTACCTTCATCCCTTTTTTCTGATGCTGAGATGCTGCTGTTTTTCTCCTTTTTTTTCTCTTTTTTTTTTCTTTTCTTTAGGCGAGCAGGGCTTTGGTCAGGATTCGGGCAAGATGTGATAAAGTTTCGACCATTTATAATTCAATGCCTCCACCGGCACATCTTTTAGTGGAGTCTTCTGGCTTCAGCGAATTTTTGCAGGCCTTCCGTCCCTTCCGCAACTATATTCCTATTTTCGAGGTGTTGCGGGAGTACTGGTGGGACACCACCCACACCTTTCATTTCAGCTGGGGGGAGGCCACTTTGACCCGGTGTGATTTTGCTGCTATCACGGGTATTTCCACCAGCATTGGTCGGGTTTTAGAGCCAGATTACACCCTTAGACATCATCACGATGTGGTGGAGGATCTCTTGTGCTTTGAACCTGAATATAAGACTGCATATGAGATCCACATTGGCAGTGTCAAGAGTTGGCTTTTAGCAAACGCCGGGCAAGTTGATGAGAATGATGGTGAGGTCGTAGCTCACGTGGCCAGGGCGTTTTTATTCTTCTTTCTGGGGATGTCACTTTTTGCCAACTCATCTACCACTTTGAGGGTTTCCCTCCTGGGATGTCTGCGGGACTTGGACCGCGTTATTGAGTATGACTGGTGCAGGCAGGCCTAGCCGAGCTTTATGCTTCCATGGATCGGGCCAACCGCAATGATTCACCGACCCTTAACGGCTTTGCTTCGGCTTGGGAGGTATCCTTTTTCCCTGCTTTTGATCTCTTTTTTTGTCAGCATTTTCTTTTCTTTTTGACTGATTCTTTTTTTTTTATTCTTGCAGGTCTGGGCCTATTCTGTCTTTCATTTCACTCTGGGCCCACTGCGCAAACGCATTCACGAGCCATCCTTTTTGGCTGAATTCGTGAATGCCAACCGAGTAGAGCAGGATCGAGATGGCCACTGCTTGGATACGATAATGATGCGAGACAGGATAGCCAACTCGAGCTTGGGTACTGTGCATTTATTCCCCTGGAGGGGTCTGGTGGGGCCATATATGATCTTCCTGGAGATGAGCCGTTGCCAGATACTAATGGTGTCCATTATGGTCGATTCGTTGTATATGGGCGAACGGGTCAACCGTCAGCATTCTATGCTTCCGGCGTTTCCAGTGACACCTCCTGCACCTCATCCCTAGGTGATAGTCCCGGACTTCTTACCGAACAAGTATCTGTACCTGTCGATATATCTCATGCTTCCGAGTGATTATCCGGTTATGGCATATGAGGAGTTCTGAGGACAGTGCTCCATCATGTCCCCACTGCATCTAGGTGGGTATCTAACATCTCTGATAGGCCGAGGCCTTCTTGTCCAGCTCCTGACGTACAGTCAGATTTATTTGTGCCTGCTGAGGATTTCTCCACCTTCCAGTATCGCCGTGATGGAAGACTTGTGGAGGAGGTCTTGCCTGATGTTGACATCCCTGAGCGGTATCAAGTCCCAGAGCGAGCCCGCGTGGTATATATTTTTTTCATGCTTACATCATCATTTTTTTCTTTTTTTTCATACTTGTTTTTTCTTTTTTTTTTCGAGGCTGACACATATTTTTTTTATTACACCTTTTCCATGGTTGATGCGCCTTCGTACAAGAAGCTGTTGAGGGGCTTTTTCAGCATCAACAAACTGTATCAACGGCTTCTGGACGAGTTCACATGCCAGGGAAATGATACTGCGAGGAAGACTAGGCGCCAAGGCGATGATGATGATGATGATGTCGGCGGGACGAGAGTACATGATTGGCGGGATCGGCCCTCGAGTCATGGGTGGCAGCCTTGGCAGGAGTAGTTCTTCTCGCGGTCATTAGCTCCGTTTACCTGCACTTATTACCTTTTTTTTCTGTACCAGACTCTGTACATATTTCTAAATGCAATGCAATATTATTTTATGATGCAAGAATTAAATGCGGAGACTCAATTATTTTAAGAATAAAAGAAATCTAAACCATTATCTAGGGGTAACGGCACATTGCAATTTATGGATGGAGATTTAGAGGGATACACCTTCAGATTTAAAACGGGCATTTCTGGCACTCTGTGGGAAAGGAAAGGCAATCGCCTCTTCCTGTGTTTGATATTTTCAATTTGGCAGACGAGGCTACGGCCTAGCTTCTGCATTTTCTTCCATTTCTCGTGATCAAAGAGAGTCGGCAGTGGAACGGTCGGAGCCCGAAACCAGGATACCAGGTAGTATTGGGGAACAATGGTGGGGCTTCTAGCGCCACCCATAGTGGTTGTGGTGCTGGCCCAAGTCGTCCTGGTGTCCAAGACAACGGCGATGCTGATGATGAGGAGGATGAGGACACCTCTGGAGGTTCTCACGCTGGTGAGACTGGAGCCTCTTCTATACCTCGCAGAAGTATATGGTCACGACTAGGACGTCGCAGATGTTGATGGACTGTTCCGAGGCTAAGCTGCACAAAAAGGATGGTTGGGGGAATATGGGATATAGGTAGCAGGTAGCATGTATATAGGCAAATGTATAGAAATAAATGCTAATCTTAAATGTCTTAGACACTTATTCATAAGCTGCACCTTATGGACTGTATTATGTTGTATTTTGATGTTTTTTTTATGTGAGCTCTGTCGTGGTTTTTCTTTGGTTAGCCAAGACCACCTTCTCTGAATATGTTAAAGACTTTGACAAGCCGGAGATCATATGCTGAGGATTTGGAAACTGCATTCCCTCTCCTTTCCCCTGTTTTTTTTCTTTTTTTTATGCTCTGACTTTTGCCTACGCTGCCCTTTCGGGTTTTCAACCTAGCGAGCCCTTATTCCTCCTTTTGTTGTTTTTTTTGTGGTCTGACTTTTTCCTAGGCCGCCCTTTCGGGTTTTCAACCTAGCGAGCAGGAGAGGAAAGCAACTGCAGGATAATTTTTCTCGATTTACGCATAATACCTCTTGAGCTTGTCGAGGTTGAAGGGCTGAACAAGATCTTCCCCATCTTGATTGCTGAGGAGCACCGCACCTCCTGACCGGATCTGTTTGACGATATACGGTCCCATCCAGGGAGATTTTCATTTCCCCTAGTATCTACATAACTAGGGGGTTTCTCACGAAGCACCGGGTCTCCGACTTGGATGTCATGACCTTTGACCTTTTTGTTGAATACTCGAGCTATTCGCTTTTGATACGCCCGAGTATGTTCCAGGGCTAGCATCTGTCGTTCGTCTATCAGGGCTAACTCTTCATAGCGCTGTTTTACCCAGTCGACTTCAGCTATGTCTAATTCCATCATCACCCTCAATGATGGGATTCCAATTTCGATAGGCAGCACAGCCTCCATGCCATAGGCTAGAGAATAGGGGGTAGCCCCAGTGGGTGTGCGGACTGAAGTGCGATAGCCCCAAAGGGCTAGCGGAAATTTTTCTGGCCAGTCTCTTCCTGTGTCAGCCATTTTTCTGATGATATTTTCCAGCGTTTTGTTGGCTGCTTCAACGGTACCATTTGCTTGTGGTCGATATGGGGATGATTTATGCCTTTAGATTTTGAACTCATCGAGCAAACGGTTCTCTTCCCCTTCGAAGTGTGTGCCGTTGTCGGAGATGATTTTGAAAGGTACTCCGTATCGATATATGATGTTGGTCTTGATGAATTCGGACACCTTTCGGGAATTCAGTACTTTATAGGAAGAGGCTTCCACCCACTTTGTAAAGTAGTCGACAGCTACCAAGACATATTCATGGCTGTTAGATCCTTTCGGGTGAATTTGTCCTATAACGTCTATCCCCCATGTTGAGAAGGGCCAAGGGCTGTGGACTTATATAGTATATGCGGGGGCACGTGTTGTAGATTTGCGAAGCACTGGCATTTGTCACAGTGACGTACCCACCGAATACAATCGCTTTCCAGTGTACTCCAATAGTACCCTTGCCGGATGACTTTCTTTGACAGCATATGTCCGTTCATGTGTGGCCCACAAGTACCACCATGAAGCTAGTCCATGACTTGCTCAACTTTGGCCTGATCGATGTATAATAAGTTTAGACCCTGGTAGTGCCTTTTGTATAGGCTACCTCCGCTGATTACAAATTGTGATGCCCATCTTCGTAGGGAGACTTTCCCTCTTCTGTCTAGGCTGGGAGGATAGACTCCTTCCTGAAGCAGATTAATGATGTCTGAATACCAGGGCTCGTTGTCCTTTCAGGAGCAGCATCGATCCTGAAGCAATAGGCCGGAGTGACCCTTTTCCCAACTATAAATGGTTGGACATTGATTTCTGTGGGAATCTGAACCAATGATGCTAAAGTGGCCAAGGCATCGGCGAATTGAATTCTCTCTTGTGGCATGTAATAGAACGAGATATTATCAAATTCGCTTGCTAGTGCTGTCAGTTTGGCATGATAGAGCTGCAGTCGGGGATCCTGGGTTTTCCAATTCCCTTCGACTTGGTTTATGATTAGAGCGGAGTCACCATAGACTTCCAAGTCTTTGGCCCCTTTTCGGAGAGCCTCTTCTAGACCAGCAATACAGGCCTCGTATTCAGCAGTGTTGTCTGAGCATTCAAACTCCAATCTTATGGCCAGCGGAGTGTGGGAATCTGCTGGATCAATTAGTAGGATTCCTATGCCAAAGCCCCTTTTGTTGGCGACTTCGTCGAAGAACATTTTCCGTTTGGTGTCATGATCGGCAATTTCCAGGACACCTTCATCTGGGAAACTGGGCTCAGATGCATCTTCTGCTTATAGAGGCAGATCAGCTAAATGGTCTGTAATCACATTGCCTTTAATGGATTTGAGCGTGACATAGGTGATGTCAAACTCGTTAAGGAGGAATGACCATTTGGCTAGTTGGCTGGAAAGCAATGGCTTGCTGAAGATGTATTTTATAGGATCCATTTTGGAGATGAGTCTGATGGATCGAGCTTATAGATAGGTTTTGAGCCTTTGGGTCGCCCAGACTAGACCAGTGCAGCTTTTCTCCAATGCTGAGTAATTAAACTCGCTTCCTTGCAACTTCCTACTAATGAAGTAGATGGCATTTTCAATGTAGGAATTTTCTTTTTCTTGGGCGAGCATAGCCCCTACTGCTGTATCTGTGACAGTTAAATATAGAAGGAGAGGTTTATGTATTTGGGGAGGAGCTAGTACTGGTGGGTTGGCAAGATAGGCTTTTATTTTTTCTAAGGCTAGCTGGCATTTTTCGTCCCAGATTTGGTCAGTATTTTTCTTTAGGAGTTTGAATAGGGGTTCACATATGGAGGTCAGTTGTCTAATGAAACAGCTGATATATTGTAACCGACCCAGGAAGCCTTTGACTTCTGTTGGAGTTCTTGACTGCGGCATATTTATGATGGCTTTGATTTTGGCTGGCTCGATTTCAATGCCTTGCTCAGTCACCATGAATCCCAGGACCTTGCCCTTGGTAACCCCGAATGTGCATTTGGTGGGGTTAAACTTCATCTGATGCTTTCTTAACTTTTCGAAGAATTTTCGAAGGTCTTTGATATGGGTACCGTCGGCGTCACTGGAGTGCACGATCATATCGTCTACGTACACTTCGACCTCTTTATGGATCATATCATGGAAGAGGGTGGTGACAGCTCTTTGATATGTAGCCCCAACATTTTTTAGCCCAAATGGCATGACAGTATAGCAGTAAGTTCCCCAGGGGTTGGTGAATGATGTTTTTTCCTGGTCCTCTGCTGCCATTTTGATTTGCTTGTAACCAAGCATGCCATCCACGAAGGATCTTATTTTGTGAGAGGCCACGTCGTCTTCCACAATATCGATGTTGGGTAGAGAGAAGTCGTCTTTGGGCGACGCCTTGTTGAGGTCGCGAAAATCCACATAGATCCGAACTTTTCTGTTGGGCTTTGGAATGGTCACTATGTTTGACAACCTGATCGGATATTCAACTACCCAGATAAATTTGACGCATAGCTGCTTCATGATTTCTTCTTTTACTTGCAGTGACCATTCTAGTTTGATTCGGCGGAGTTTCTGCTTGATTGGCCGA
The DNA here is from genome assembly GCA_013146195.2 of Codonopsis lanceolata. Taxonomy (NCBI): domain Eukaryota; kingdom Viridiplantae; phylum Streptophyta; class Magnoliopsida; order Asterales; family Campanulaceae; genus Codonopsis; species Codonopsis lanceolata. The sequence goes on from CM028384.1 coordinate 79,773,352, forward strand.
GCATTAAGTGGGGATCCGGTGTTCAACAATGGTTGGATCCAGCCCAGGATATCTTCGTAGGACCATGCAAAGATATCCACGAATTCTTTGAGGAGGTTGATCGGTGCTGCCCTTTTAGATCCTTGCAAATAGCTGTCGATTCTGACTTCTTTGATTTCATTGTTCAGCCCCAGATTGATGGTAGACAAGTCTTCATCTGATGTTGCTGATCGATGCTTTTCCTGGTGCTTGACTAACTTGGCGAGCTCAAGCAAGTAATTTTCATCTTTTGGGTCCATTTCATTAAATGACTCATTATCAAAGTTAATTAATACGTCTTTTAATGAAGGTGCAACTAAGGAATACGCGAAGACATCTAGATTATCATTATTAGCAAACTATATAATGTTAGATACATTATTGAGGATCTGGGGTTTGAGATCCTCAATTTTAGAGAGCGGATCGGTAGATGACCAATCTGTAAGGCTAAAAGAAGGATGGGGAATAGTATATTTGAAACGGTCCACTAGATCTGCAGGTGTTAAGAGCGGGCCGGTCGTAGTATACCAATTCTGCAGAGGCTTATCAGCAATAGACTCAAACTCAGCAAGGAGCTTTTCATAGCTAGTGCCTCCATCTATCATCCCCATAAAGCTGTCTCCTAGACAGTCACTATCTAATAGGGCCAGAGCATAATCGTCTTGGTCTATAGACCAAATGTTTTCAACCGTGACAATTTTATATGCAGGCCTACAGGGCTCCAGGGTAACCTGTTCCATTTTACTAGTGGCGAGACTGACATCTTCGAAGATCTCCCAGCCAGGATGTCTTTTCCCATTTTGGTCTAGCCAAGGTTCGGGAAACATGAGATAGACATCTGTCTCTCCTTTCCTTACAAAGTAACCATTTAAGGTTTTCCTATATGGTTAGAGAGGTGGATATATGTCAGGACGCTTTTTTCGTTCAGCCTTGCATTTCTCACGTTTCTGTTTCATGACTGCGGTTATTTCAGTTGGAGTAGATTTGTATCCTAGACCGAAAGGAGGGTTACATTCCTTAAGTTCATCTTGGACCAAATTGACAAGTCCCTGCTGATTTCTGTCGAGACCCAAACCATACATATAATTCATTTTTCGAAACATGTTTAACGGGATCATGTTTCCTAGAGACGTGGTTTTCTTTCTGGTGATGTCAGTTTCTCGCCCACATTCAATGGCGTTAACTCTAGCTTGGGGGATAACCTCGAATAAGGAAAATTCCTGTGTTATCGTGCTCTATTTTGAGGATTGGGATGTCCCCGTTTTCTTTGTTTTCCACGATCTTATCGGCAAGAATGATTACTATATGGTCGTCGTGGATGAACTTGACACGTTGATGCAATGAAGAGGCTACCCCTTTTACCCCATGGATCCAAGGGCGTCCCAGCAACAGGCTGAAAGTAGCCGGTATTGTAATACCCCGATTTCTGGTTAGCTTGAATTGCGTGCAATCCTCGCATTTCTTCCTTGGTTAATTGCTTATTTGGTCTATGAGAGAGTCTAGATGTGTATGATAGATCACATTAAGACCAAAATACTATTAAGAGATGACATGTAGTTGTTGACTTGCTAAAGTCACAAGTCGTAACTCGACGATAGTCGAAATGCAACGCGATTGAGAGTTTGCTTGCGTTTTGTGTTCATGACCTCGATTTGGTCCTAGATCTTTACATGATGATTGATTAACATGTTTAGATGTGTTAGACTTCTAGTTGGATGCATTCCTTAAGCCTTGTGAGGTTTTGACGCTTCGAGGATAGCAATCGTCCTTATCACGTAGTTCGATATTGAGCCGTGTGATTGTCTCATCTTTCGGGAGTTCTTTTCTCCTATCTGTTGTTCATCATCTGAGAAGCATTCAGGCCTATTCAATAGTCTTTTGAAGTGTTTATAATCTTGGGTTGTTGCCCGTCGGTTCGTGGTTTCATTCGTCGTTTTATTAGTAATTTGTTGCGCCTTGCTTCGGTTTCGCTCCGGGTTGTTTCGGGAGTTGTTTGTGGGAGTCTGGACCTACTTTGAAGGTGGTTTGAGACTTGTTTGGTTTAGCTAAGTGTTTGAGGACTTTAAGGGTTGAATTATAGGCCATTTCGAAGCTTTAAGGCTTGCGGTTGCATGCGGGAAGGACCGTAACCGAGCGAGGATTGCAGAAACTGTCACAGAGGGTAAAAGGTAGTGAAGCGGTCACATGGTCTAATACCATGCGAGCGCATGGGTCCTTCGGACAGCAATGTCCCTGTTTTGGTTTTTTGATGTTTATTTCCTATCCTACCCTCACTAAACCTCCTCTAAACCCTTTCTAATCCTTATACTTAGTCCTAATCATGTCCTAACATGTTTGGGGAGTTAATTAAGGTTTGATTAGAGGTTGATTACTCCTAACATTCACTAATTGTACCAATGAAATCCCAATTGTGCCCTCTCTTATTGTGGAGGTATATATACACTAATCCCTTTGAGACTTCAGAAAATTCATTCATTTTCCTCCTTCTTCTTATACGTATTAGAGAGAGAGAGAGTGTGTGTGGGAGACATGGGGGCTTTGAATCCCTAGCTTCTTCTTCCTCCAATCTATAAAGATCCAACCGTCCGATTGCTTCCAAACTTCGGATTCTTGATGCCCTCGACGAGTAGAACAACTTCGCCGATCGGATTTCAATTCTTTTGAGCTTTCACTCAAGCTAGGTAAGCTACTACAATCCTCCTTCTATGGGTTTTGTACTCATTGACCCTAAGGAAAACAAAGGGGCTTGCTATTTGAGGTCAATGAGTACATATGTATGTTGTGTGTGATTTTATTTTGAGTTTTGGATTTTTGAAGAGTGAACTTGTTAGAAGCATGAATAGGATGCTTTCTATGTTTAATGAAGTATGTTATTAAGCTTCATTTTGTGAGTTTGGACTTGAGAATGATGGGTATATAATCTCCTAGAAACCTAGGGTTTGATATGATGATTATGTAATAAATGGGTTATTGATGTTATGAATGATTTTGGAAAATTTTTATGGAATATTATGAGTAATTAGAATTACACATGTTATATGTTTAAAGTTTGGAAGTATACTTGATGAACTTCTATTTTGGTTGTGAGCATGAAAAATGAATTAGCACAATGGATTACATGATTAAAATGTAAAGTTTGACTTTTAAGAATGGAGTTGACTTTTATGTATATAAGAGTATGTGCTCAACTCTAATTCATGAATTTTTGGTTGTGAGCATGAATAATGAATTATCACTATGGATTACATGATTAAAATGTAATGTTTGACTTTATTGGGTTGAGTTGACTTTTATGCATATAAGAGTATGTTGTTCAACTCTAGTTCATGAATTTAAGGTTGTGAGCATGTTAGATGAATTTACATGTTGGTTATGAACATGCCAGATGAATTTACATCTTGTTTAGATAAATGATTATTTTGGATGAAAGCATGCTTGATTAAATGCTATCTTGAGATACATGCTTGAAATGTGATGGTTGACTCTAAATGTTAAGTGTTGACCTATGAACCATGTTTTGGGGATTTTGTTGGGAAGGTATGGATTGTTAGGTTGCAAGATGTTGCTAACCTTGAGAACTTAGCCATGAACATTAGCTAATGAATAATAGGAGGGTTATGATGCAAATAGCTTCTATGTCTTCAAGTTTGAAAAGAGTATAAATGACTCAACGGAGACGATTATGGATTTATATGAACATAGAGAATCACATATTGAAATCCTACGGAATTTGGGTAGTTTTGATGGAGGTTAAGCCTCCGAGCGTTTTCAAGTGTATGAAGAACACTTGGGTATTAGAGACTAAATATTAATGCTCTAATGTGTTTTTGTGTTAGTTAGCATAGAAATGCATAACTATGTGATTTATAAGTAAATATCTACTTGATTGGATTAGTACGATGTGTTGTACTTTTCCTTTGATTGAGCATGTGAGTATATATTACCTATGCTTGTGTTTGAGTCCAGCTGGCGGATTTTGGTTTGAGTTTTGGCAGGACGATGCATTGTCTTCACGAATTGTGGGATTCGTGATCGCAATGGATCGTCGCGACGGGTTTGCACACACCCCTCCATCGATGGCCATGGTGGGGATGTAACTAATCATTGATAGAATAATACACCTACCTCTGATAGCTATGGAACCCGAAACGGGGACTGTTTTCGGGGACGTCAATATCCACGAAAGGGATATCAAGGACACATATGGTTGCACGTGTTTTGCAGGAGCTACACGGCGGACGCGGAAAAGGAATCATCTTCTCTCTCTTATGTGGTTTATTTTACGAACACTTATATGAATTGTTGTGCTACGTGGTTAATGATATGATTTACATGAGATGATGATTTCTTGATGAAATGTTATAATAGAAATATAAAATGCTAATGAAATGATGATTTTTATGATATGATGTTATACTAAAAATATAAAATGTTATTCATGATTAGAATGGAAACAATGGTCTTTCATATAAAGAATTATTATATGAGTTATGATTAGTGATGAGGTATGAGACTTATGGTATAATTGTATTATGTGGTTGGTGGTTTGATGAGAGTTTAAAATGTGGAAAATAAAATACTACACATTTTGGAATTTAGAATCATAATTTATTTGATATGATTTATTTTATGATAATTATGAAGAACTATGTGACTATGGTTGGGTTTGGTTTGTGTTGAGGATCATACCATGAAATGATATATTATGAGTATGACATGAGGTGTACATGTTTTATTTGAGCATTATGCCATGCCATGACATTGCATCTTTAGTAGCTTACTAAGTCATTATGACTTACTCATTTACTTTGTTTTCCTTAGATTCGAGTCGAGCTAGTGATTCGAAGGAATCCGCCGAGTCTACGAAAGAAGTGTGGTTCTTGTGAAGGTTACTACCATTAATATTTATGTAACCTTGGTTTTATTGGAAAGGACGTTTGGGAGGTGAAGTTATATAAACTTTACTTTGGGTAGTAAGTTGTGGTTATTGAATTGGCGTTGTACTTGTTAAATTATTAGTACTTGGTTTTTGTGAGCCGACAAATGTTAGTCGAGCCATGGTTATAATTTAATTAAATATTTGTTCCATCTCAAGTTTGGTTATAATGTTGGTTATGTTGTACTCCGACACGTATAGCCGTAGAGTGTGTAGAATAGAGTTGTAGATTTAGTTAATGTTGGGTTTCGGCCATAACGTCGCCGATGACTTGGATATATATTATTGTTTATAATTGTAACAGGTGGTTTGTTGTACGTGTCCAATGTTGCGTCACGTGTTTCGAATTTTTTTGGGCCAAAAGATTTACTATCTCTTTGGTTGTTTTGTATTTCGGAGCTTGTTAGCTCGGGTCCCATTATGTTATTCGCTTCCGCATTTTGTTGAGTTGTTGGCGTATCGCTGTTATAGCCTTACCCTTTGCTTGTTATTTGGTGTGTTCTGACGGCACGACCTTGAGGTCTCATATTGGGATCCGGGTCGGGTCGTCACATGTATGTCCAAGACTTAGAATTCTACTGACATGGTTAGCGGCCCAATAGTCATCGTTAAGGTGACCACCCCTAGGACACATCGACTAGTGTTGTCGTATGCCCTTACTGTCTGTGATGAAGGAACCAGCTCTGATATTTTTGTTCCCAATTTGGCTAGCGTGCTTGTGGGACATGCATTCAAAGAAGAGCCATTATTTATCAGAACTCGGGGGGACCCTTTTTTCCATGACTCCCATAGTGATATGGAAAGCATCAATGTGGTTGGTTCCTTCCCTTGGCAGATCTAGATCAGTAAACATAATCACGTTTCCAAAGTGTATGTTTCCGATCATTTGGGTGAGCTCGTTTGGGGAGGTTTCAATGGGAATGACTGCCTGACTCAGGGATTTGGCCAATGTGTCACGATGGGTTTTGGAAGCACATAGCAAGCCCCATATAGATATGTTGGCTTGGGTTTTCTTCATCTGAGCTAGCAGAGTATCTTCCATGTTTCTAGCCCTAGTATCTGTTTCTTGATTTTTGCCAGAGTGGTCACCTCTTTCTTGGTTTGGCTGGTAGGCTCGACCAGATCTAGTAAGGTGGCTGACATCCCCACCGACCCAAGTGGCTTTTTCAGTGCTACATGTATTTTGGCTACCCAGGATGATGTCCCAAGAAAGCATATTGCAGCTAGGCTCTTTTATGGGTGGAAAGAAAGGAACAATGATATATGGCAATGGGTGTTTATTTCTTTCAAACTTGGGTACACATTTTTCTTCAACGGCCTCAATCATATTGATTTGAGGTAGGGGTTATTGACTATATTTGATCTAGGAGGAGGTTTTTCAATAACCTTATCATCTATTAGGTCCTGGATTGCGTTTTTGAGCACATAGCACTTGTCGGTGAGGTGACCACTGCAGCGATGGTATTCACAGTATTGGGCATGATTCCATGAGTTGGGCAGAGGATTCGGCGGCCTATAGTTTTCCAAAGGCTTTAGCACTCCCTGTGCCATTAGTCCTTGAAGTATTACAGACTGTGGAGCTTGTAGTTCATCATAGTACCGGTTTCCTCTGACCCCTGAAATTCCTGTTCAGACCATTGTTTCCTCCCACTACATTGACAGACCTATCTGCTTCGTAGGACCATGGAACAATGTTATAGTTCTGGGTAGGAAAGTTGGCGGATGTATTTCCTACCATATTAACAACTGATCCTGATGCAGCTGCCTTTCCTTTTGAGTAGCGGAAAAAATTAGAGGGCGTGTTGACTTTTAAATGCCCAGTCCGTATATCTTCATCAATACAGACTCCTATCTCCACTATTTCTTTGAAATTGCTATAGGGGAGATACCGCATGTGCTCCAGGTAAATAGGTTGAAGGTTTTTGATGAACATCTTGGATGACTAAGACGGAACAGGCCTGTCGAGTGTTTGAGCTATTTTTCTTTTCCACCTGGCCGCAAACTCAGCACATGTTTATTTTTCCCTTTGGGTGCACGACTCAAGATCTCTTTTGTTTTCGGAAGTAGTATTGTCTTTGTACCTCTCTAGAAACCCTTCAGCTATTTGGTCCCAAGTACCCGTGGTGCCATTGTCTGCTAGCATTAACCATTGCTTGGCAGCCCCTATTAAGGTAAGATGGAAATTGGAGGCCATAGCTTCAAAGCTAGCCCCTCTTGACTACATGCCGATAGAATAGGATTTTAAGTGAGAGATAGGGCATCCAGTCCCATCGAATTTTTCTATGTCATGCATTTTGAATTTTGAAGGTAGTATTGCTGAAGGTTGCAATGCTAATGTCCGCGTAAAAAATTCTCCTTTGTTCAGAACTTTGAACATCATACTTTTCAAATTCTCCATGTCAGCCTCCATTTTTGTGGGAGGGGGAGTTGGATTTTGGTATATGTTGGTAAGACTAGGAAAGGCTGGGTTTATTTCTGACTGTGGTATTTGGTAAGGATTTTGGGGAGGCATTTGGTAAGGGTTTTAGGGAGGATTTTGGAGAGGTGGGTTATTGGCGGCTTCCGTTTGGCGACCAGGATCATTAAAAGGTAAATAGATCGTCACTTGGCCTGGCTGGTTATAACTTCTGGGGTTCATATGTGGGCTATTTTGGAGTGGATTTGTGATGGGAAAAGGGAGGTCATTTGGATTCTGGGGGATATTGGTGCTTGGGAAAGGATATGGAGGGTATGGTGAGAAACGGTTAACATTTGGGTAATAAGGGTTAGGTGGGGGATTTGGGTTTGGGGTACTGGTGATATTTGGTGGGTTGGTGTTTGGCTGAGGATTTGGGTTTAGAGGAACATGGGAAGTTGATGCTTCTTGAGGGGCTGCAGGGAAAGAGGTTCCCTCACCACTGGGTTTTAAACTTTGTACGAGATTTGTCACCTGGCTCATTATGCGATCAGCTTGTGCACCCAAATTTTCATCTAGCCACTGTTGCATAGCCAGAATCGGAGCGTACCTTGGAGCCCCTGTATCAGTACCCACTGTAGACTTCTCATTTTTAGTTGTCATTCTGCTCAAATCTATACCCTCTGTACTGATTCTGCCCTTTTCTAATCTGACCCCAATACTTTCTGATCTGATCTCTGTGCCTGTATCCCTTATCAACCAACCAGTACTATCTCTGCCTTTCCAAACTCGAGCCAGGTTTCTGAGGAAAAGGGGTTTGAAGGCATCAGAAAGGGTTGGCTGAAGGCTTTCTGGGGTTTGGAGTACAGTGTGCCTTTATTAATATTTATTATTATTATTTATTCATTTTCCCTACAATTGATCGGACAAGCACCCGCTTTGTTTTAACTGTCTCAGGACTATTCCTGGAACATTGGATTCTTTCTCCAGAGTATAGGACCTTCGAATTCCATCTGCCTTTTCTATCTCAGGCGAATGGCCTATACTCTTTCTAGAATCCACCATTCTAAATGGTCTAGGTCGAACATCAGAAAATCATTAGTCAGCCCCTGTGCATATTTTATTTATATCTCTCCTTTTTTTTGCTTCTTTTTTTCACCTTTTTTTTTTTGCACAAGGACTGGTCAATAATTCAAAGATATAAAAACCAATCGGTCCATGAAGTGTCCTGAGAATCTATATGCAATTTAATGTTGGCTGATGCAGGGGGTAGACTGGCCATGGTGTAGGACAACAGTTCGGAATATTTCTACGTGCGTCCGCGTGTGTGCGGTATCTAGAAAGCAGTAAAATGTTTTTTTTTTCAGATATAAAGCAGTAAATAAACAGATATGGCCTGTCTAGCTATTCTTTGTGGATTTTCTCGGCTTTTTTAGTTTGAACGCGAGCAAGCAACCATTCAGATCAAGAAATAGAAAGAAAAGTGGGGAATCTATCTATTCCTATTAATTACATATTGGTCCTAATCCCAAAAATAAAATGACAGAATGAAATAATATGTACATATTTTTGCGCGATAAAAATAATGCAAGCAAAATAATAATATAAAGCAGAAATAAAACAATAGTAAAATAAAGCCCCAGCCCTTTTGTTATACTGCCCAGAAATCTATTTTATTGTTTGATATATTTGTAACGGTACCCGGAACGAAACTGCTGCAAGTGCATAGTCAGGTGCGCAAATATACACACATATATATATATATATATATATAAAATGCAATATTTAAAATGCCAAAGAAATATAATAAACATATTTTAGTCAGAAACTAAAGAAAATTGATTTTTTCTTTTTGAAAAATGAGTCTAGCCCTCCATTTTTATTTTCTTTAAAATAAAAACGACGTCCCCAGCAGAGTCGCCACTGTGAGTGCCCCAGGAAGCGATCCCCCCGGATCGCGCGCTCATTTTTTTAGGGGAACATGCGACTCGAGGAGGACATCACTCTTTTCATTCCATCTTCCCTTGTTTAGGGGAAAACGAAATTAAAAGTGCAAAAAGAGTGTTGTCAAAAAGCGCGTTGAATACGCCTCAGTCACTGAGTGTGCTTTAGTCCACTATGAGTATTCTGGATTTTTTTGTGTCTCATCCTCCCTTGTTTAGGGGAAAACAAGATACAGAAAATGCATCACCCTTTTCATTCTCATCTTCCCTTGTTTAGGGAAAAATGGAAAAGTACAAAAAAAAGATGTTGCGGGCCTCACTGTGATCCAAAATGTTGTAACAGAGTCGCCATCTTTATTTTAAGGAGAAATAAAGAAAAACCAAAAATAACCAGAGTTTGTAAAAAAAATGGGGGGGGGGTTCGGAGGCTAAGTTACGAGGTGGGAAGGTGTTAGGCACCCAACTCGCCCTTTCGGTCTCAAAAATAGTTTTTGGCTAAAAATATGTTTTTATTATATTTATTTAGCAAATGAAATAAAGCATTTAAATATGTATATCTGTATTTACATTATTACAAATTCGCAGTCGCTTCCTTCCAGGAATTACAAATATATTTATAAATATTTGGCCATAATAATGGCTCTTTTTAGTGCTATTTTCTATAGAAATCCGAGCAGCATAACTTCTTATATTATTTACATCGAGCCGGCTGAAAATAGCACTTTTTATAAAACCTCTTAAAGGCTTACCTTTACGAGCGTAGGGTGTGCTCGCTCTATCCTTTCGGGAGAGGGAGTCTTTTGTTATTGTGGAGAGTCGGGCAGAGTAACTGCTTCTAAAAGTTGCTTTCTGGCATCAGGAAACGGGCGGAGCAACTGCTTGTTTTTTTGCTATTGTTTGCTTGCTTCTGGCGGAAATCGGGCAGAGCAACTGCTTGCTTCTGGCGGATTTGGCCTCTGAATTCGGGCAGAGTAACTGTTCTTTTTGAGATTTTTGGATCGGGAAAATAGGGTGGAATCCTAGCTGGGAGGCTAAGGTTCACTTTGACCGGTTGGATTTAAGTTTGGAGGAGATTTGACAGAGTTTCGAGGCTTTTTGGAGGAGGGGAACTCTCTCTCAAGACAATCGCTCACTGCGTACTCTGAAAGTGGTGTGTGAACTGTGTGCGATGAGTGTGTGAATTGTGTCCCTTCTCCTCTTTCACTGAAGCCGGATGCCTCTATTTATAGGCTAGAGGAGGGACTCCTTCAGCATTAAGATTTTTCTTTCTGTAATTCACTGGCTTGTACCGCACGCTTGAGAGATTGTACCGAAGGCAAAAAGCTACAGTGCACAAGGCACTATTAGGCACCACTCATGGGGGGGTCTGGACGTCGCGCCCACTTTGCATGTGGGTGGCGCATGGGCTCCTTTTTGGGGTCCTTTTTGACACTTTGGCCCCTACATGTCACTATTTTGTGCATCCTGCTTTTCCTTTTGCATTGTAAAACCCTGTAACTTGACATTTGTTAAGTTTTAGCAGGTCTTGATATTTCATGTCATGTCACATACCAGGGGTACGAAATTGGGTTGTCTACAGTAGCTCCACTACCGCCTACAGTATCGCCGGTCATAATTCAGGGCTTGTGTATGGTAGGCTCTGATACCATGTAGGAACTTAATTTGGGGCAAAAGTCATCTCACACTTCTTCTCACAAAAGGAGGATCTATATAGACTACAAGAGCTCTAGGAAAAAGGAAATACTTGGAGAGTAAGGAAACACAATCCTACTCAAAATAATACTCTAACCCTAAACAAATCATTTATCTAAATAGTAAACTAATCAACAGACTCATAAAATGCGCGTGTCTTCACAGGGTGTACCCTTGAACACTTTATGAATTGAGACTAAAGTGTTAGTTTCAGGTTATGAACACAATAATAATAGTGGACACTTGAGATGTTTGGGTTATAATGATCGATATAAGAATATCGATTAAATTATGATTTGATGGACTTGCCGGTTTATGTCAATAATGACCTAAGAGATGAAAAGTAGAGCTAAAACTCAATAGAGTCAAATAAGGATCAATAATACATTAATGAATATAGGGGCGGGATCCTACGACGTTTGAGACGCGTATGGACTTGGTTGTGTAGACCCAAAAAAATTCTTTGTAGTGTCCAATGTGACACCTAAACCATACATGTTTCTTCTATAATGATATTATGACCCGTAACTAACTTAGTAAGTCGTATGACCGAGATACTTGGAGTTTAGTGAATTGGTGGTTTGGTTTAGTAACTCAAGAAAGTTGACTATAGGCGTGTGTGAGAACCCCATTTTGACCCCTACCTTGTCACGTGCAGACGAGTGGTTTCAAAAACATTAAAGCGCCCGGAATATGCTCGGCCTCGTTGTGGACTCTAAAAATGTATGTACAGAGTCGACACCTCTACTTTAAGGATAAACAGAGAAAAACCCAAAATACTAGAAAATGTAGGTTCGACGGCTAAGTTACGAGTTAGAAAGGGGTTAGGCATCCAACTCGCCTTTTTGGTCTAATAATTTGGGTTTGCTAAATGTAGATTTATTTTGCAACAATATAATAACAACTTATTTTATGATTTTCTTTACAAAAATAATACTATATAAATAATACAACATGCTCACACTATATACAAAACAAAATATTAACTAGGTATAGAAAATATTATAACTTATGTATAATATAAACAAAAAAAAAAGGAAACTTAACTATGCATATACATACAGATAGTAAAATATTTACAAGCTTATAAATTCTAAATATCTACATTTTATTACGTATTTAAAATAACTACGGGAACAGAATAATAGGTCGGTATATACCTCTTGAAGCGTGAGTATCTGAACTCGGTACGCCTTGGCTTAGGCGATTGATGAGTGCTTCCCCTATATTCTTTTGAGAGAAAGTCTTTTTGTTGTGTTGTTGTTGATTTTATTATTGTTGTTGTGTTTTGGCGAGATTTCGGCAACGTAATGGTAGTATTTACTTTTTTTGATCGGTTTGCTGGAGCAAGGATAGAGGCTTGCAGTGAAAAAGGAAGGCTCGCTTGGGTGAGGAGAGGAGGCTTGCTAGGAGCAAGGAAGGCTCGCTTGGGCGAGGAATGAGAGGAGGCTCGCTTGCTCGGGCAAGGGAGGAGAGGAGGCTGGCAACTCTTCCCTCTTTTCTTCTTTAGCGCACCGGGGAGAGAGAGAGAGAGCGAAAGAGGAAGTATGTTGCTTCTTCTGGTGTGAAGAAATGAGGAGGGGAACCCTTCCTTTTATAGGTAGTGAGAGAGCAAGGCAGCCAGAGGAAGCTGGAGAAGAGGGCTATACATTCTGCTTCCATGGCTCCCAAGCACCGTCCTGCTCTGTCAATAGCACCACGGCGTCATTCTAGCCGTTTGCTTGCAATTGTTCCCCGTAGAGTGATAGTGGCATCCAAGGAACCAGTAGAAATTTCTACTTCCTCCTCTGCATCCTCACATTCTTCGTCGGACTCGTATGTTCCGCCGCCCGATTCTTCGGCCTCTTCAGATAAGGTCAGTTCTGCATCTTTTCTTCCTACATCCCGTCCGGCAGGGACATCTCGTCAACATCCTGCCCAGCCTTCTCGTGGTTCTCCTTCATCACCTCCCGTGGGGACTGAGCAAAATCCTACATCTCCAGTCAGTCCGCCGCCTCAATCCGAACAACCTCAGGCAACAATGACATTGCCAATGTCATTATTTCCACATTCAGCTCGCAAGCGGCCTCGGGTACAAAAAGGAAAAGCTGTGCTGGAACGTGTTTTGCACTTGGGTGGTTGCTTGAACTTTAACACCAGACTGTCAATCAAACGTAGTTCCGATATTCTATCTCGGAAGATAATTCCGGGTAAGTGTTTTCACATTCCTACTCTGAATGCTCTGAATTTGTCTGGGAAAGTTGCAAACTTTATGCGTGATATTGGATGGGAAAACTTTTGGGTTTTAGATTTCCCTGCATTTGATGAACTGACAAGAGAATTTTATTGCACATTTGTTTTTAATACTGCTGATACTTTTCTTGCTGATACACCTAATGTAATTAGGTTTCGTTTGATGGGCAAAACTTTTAGTTTGTCTCTCAATACCTTTAATGATGCTTTGAGGTTTTTATCTGGTGCTGTTCTGAGTACAGAGAGGGCCAGTGCTTTTTGTGAATATAGTGACCAATTCGATTCTGACTGTGATCAGTTGTGGAGTACTTTTTCCAACGATCGGGAGCCTTATAATCCCAGTTGTTCGAAGAGTATTTTTCTAAAAGATCATGCTTTGCAAATCATTCAAAAAAATTTGGCTTACAGTTTTTCGGGCCGAAAAGACGGTTCCAACATTTGCACTAAGCCTGAATTGTTTTTTCTGTGGTGTATGGTCAATAAGCAAAAAGTTAATTTGGGGTATTGGTTGGCAAGTCAATTCATTTTGGTTTTGAACAAGAAAAGTCGCCCTCTGAGTTTGGGTTCTGTAATTACGTTGCTGGCTGTTAATTTAGGTGTTCTCAATTTGCAGAATCATGATTTGAACATTGCTTGTAATTGTGAGCCTTTGGATATTAAGTGTTTATATCGCATGGGTTTGCTCAAATTTGTAGATGATTGTAATCTGCCTTCTCAGCCGGGTGTTTCTGCACCCGAGCAGCCTTTTGTTCCTATAGGTATTGCTGGCCCTTCTTCCTCACACGATTCCGATTTAAGAGACCTTCAGGTTGCCGTGCAGCGAATTGATGCTAATCAGCAATGCCTTCAGGCAATGTTGTTGGCCTATTTTGAGTTCGTTGGTTTCTAGCCTCCGCCTCCGCCTGCTCCGTCTTCGTGCTAGGGAAGTTGTCCTGCCCCTTTTTTGGGTTATTTTTTTTCTGATATGATAAATGATGTTGCTGAGATGTTTGTGTTTCAATGAGCATTCTCATTGTGAAACAAGAAATTTTTGATATGTGATGGGCGTGTTGAAATGTTTCTGCTCTAGTTTAACAGCTTGTTTTTTTTAAAAAAAAAATCTTCAACCGTTAGGTATGCATGTGTCGACTCTTAGCCTTTCTAAGTTAGCTTTTGGGCCAATTATGGAGCATTTCATTCACTTTTGCTCTCAGTAATTCTTTGAGTGTTTCTCGCACACGAATGTTAATTCTAGAACTTGCATTTTTTCATATATTTCGAAATCACATCAATGAGTTTATGCACCAATATGATTAAAGCATTTAGGAATTGCCCACTTTTGCCTATCTTTTTTCTTTCCTACCCTTTATTATTACCCCTTAGTTAACCCTTTAGAGCCTTATCCATTTCTTTCGTTCAACCAAAATGAACCTTCGCCTGTTTGACTCTCTTTTTCATTAACCTAATGTCAAGAATTGTAGGAGTTTCATGTGAATCATAGTCTTAATCCAGTTTGTGAGTTGGAAATTTAAATGGAGTGAATCCTGTTTGGTACAAGAATAGGAGAAATTTGGTTTTGGTTCTGCTGAGTTAAGCATTGTGCTTGGTTCTGCTTAGTAGTGTATGCAAATAAAAGCTTCAATTCATCTAGTTGCTGTAAAAAAAAAGCAGCAAAACAAAAGTTTGAAAAGAAAAGAAAAGAAAAAGAAAAGGAAAAAGAAAAGGAATTAAAGTTTGTAGAAGCAGACCAAAGCAGTTCAGGAAAAAGAAGCAGGATTGAAGTCAAGTCTGAATATACATTTTCAATTGCGCAGATGTGCTATGATTAAGGATTTATGCTTCATAAGGACATATTTCAGCGATGATTGAGCTATGAGTAATTCTTGTGTTATTAATGCATTTCTTTGACATTTTTATCTAACCTTATATCTTTATATCCTACCTTTTAACCCCTAGCCCCGTTACAACCCTTAAAAGACCTTTTGATTGGTGTATTGAACTCATATTCAGTGATGGAGATTTGATCTATTTGCAAACTTATGGTAATTTCATCCCGTTGTGTTGAGTTGAGTGCTTAATTATACACATCCATGTTTAAACACTTGAGTGAATGAGTGTCACCGTGAGAATGGTTGAGACACGCATATGTAGAGGTTGAAGGATACTTTTGGAGGTATGTGGGTTAATCTAGATGAAGCATTTTAAGATGTCCATCACTTTGATTGAATTTTGACTTTCCATATGATAATACACATTGAAATACATGCATTGGAGTAATGTCATATTTTCATAAGTTGCCTAGATTAGGGACATGCATATCTGTTTTGCTTCAAGATGCTTGAGGACAAGCATAGTGTAGGTGTGGGGGAATTTTGATAGGAGCACAAAAGTGTGATATTATTAGCCGATTTTATGATTGATTATAGAGTAAATATTACACTTTTGGTTGTTTTGTGCTTGTTAATGTGTGTAGGTGTGAGGGGAGCTACAAAAGAGGGAAGCTAAGCAAAAAATGCTAGATTGCAAGAAAATGAAAATCCGTGGTGTCACGTGGGCATGTGCTGTCTAAATTCCGGAACTGAAGCTGATGTCAACTAGCTGAAGAATTGTCCAGCAGATCTTCTGGACAGTTAGAGAGTTATTACCTCTTTAAATTATTTCTTTAGTAAAGGAAAAAAAACTGTTTTGGAAGTTATTGGTAGTTTGTGGAAGTTACTTGGCAGTTTTATTTGTAAAAAAACTGCCAAGTAGTGGCTTGAGTGGGGAAAAGGGAGGTGATATTTATTCTAGAATTGGGCAGAAGCAGAAATTTGGTGGAGTAGCTTGGCAGTCACTTTTAGAGGGTGAAGTTACTCACAATTGTTAGGAGAGAAAAGGGAAAAGAAACTTGTATTATTCCTTAAGTTCTACACTTGCTGGAACATTAAATCCTTGGTTTTTTGTAAGTTGTTTTAATTATGTTTAGTAGCTAAATTCTCTATTTCAGTCAATGAACTATTAAGTCTTTAACGTTTCACTTCTGTGAGATCTAATATAATTCATTCTTGTTCCGTTACAAATATTTATTTGTTCTCCATTTAGCACGTTGTAAGATTATTGTGTCTAATTGATGTTTGTGGCCAGAATATTAATTAACATAATAGTCTATAGCTAGTTAACAATGTTGATCCGTAATTGTCCTCGGTTTTAACAAAGTGGCAAGTAATACACCTTTTAGGCATCACAAGTATAATCGGACGGTATTACGGGAACGAATAATCTTAGTTACATGTTATTGCTTCAATATACATGGCTTTGAATCAGGTATCTCTCTTCTTAATGCAACCGGTATTATTAAATCTTATGAGCGTCTTGGATGTTGTAATTTGGTTAGACGATAGTCAACGAGCTTCTCTTGATTATCAACACGGTAAGGAGAAATTGAGTGTTAGGCGTTTGTCGATACTTATAACCGGTTTATTTGTGATTTAACAAGACATTTTTGCATCTATGATCAGAAGTGAAATGTGAGATGAAATTGGTTCATTGACTGGACTTTTAATTTATTGAATTAAATCAAGCTTTCATCTGTTAGTTTAATTAAAAGCATTAATTTTCAGTTAATTAGTTAATTAGTTTATTTTTAGTTAATTAAAAATTGAAATTCGTATTTATTACTTAGTAAAATTCTAAAAAGGAATAAGTACAACGTTCCCTGCGGATACGATCCCAACTTACTTTATACTCGTTATTAAGGAAGTAGGTGAATTAATTTTGACGATTTGACACATGTTAGGTACGAATTTGGGGTGTGTACAACGTGTATATTAAGGCACGAGGATATTAGAAACCAATATATAATCTTAAAATGAGGTTAAGAGATTTAGACGATAGATGGACTACCATTCCATTCGAGTTAAGATCGAGTGCATTTACGGGTACTCGTATATGTGTGAATATGTGATAGTCTTGTTTATGCTTCAAGCGTGACTTTGAGTGTAACGACTAGTACACGGTAGTTATAAACTTGTGAATGGTTTTGTTTGAAGGTTAAGTATGTAGCCTCATGATATGAGTGGTTGTGGACTAATGTAATAGTCTACACTTGTTTGCGAGTGGGGACCTTTAAGGACCTCAATATATGATTTGGACTAGATAGAGAGTCCCAGTATGGTTGTGTTTGGAGGCTAAGTATTTAGACTAATATTATGAACGTATATTAGACTAACCTAGTTGTCTTTACTTGGTTGTGGGTCGAGGATCTCGATGGGTTATTATTGATGGATTAAATATGTAGTTGAGTTTTATTTGGGAATACTTGCAAATATATGTATGTATGATTGTGTGATTCAAGATTAAATGTGTAGTTGAGATGCTACGTGATTACCTTCCATTATCTGTTTGGTAATATGTTTAAGTAGGAATATTGACCTACTTGAATTGTTAAGGATACCTGTATTTGGAGCCTTGTCGGGTTTTATTACTATGTCGAGTAAACATCTACTTGTTCATATGCATTAAGTCCAATTGGCATGATTTGATTGTGTTTGGGTTGATGATGGGATGATGCATCGCCTTCAAGAATGTTAAAGTTTATGATCGCTATGGGTCGCCGTATCGGAGACAAGTTTTGGCACACACCCCTCCTCTGTTGGCTGCAGTGGGGATGTAGCTCTCCACTATTGGAGCAATACGCCTGACTTTGGAAGCTATGGAACTCGAGTGGGACTTGGGGACATTGATACCACTAGGTTTGGGGTATCGAGGGTAATTGGTGGTCTTGCACGTGTATTGCAGGAGCGACACAACAGATGCAGATCAAAGGAGCACACCCTGATCCATATGGTTTGTTGGCGAGCACTTATGTAATCATCACCGTGCTACTTGATGTGTGGTATTTTTGGTATTTTGATTTATGTACCTAATATTATATGGTACTTGTACATGTTAATTACCATGTCAATAGAATACCATGATTATTTATAGCTGAGAATATTACCATGCTATATTGTTATTTGCAGTAACTTGTTGAGCCTTTATGACTCATTTAGTGTTTTGTTTCTTAAGTGTGCAATTTGTTCAGTAGCACGCTTATAAGCCGAGTAGATCGCAGATGTAGTTGTGCGTGGATTTGTTCGATAGCTCGTGTAGAGGTCAAGTAGTTCACTGTGGTAGTAGTCGTTCTTCCCGAGTTGTAACTCATGGAGTCACACTCTATTATTTTATTATTTTTATCATTCTATTCATGTGAGGAACGACAGTAATAGAGTTATACAAACTTTACCGTTGGGTAGTTGTTTGGGTTTGTAATTATTGTAGTATTTGTTTAGTCGACAAGTATTGTCAATCCTTTGTATCTTATATCATTTATATTTGGTTGTCTCCCGAGCGTGCAGTTGCTCAGGGCTTTCAGTTCCATTGTGTGTCCGACATGTTTTAGCCGTTGACTTCTTGTTTTAATCTAGTAGTAGTGTTGGGTTCTGGCGGGGCCTAGGCGGAGCTAGGCGGGGAGTTTTAGAACACTGGTCACTGGTGACTTGGTCACCTGATGTTCTATTTGTGTTTAGCATGTGGTTTTGTTGTGCGTGCGCAATGTTGCAACATATGCTTTGAATTTTTAGACTGAGAGATTTACCATCTCTTTGGCTTTGTTTTCGCTTGAAGCTTGATAGCTCGGGCTCAATTTAATTATTCGTTTCCGTAGTTTTCTTGTTGTTGTTTTGTATCACTATTATGGCTTTACTTTCTTGTTAGAGCTAGTTTAGCTCGTTTCTTCGATGGGCGCCATTGTGCTTAGTAGGTGCTCGTCCATTGTTTAGTTAGTTTAACGGCATGACCTCGAGATTTCATGTTGGAATCCAGGTCGGGTCGTCACAACCTATTTTTAGTACATATAGCAAATTATTTTCTAGTACATATTTTCTAGTACATCCAAAGGTGGTTGCGCACAACAACAACGTGGTCACGTCACTTACCTTAAGGTGGTCGTGTGACTCTATGATTAGATACTATATAGAAACTATTGGGTTATGATTTCGATAACAATTGTTATATGCTTGCGATACTTGAGTTTTGTGATAATTGATATAAGAATATCGATTGAGTTATGATTGGGTGGATTTTATGACTTAAGTCAATAATGACCTAAAAGATGAATTATAGAGTTAAGACTCAACGAAGTCGAATAGAGATTTATAACACACTAAACAAAGTAGTGTTGGAATCTTAAGATGTTAGAGACACGTATGGTTCTGTGTGTGAAGACCCAAATGATTTCTTTGTGAGTGTCCAATGTGACACCTAAATCTTAAGGGTTATTATTATGATGATAAGTTAACGCTTAATTAACTAGTAAGTCGTACGACCAAGATACTTGGAGTTTGGGATTTGTGGAATTGGTTTAGTAACTCAAGAGAGTTGATTATGAAGGTGCATTTTAGGGTAGGAAAATGTTAGAGACTATTACAATCTAAGAAAGATAATATGAGTTTGGAATGACGGGTGGACTACCATTCCTTAAGAATTGAGGTTGAGTACACTTGCGGGTACTCGTGTGTGTGAGACTATATGATAGTTTTGTTATGCTTTAAGTGTGACTTTGAGTGTATTGTTTAGTGCACTATGGTTATGAATTAAATGAGTAGTTATGTTAATGGCTATGTATGTAGACTCGTAATATGGTTATTTATGGACTACTGATCGATGTCTTATTTTAAATTTATTTTCCTTGCAAGTGGACAAGACTATTGTAGAATAGCTTTGGAAGCAGGGTCAAACCACAGAGATTTGGATTTGATTATAGTAAATTTAACTAATCTATTAAAATAAAGCAATTAATAACTAATGAAGTTTTTTTGGTTTTTATAAATTAAATTAACTAAAAAGCAATAAAATAACCTAACTAACAAAGCATATAAATATGAGATAAATCAAAGATTTGTAAATCGCATAGGAATTAGGATTCACTTGTATCTATTCTATTGTTTAATTCAAAATAATTATCATTCAATTTCTTGGGTTCGTTCACAAAAGATAGATATAGTCTGTTGAACTATTGGTTCAGCCTCCATCCCTGCAACATTCATCCATTCTATATCCTAAGCACAAGAACATATGATCTATCTGTCACCTAGATCATGTATGAACCTGGTCCTAACTTATCACTCTCATGCATCGATAGGTCCAATTTATTGTGATGGTGAGCCAGTGTACGACATATGCACATTGGTCATGCAGTTATCCGCACCTCTAGGCCTTTATTATTTGCGATTACATTCATTTGTTCAAAGCGAAATAATAGATGGATTGATAAACATCACAATCAACAAGAATTAAATGAATAAGAATTAATATAAAACAAAAGATTCGATACAAGTTACCTCAAATTCCTAGATTATGGAGTTAGCTCTCCATAATTGAAAATACAAAACCTTGAACCATTCTTGAATAATCTTTCTTCATAGACAAAGAAAAATAATACATAACTTCTCTCCCCTTTTTTCCTAACTAAAGGGATCTATTTATACCTAATTAATCATCCAACAAGAAGGAAAAGGAGATACATTATAATTAAAACACTAAAAAGAATTAAACTATGACTTCACGTTTCCCAAGGCAATTATAACACAATGAAGTGGGCGGCAGAATTTGCTGGAAATTCTGATTTTTCAGCTTTTGGTCTTCAAGTTTTCAGCTTTTGCAGTTTGGTCCCTGAAGTTCTTAAATTCAGCATAAAATGCCTATATTTTGCACAATTGTTCCAAAAGTCCCTGAAACTATAAAACAACACTAAAACATATATTAGACAACAAAAACCTTGAAAAATAGCA
This sequence comes from Codonopsis lanceolata, assembly GCA_013146195.2. Classification (NCBI taxonomy): domain Eukaryota; kingdom Viridiplantae; phylum Streptophyta; class Magnoliopsida; order Asterales; family Campanulaceae; genus Codonopsis; species Codonopsis lanceolata. The sequence continues at coordinate 79,794,355 of CM028384.1, forward strand.
TAATTTAAGCCGGAATAATACCCAATAACTGCGTATAAAATACAGTCATCAACTACCATAGTAGTCTACACTTTGGTGCAAGTTGGGAATCTCGTAGGACCTCAATACATGATTATTGGACTAGATAGAGAGTCCCGATATGGCTTTGTATGAGGGCTAAGTATACGACCTAATGTTTTAATTGTATATGGATTAACTTAGTAGTCTTGGTATATGGATTGAGGTTAGAACTAATTAGTCACCTCGGTATATATGAGTATTTATTCATGACATAAATATGCATGGTTGTGATATAGTAGTAGAGTGTGAAACCTACTTGGCTTGAATTGATTGGGAACTCAATCCGGATTTGTGAAGTTTGTGTTTGAGAATCTTTAAGAACTCAGTATGTATATGGTTGATAGACTAAATAAATAGTCTTATTATATGTGTTATACTTACGAATATATGCATGTATGTGATATTAATTACCTTCAAGTATGTGTAAGATAATATGTTTAAGTAGAAATACTAGCCTGTTTGGTTTGGACATGGTGATCGGATAATGGAGCCTTGTTGAGTTTTGGTTTTGATAAGGTAACCGGATATATGGGCCTTATCGGGTTTTGTAGTGTGGTTACTCAATGATGGGACGTCATATTGTCTTCATGAGTTATGAGATTTGTGATTGTTGTCGGTCGTCGTATCGGAGGCTAAGGGTCCCACACGCATCCACTGTAGCCGCGGTGGGGAAGTGGTTGCCTATTGTTAATAGCAGCAAAGCATGACCTTGGAAGCTATGGTACTTAAGAGATGTCTCAGGGCCGCCGATACCAGAGAATCGGTATTGGGAGCACATGTTGTTATGCATGTGGGGAGCATATCCTGATTCCATGGGTTTGTTAAAAATCAGAGAAGTAAACTCTGATATATATATATATATATATATATATATAATGATTTATATGCATGTTTATGATTATCATATTGTGCATAAATGATTTGAAAAAAGGAAAGAAAAGGTTATATTGTTGTTTTATGCATTTACATGAAAATCATTGTATTGCATGAAGTTTTTAGAAAGAGGAAAAGAAAAAGGGTATTTTTTGAAGTATCGAGAATTTTATGATATATGTTCACAATTTCATTATAGTAGCATGATGCCATGATTATTCAATAATTGTGCGTATTATCATGTTATTTGTTGTAGCGTACTATGTCATTATGACTCACTCTGTACTTTGTTTCAGTGTGTAGTTGCTCGTTAGCCGCATAGAGGCCGAGTAGATTGTGACTGTAGCAGTGCGCAGCTGGTCGATAGATCAAGTTAAGATCGTGTGTTCGTGATAGTAGCAGCTGACTCTTTCGAGCAGTAGCTCGTGGAGTCTCATTTCTTTATAGCATCGTTATTTATATTATATATGTTGCTATTCTTGTGAGGTCAACTTTAAGTAAAGTTATATAGACTTTACGGTTAGGTAGAATACTTGGGTTTTATTATTGGTTGTGATTCCTTCTAGGGCCGACGTGTTGTGTCGAGCTCTTGTTCGTTGTATTAGTATCCATTTTAGTTGTCTCCCAGGCACATAGTAGCTTTGGCCCTTTTGGTATCCAGTTGTTGTTGCCGTTGTTGTTGTGTTGTATTCTTGTCTCCGACATGTATAGTCGTTAAGGTTTTTATACATATCAGGTTGGTTTCTTGTTGTTTCACCAGCTTTGTGTTGCTGATGGTTTGTTGCACGTGCGTATTGTTGCGTCACGTGGTTCAATTTTTTGAGCCGAGAGATTTACCATCTCTTTGGTTGTATATAGCTTTGAGCTTGATAGCTCGGGCACTCTTCAATCATTGCTTCCGCAGTTTTGAGATTTGTTTCCTTATATCATCATTACAACTTTACTTCCATGTAAGAGCTAGTGTAGCTCGACTATTTTACTTGTGTCATCATGATTAGTAGGTACTTGTCAGTTGTTTAGCTTCTTTTGGTGGCACGATCTCGGGATCTCGTGTTGGGGTTCGGGTCGGGTCCTTTCATATTATATTACACTAGTTGGTTGGCCGTGGAGCCATGTGTTTAGTTCACGAGCAACAGCGTGTTGACTTTTGTTTTCTCGGATTTTCAGAAATCGTGGTGTATATATTAATCATAGGAATGATTACGTTTACTAGCTGTGTTTGTTTAGCCCATTACTAGTTGTAAGGGTGAGCTTGGTCCGGTTCGGTCCACTTTTTTGGAAAAACTAAGAGAACCAGGACCAGACCAATAGTCCGGTTCTTAAAAAATATAGAACCAGGACTAAACCAATATGTCTGAGAACCAATACATTGGTCCGGTCCAGAACCAATTGAAGACGTACGAGAACCAGGACCGGACCAATACGATGTGCATCTTTGATCAAGAGGATAACTAGATTTTCTAAAAAACAATGATCAATAATCAAATCATGTTCTTTCTTCATACAACATTTTGTTGGGTTCATTGTTCTTGTGAAAATAAACTAAAGGTAAAAATCAATACTTCCAAATTAATAAAGAGAAACGAAAAAGAAGGTTGTAAGGAAATTTATTGCAAGTCATCTTCCTCTCCGATCCCCTTATGGTTAATTTAATTAATTTACAGGTAACAATTCTTCAAACTAATAATGTTTGGAATCACAAAAAGAGGCAGGAAATTAATTAATAGGGAAGAACAATGTTTTCCCTCCTATCTTCTCTTTAATCAAATAAGGAAACTTAGTTGAATATTGAATCAAATTATTATATATTTTCTTTAGGTTGCAAGTTGTATCCCTTTTATTATATATTTTCTTTAGGTTGTAAGTTGCATCCCTTTTATTATCTTCTTATCAATTTATATATATATATTAATTATACTATATTAGTATATTAAATATAATAAAATAATAATAAATACACATTGGTCCGGTTCGGTCCGGTTCTGCGTTTTTGGTTTCTGGAACCGGGGACCGACCCAATTGTCCAGTTCTATAAAAATTCAGATCTAGGACCAATCCAAAGTATTGGTCCGGTCCATTTTTGACTGGTCTGGTCCGATTCCATTGGTTCGGTCCGGTTCCGAAAAACTTCTGCTCACCCCTAACTAGTTGGGCTTTGCATGTGTTTTGTGTGTTTGTTACACACTTGACCTCGGGCTCGTATAGAGATTTAGGGTTGGGGCGTTATATGAGCTCCCCTTATATATATATATATATTTTTAACGATATTTTCACAATTCAATTTTTTTTTGAAGTAAATAGAGCACACACATAAGTTTGTCCAATAATTTTGTATCATGATAATTGAAAAAAAAAAAAAAACCTTGTACTATTTCACGAATTTCAAATTAAATCTAGTCTTTTTTTGACCTATTAAACCTCCAACAAAACTTGAAATTTCAATTCAAACCTTCTATCTATATGGAGATATAAACCATAATGGAAAGCTAGGCATCCGATGTGGCATGACGGGAGTTGTAGTAGCCTGTTTTCCCTCCATTTTATTTGGAAATAATTGCAAAACAAGCTTTTTCGATGTAAGAAAAAATGTTATACATGTATTCGAAAAACTTTAATATTGAATGAAATAATATAATAACTCAGTTAATATGCAGGCCAGAAAAACATTTAGCACCCTAATGTTTCCATCAAATCTCAATTTGCACCTTAATCTAAGTTTTGTGTTCTTCGAAAATGGCCTAATAAAAGGCTATGATATCAAAAAAGGTCACCCTTGCTCGAAACTATCTTATATGACCTCTTTTTCTATGAAAACCCCATAATACCCTTTTTATTTTTGAACAACTCAATGGTAGTTTAAACAACTCACTGGGTCGTTTTGCACAACTCAAAAGTAGTTCAAATGACTCATTGAGTCGTTTTGCATGACTTAAGGGTAAGCAAGGCCATAAACACTTGAGTAGGGTAAGAAAGAGATAGATAGATACACTGATTAAGTTTGGAGAGAGATGGAGAGATTTACCTCAAGTAAATGAAGGACGATAGAGGGCGGATGGTATCTACGACGTGTTGCAAACGGTGGAGGGCGCGACAAGAGAGTGAGAAAGAGGAGGGCGAGAAAGGAAGGAGATATATATATATATATATATATATATATATATATATATATATAAGAGAGAGAGAGAGAGAGAGTGGAGAAATGACCATACTGTGAGCCTGAGAATGATTCATGCAAATAAAAGAGGCTATTTATGGTTTGGGAGGTTTTAGGGCCTTTTGGAAAGTTAACAAACTTTTTTTTGGTCAAAGACCATAATTGATAACAAAAATTGGTCAAGAGGCTATACTTGATTAATACCACAAAATTTGTAGCGAATGAGAAGATGATACTTGGTTAACGTCCAATGATGTGGGTAATAATCGTATTTGAGTCCTGCACACCACGTGTCCCACGTCCCTATTGACATGTATTCTCTGCTTGATGAGGTTGATCATGTTCGCATGAAAGAGCACCCTTGTGGGATGCTAGTTTGTGCTCTCTTGGTTGCTCATGACTTGTGGTTTCAAAGCTGAGATAGTGGAGTGCTTGTGTGACTTGCATGTGCGCAAAATTTTGGGCTTGGCATATCAGATACAAACCTAAAATTTCTAAGCAATTGATTTTTTTTTTCAAAAAAGGAGATTAATGGGATTTCGTTAGGGGTGGGGGTGAGAACATACTAGAGGAAGAGCTTGGAGCAAACATAGATATTATTGAACGATTGATAGATGATGAAGATTAACACATAAACAAGATTGATTACAATTGTCTAGAGTCAAGAGGGATAGAAAGAATGAGGGAAATACAGAAAGTGAAATAGATGAAATGAATGGTTGTCACATCAACGAGCTATATTAACTTACTAATGGGTGGCTAAAACCAAGATCTAATTTAATAGACGGTCAAGATTATATATATATATATATATACACACACACACACACACACATATATATACCCACACATATAGAAACTTGCATGCTTTAAATTTACTTAAAACCATTAAGTTAAAACAGCTAGTTTAAAACATGAGTTGCTAAGACCCTTAGGCTGTTTTACTTAGACTTGTATCAAGTCTATTATATCTGCTTTAACCTTCAGCAAATATATACCCGCTATTGTTTACACAACAGATGCAACCTAGACTTTGTTAAATAATCTTCTTAACATAATATATCTTTCTGCTTAAACATAGTCATCAGCAGTGGTTAGCTGTTGATAACACAGTGACAACATTTGCTTTAATGTTTAAATTCTCTATCTGCTGGAACACTTTGCTCTAACAATACTTAAGACTTTAAGTCTTCAAAACTTTTGTTAAACGGAAAATCGCACCATTGGTCCCTTGAGTATTTAGTCCTTTAACAAATTTTTTTTTTCAAATTTGGGTCCTTTGAGTATTAATTTTTTTCATCGACAGTCCTTTCGATGGATGCCGTTAACGAAATACCGTTAAGTTGTTCATGTGCATTTTGTTAGGACAAAAATAATTTTTTTTCAAGCCTAACTTATATCAAAATTTATAATTGAATCCCTATAATTTTAAAAAATGACCCTAAAGCCTTCTTCCCCAATTTTTTGGTAAACCCACCATAATTAATGTAGTAAATTCATCAATTGATTTTCAAATTCACAGCCACCATTGCCAGTCGCGGACATCACGCCACACCCTCAAACAAGGTAAAGAAAAGAGAAGATTTTGAAGGTCTAAAAACATGCAATCGTCCAATGGTGGAAACAAAACTAAAGTCACAAAGCTATGTCTCAGTCTATCACCAATGCTCATGGTAGGAATTGAGTAACGACCCCAACTCCTTTACACCCTAATCTGACTTTAAAAGTTACCTTATCTCTTCAATTACTAGGCATTTGGTCTCTGTACAACCTTGACATATATAATTCGATTAAATAAGACATTTCCCACAAGTAAAGTGATAAAAGAAGAGAAAAAAGTATTCTTGATAAAAGTTCTTATCAGAGGAAATAGCCCCTCATAATAAACATAATGTTGAGCTCCACGTAATTGAAATTGTTCTTCCAATTATGAGCTTTGGTATTGAGCATCCAAACGTTACCAATACATAAATCGGAGAAATCATAGCAGAGGTAGCGACAATTGAAGATGGCGGGGTTGGAGAAATCAGAGCAGAGAGCTGCTAGGCTGGAGATGGAGGCGATTTTGAAGAGAGAACCAGGGATGAAAAATCCAGCCACGGTGATGGGAGATGGCGGTTGTGATTTTGTTTGACCGGAGGAGAAAACAAAAAGGATGGAGCGACGGGATCTTATTTGTGTCGGATTTGGGAGATGAAGATCAGGGTTGGCGTCAGCGATGGAGATAAATCTTGGAGGGTTAGAGCTAGAGAAAGAGAGCTTGCTGGGTCGGCTATAGAGATGTAGATGGTGGAGGAGACGAAGCCCAGCGATAGAGATGAAGATGGCCAGGATGGAAACTGTACAGGATCAAAGGCGGCAACGGATCTGGACTGAGATATCAAGCGGAGGAGAGGGATAGAGATGGTAGGTAAGTCATATGAGAAGAAAGAGCTGCTGGACTGAGTTGGAGAAGTGGAGTGGAGGCCGGAGATGCAAGCCCAAGATGATGAAATTAAAGCTGGATCTGGGTGAGGAGAGGGCTGGGGTTGGGGCAACTTGGATTTAAGAGTAGGCTGGGTTTACCAAAAAATTGGGGAAGAAAGCGTTAGAGTCATTTTTAAACTCCAGGGATTCAATTGTAAATTTTGATATAAGTTAGGCTTGGAAAAAATATTTTAGTCCTTACAAAATGCACATGGGCAACTTAACGATATTTCACTAACGACATCCATTAAAAGGACTGCAGCTGAAATTATTTAATACTCAAAGGACCCAAATTTAAAAAAAATATTAAGGGACTAAAACTATGATTGGCCTATACTTAAGGGACCAATGATGCGATTTGCCCTTTGTTAAATGATTTCCAAACAGTATCATATTGAAACCACGTGCAAATATTTAATTTTTATATGACCATCATATTTCAAAAATATAACTATTCATATAAAGACATTTTATGTCTTTCTTAAATGTTCTACAATATTTCATGTCTTTTAGCTAACCACCCTATTCATTATCTTATGCTAGAAGATATCATCCAAAATCTTCTACAAGATCTCTATGCATTAATTGAAAGATTTCAATCATCATTTCTTCCAGGAATTCAAGATTCAAACTTGTTCTCTCAAACGACTCCAAAACTAGAAGATCACTATAAAATGTTTGACGAAAGGATTGAAGTAAAAATAGAAAAGAGTGGAAGATATAGAAAACATATGATATAGTGGTTGAAGCTATCATTCATTACTCATATGATATTCTTTCTTTGATCTGCTTCAACCCAGGACTGGACACTCAACATACCTTCAAGCAATTCTTTCATTGATGTGTTCCAGCCCTCAAACACTTACTAGATAATCTTTCACATATTATTCTTTTCTAGTTCTTGTTTAAATAATCATTGTATTCCAATCTTTACTTCTTCCTAATCTTTGAGGAATACTTGATTGTTGCACGAGTTTGATTGTTTCACAATCATACTCCTCAGACACTGGTTTTTATTGTACACAGATGATGAGATCCTGTCAAGCCTAAGTCCATGTCAAAGTCAAATGCTGATCAAGCAAGGAGAGTTCAAAACCAAAGTGCAGAATAAATCAAATGAAGCCCGTAAAATGTGTGGAATATGATTGGAAGATTCAAGAATTCTACACCAACTTGATCCGTGGGTTCATCGGAGATTCGGGCTACTATAATGGATACTCAACGATTCAGAAGAGGCTGAGCTTGAAGAAACCAAGGGAATTCAGCGTCTGGGAAGCTTACGGACGCAAGGTTAAAAAGGGCTTGCGACCGCAAGGCCTGGATAATTCCGGACTAACTTTCTGCCGACCTTGCGGACGCAAGGTGTCAAGGGGCTTGCGACCGCAAGGTCCCCCGAACTGCCGTACCAGCTTTAAAACAAATCAGTATCGAAAAGGAAGCCTTCAGATGGGTCCCCATATATTCAGATATGACTTGGGGAGGTTTTAATAACTATTGGAAGACTTTTGGGGCCAAAATGCTATTTTGGAAAATAGGCCCATGTAGAAAAACGGGATTGTTAGGGTTTTCATTACTTTAGTTAATTTTAGGGTTTCTTTTTCTCCAAGTATTAGGGTTTACTTGTTAGGTTATAAATAGGCCTCTTCCTTTCATTGTAAAACAGTTTAGTTTTGTATTATTTCATTAATATAGTTTTGAGTGTTTTCTTCGAAACCTCCTTGTTCTTCATGAACTTGTGAATGCTTCGGTGTGATTCCGTTGTATTCGAATCCTAACTTATCAATAGGAATTTCATCCCTATTGTGTCGTTATTCACAATACTTAGGTTCTTCAATTGCTACGAGTGCGGGTTGCGGCTGTACATGCCAAGGTTCTATTCGTGCTAATTGTTGGGTCGAGGTGTCACCCCCGCAGAACATCCTACGATCCCTAGCTTCCGCCGCGTGTGTAAATCGTTTTTCAACGAAGCCTTCCGAGAAGATCGTATCATTTTGGTATCAGAGCAAAGGTTCGTTTCCACAATCTATCTTACTTTAAATTGTTCTTTATTTTGATTATCAATTTGTTTCTCTTCCTACTTCGAATTAGGGTCTTCAATCCTAATTTGTTCTTTTTCGATTTCTTTGTTTTTGTTTCAAACCCTAATCTTCTAGGGTTATAAATCCAAAAAAAAAATAATAAATAAATTACTGTTCACCGTTTTACTGTTCACACCACACTGTTCATCGTCGGAAATTACTGTTCACCGAAATACTGTTCACTCGCCGGAGTTACTGTTCACCGGTTACTGTTCATCGCGGTAGTAGTTCATCCGCTGTTACTGTTCATCGCACTGTTCCGGCACTGTTCATTACTGTTCACAGATTATAAAAAAAAAACTGTTGTTTTAAAGTAATTTTGGACAGCTTTAATTACAAAAAAAAAAGGAGAAAACAGTCCGAAAATAGGAAAAAAAAATTCAGATTCAAAAAAAAAAAAGAAATCTGAAATCTGAAGAAAAAAAAGAAAGAAAGAAAAAAAAAAGTATTGTTAGTTGCAGAAAAGAATTGTGATTGCTTGGAGTGGAAATTGCTAGTTGTTTGAATTGAATAGCTTGAATTATTGTCATTATCTAGGTTCGAAAATTAATATCGAATCTTCTTTTACAAATTGATCTTTGAGCCTTTCATCCTTGGAATTCTATTCTTTATTCATTATTTCTATACGTAGAATTCTATTGATTAAGTTTGGTTTGTCTACTTCTGAATTCACCGAATTAATTTGTTAGTTCTTTTAGAACTTGGAGGAATTGAAGGTGAGGGAGAGTAGGTAAACACGAGAGGAGTGATCATTGCTTGAGTGAAACACGTAAGGGAGTGTGTGAGATATAAACTTGTTTATTTCTAACATATTTTCTGCAGGTTTCACATAATGTTTAAAAGTAGGAACACCATGGAAAGTAACTCAGATATGGGTAGTTTGTTAGAAGAAATGACACAACAGCTTGATAAAATGTTTAGGGAGCAAACGGAAGAGATGAGAGTGAGTTTTGATAGGTTGAAGATGGGAATGAATGAAAAATTAAAATCTGTTGTTAAAACAAAAACAGATTTACCGAAACATAAACATAGGGAGAATGGAGAACATAGAGGAGTTAGATTCAAAATTCCAGCCTTCTATGGTAAAAATGACCCAGAAGAATATTTAGAGTGGGATAAAAAGATGGAGGAAATCTTTGAAGGTTATGATATTTCTGAACTTAAGAAGGTTAGAGCTGCCACCATAGAGTTTTATGATTATGCTGTTGATTGGTGGGAAGGATTAAGGGAATGGAGAATTAGAAGTAAAGGGTCTCAAGTTGAGACTTGGGCTGAATTAAAAAGGGTGATGCGAAGAAAATTCGTTCCGGTTCATTATTTTAAAGATAAACCTTCAGAACCGAAATCTAGAGCTATGGTTAGAAGACATAAGGTGGAGAATGAAAAGAAAAATATTGAGGAGAAAAAAATTGAGAAAGAAAATCTTGAAAGAATAAAGAGAGAGAAGTTTGAGAGGGAAAGATTAGAAAGAGAAAAGAAAGATGAACAAAGGTTGAAAGAGTTTCGAGAACTAATGGAGCTTGCATTCGAAACTTCACAACACGTTCCACCTACAACAAATCAAGTTCTTGAAGATGAAAATAAATTACATGAGAGAAAGGCTAGTGAGGAAAAGAAAATAGTGAAGCCTTCACAAAAGGGGAGCTTGAGAGAAGAGAGAAAGGCTAGTGAGGAAAAGAATATAGAGAAGCATTCACAAAAGGAGAGCTTGAGTGAAAATAAAGAGAGTTTGGCTAAAGAGAATAGTGAGATTTGTGAGATAGCCAAGAAAAAGGAGAGTGTGTGTCAAAACAAGAGTGAGAGGCCGGTTTTAGAAACTAGTGAAAGATGTGAGATAACCGGGCAAAAGGAGAGCAAAATTAGAGAGAATGGGCAAAAGAAAGAGTGTGAGAAAAAGGAAGAAAGTGAGGCAAATTTTCATACTAACAAAGTTAAATTGTTTTTGCCTAGTTTCATTGTTTCTCATTCACAGATTGTTCATGAGTTGAAGCCTACACTGTCTAAAGAAATTGTGAGACTCAAGGTTGATTGCCAACAAGGTAAGGAGATTGTTGTAGAACCTACACTTTCTCAAAGGTATGATCTTACTCTTTCTTGGAAAAATAAGATATGTGGTGAATTGTTGTATGATAATCACCATGATATTGATCATAAGCTCAATAGTGTAGTTGTTGAGTTTGGAAAGTTAACTAGTCTTGTAGACACTTCAGTTATGGGTGAGATAATTAGACCAATTAATTTATTACATGATGTACACCATAACTTTGGTAATAAATTCAGAATTGTGAGGGGTGTTGATTTGAAAATCTTGATTAATTTTGTGAATGTCTTATTCATGAAAAAGATTGTTGGACCACTTGACTTGTTTAGAAAGTTTAAATTGCAAAATTTGGTAAGTCACCATGGTCTAAGTGATTGGATTAAATGTGGTGAATACATTTGTGATGATTTAAAATTGACATTGCATGTGCTTAATCATTCGTATGTGGATCCATTCATGGAAAGTACATTGGTTGATAAATTGGTAGGGGTGCATTGTGCAATACAAGCTAGAAAGAAAATTCTGAATTTTGCATTGGGGAATTCTGAGTTTCATCAAGATGTGAGTTCTAAGCATGTGATTATGCATGATATTTCGAAGAAGAATTATTTTGTTACATGTCATAAAATTGTTGAAATTCCCCATGATGCGTTGATGTTTCATAAGATTTATGGATTGCTAAAAATGGATATGCAAAAGATAAAATCTGGTGAATATGGTTTTTGTTTGTTTCAAGTCAAAGGAATAAATGAGAAGACTTCAAATTTTTGTGATTGGAAGAAAGAGACCATAGAGTATGATAAAATTGTTTGTAGTGAAGAAACCTTGACTTGTGATAAGTTGCTCAAAGAGGAAGGTGATTTTGGTACTATAAAAGATTTTCATGAGGGAACATCGGGTTGTGATAACTTGATGAGTGAGATTATAAACATTGATGGATTTACTTGTCATGAAGGATTTGGATACATGAGTTGGTATGCCATATTGCATATTATATTCTTATACTTATTAATATATTTCATTGACATTCCTTATGATGATCTCATTGTGTTTAATGTTGCATGTGTGATTTTGTCATTCTTGGAAATTTATCGAGTAATGCAACTGAAATATGTTAGGTTGGTATTTGAACCCGGAGATGGAGTTTGGTTGTTGCATAATATTGAAAGAGACTTTGATGGTACTGAATTGAGCATGATGATATGTGATTTCTTATTGAGTATGAATTGTCGTGCTAACCACTTTGATCATCTTGCATCGTGTAGTGTTGTTATGATTCTACTACAGGTTTGGGCAAGGATCAATGTGAAACACAAGGATGGATATGATGCCAATAAAGTTCGATTAATTCATGATCCAGGAAACATGGTTTATGTGGGCTTGGACGGACAGCTCATTCAAGAACGAAAGGATTTTGTGCATGGCTACAATATGACCTCTAAAGTGGATTTACGTGGTAATATTATTGTGAGTTCATACTTTTCGGTTGCTAATTCGCGTCCATTTGATGTAGGTCCAGATTTGAGGACAAATCTTTTTGAAGAGGGAGGGAATGATGAGATCCTGTCAAGCCTAAGTCCATGTCAAAGTCAACTGCTGATCAAGCAAGGAGAGTTCAAAACCAAGTGCAGAATAAATCAAATGAAGCCTGTAAAATGTGTGGAATATGATTGGAAGATTCAAGAATTCTACACCAACTTGATCCGTGGGTTCATCGGAGATTCGGGCTACTATAATGGATACTCAACGATTCAGAAGAGGCTGAGCTTGAAGAAACCAAGGGAATTCAGCGTCTGGGAAGCTTGCGGACGCAAGGTTAAAAAGGGCTTGCGACCGCAAGGCCTGGATAATTCCGGACTAACTTTCTGCCGACCTTGCGGACGCAAGGTGTCAAGGGGCTTGCGACCGCAAGGTCCCCCGAACTGCCGTACCAGCTTTAAAACAAATCAGTATCGAAAAGGAAGCCTTCAGATGGGTCCCCATATATTCAGATATGACTTGGGGAGGTTTTAATAACTATTGGAAGACTTTTGGGGCCAAAATGCTATTTTGGAAAATAGGCCCATGTAGAAAAACGGGATTGTTAGGGTTTTCATTACTTTAGTTAATTTTAGGGTTTCTTTTTCTCCAAGTATTAGGGTTTACTTGTTAGGTTATAAATAGGCCTCTTCCTTTCATTGTAAAACAGTTTAGTTTTGGATTATTTCATTAATATAGTTTTGAGTGTTTTCTTCGAAACCTCCTTGTTCTTCATGAACTTGTGAATGCTTCGGTGTGATTCCGTTGTATTCGAATCCTAACTTATCAATAGGAATTTCATCCCTATTGTGTCGTTATTCACAATACTTAGGTTCTTCAATTGCTACGAGTGCGGGTTGCGGCTGTACATGCCAAGGTTCTATTCGTGCTAATTGTTGGGTCGAGGTGTCACCCCCGCAGAACATCCTACGATCCCTAGCTTCCGCCGCGTGTGTAAATCGTTCTTCAACGAAGCCTTCCGAGAAGATCGTATCAACAGATCCGTTAGTGATCACTTAGAAATTCAATATATTTAGTATACTTCAAAAATCCAAGTTTGACCAACTTGGTCGTGGATGTAGCAGTTTACACTGTGAACTACTCATAAATACTCTGTCAATTCTCTGTCAGCTGATAGTACTGTTTCTCACACTTAAGCAGCTTCAATCTACTTAAGTGTTGGTCGATTACATTTTCAATCATTTACGTAATTGTTATATATATATATATATATATATATATATATATATATATATATTGCCTTTCAACATTTCTTATATTTAGTGATCTACTTAAAACCTTTACTATTTAAACATGTGTCAACAGCTGACTCAGAGTGTTTGGCCATCAGCTGATAGAACAACTTTTCTATCTGCTGATAATTCATTATTTCTCTGCCAGTTTTGAAGGTTTTCAATATAACCCTTAAATTTTTTAAAATGTTATTCACCCACCTCTAGTTTTATTTCGTTGCCTATTGGACTTACAATATATATATATATATATATATATATATATATATATATATATATATATGTATGTATATAGGAAGCAAGAACTTTAAATCGAACCCACCAACTTATTTTCAATTTAATTGGTTCAATTAGTTTGGCGGTTTGGTGTTTGGTGGTATAGGTTTATATCTATAATCTAATGTGCGTTTCCCACCTTTTGATTTTGTTACTGTTTTGTCTAAAATTTACGGTTTCCTAAATCTTTTAATTTCCATTATAGAGACTCATAACCATTTGATATGTTTGTAGATAAAATTAAAAGTAGGTCATACAATATCACAAAAGATTAAGTCAAATTCAAAATAAATGCATGAAAGGACTACCTTATCCAAGATAAAGACCTAAACGTTATTTATTAACGAGTAAGTCTCTTGTAAGATGATGTTACATAATTTAATTTGTAAGACATAGTCTCATTCTCTCACAGCTCAATCTAGTAATACACGGTAGGTCAGGTAAGGAGAATATGTCTTACTAAAAATATACGTAAGACCATCTTATCTAAGTTTTTGTCATTTTTAACTATTATATTTTTGTTTGGAGACCATTTTGACAATTCTATGTTATATTTTTGCAATCTTGCTTCAATTTTATTGGTTTTTGATTTCACATCTTAAGTTCACATTGAACCATCAAATCTAACAATCAAGACGAACCCTTGAACCAAACCATTGAGTGAATTTTATATTTAGTTTAGTTTGTAAGATTTTGTTTAAGAAATACTCAAATTATAAGAAAATTTATGTACTAAGTATTTGTGTACTTTAAGTTTGTTCTCATGTGGTAATTTCTTGGCTTAGATTTTATCCATTAAAGCTATCCTTTTCTTTTTTCCGATTTGTTAGTCAATAGTCCAAATTTCTAAATTATCTTAGTTACGAAACAAATCAAATCACTAAATAACATAACCGAATTGAGTTACCGCATCAAACCATCAAACATAATCAAGTCGATAATTTCGTTACCTACTGTACTCACAATTGATATCAGAGTCTTAACTTTTTGAAAAATATATTTTTCTAAGTTTAACAACTTGAAAGGATTGATTATGACAGCTTCAAAACTTTTCAAATCAAACACGGTTATCTAAAACATTTTTGATAAAAATCACTTTGATATATGAAAAGAAAGAATTACAAAATATATAAATAATATAGATAAATGATTGATGGACTGTGTAAGAAATGATTCTAGTTCTTAAATATCTTATTTCACTTGTTTCGTGTAATACATTTTTATTGTGATGTGGCAAAATGCACAGCTTGGGCCGTCCTTGAGATGGGTAGGATATCTGGGCTTGTAATCGACCTCCTTGAGCCTGTTAAGATCACAAGAACACCTGAGAAGAAGTGCAAGGCAAGGCCTCGCGAAACCCCTCCGGCGTGAGAGTAAGTATCGAGTGATTGTCAAGAAGTAAATTGACAGAGTAACGAGGCTCAAGAAAGTGTGTGTACCTTGTTAATGGCTATGGAGGGGTATTTATAGGCCCTCAAGGTGATTGAATCCGTCTAGGATTCAGTTTCCATGGCTGCCGAGATAATCAAGGAGGAAATCCCTTGATTCTAGGCGAAACAGGCGGTTGACCGCGTAATTATAGGAGTTGATAAGGTAAGGATTCTGCCCAAACATGGAAACCTTTGACTTGCCTTAGAAAACAAGCTATTAGCGTCCCCAGCTTGGTGTGTGCTCGAGCGAGCAAGGCTCGCCTCGATTATTCTGTTTGTATCGATCTCTCGAACTTGTCGGCCTCGAAGATCGGCCCCAGTCGGGACAAAGCCGGTGCCCGCGAAGTAAGTATGATTCCTTTGTGAAGCATGCATGAGTCCCGATCATGGTCCCTGGTCGGACAGGCAAGCCCTTTGTCCGCCTAGGTTTAAGTGATGGTTGTCTTTGCTTTCGGTGCTCGCCGGATTGCTCGGCTGGGGGCCCCACCGGTATCATGCTCGTGGCACGTGATGCTAACTCGTGCTCGCTCGTGACCCGGTTTGGGCCGGGTATATCGGTGGCCCCTAGCTTCCTGTCTGGCGAGCATTCATGCTCGGAGCGGGGAGCATTCAAGTTTGATATTCGCACGGGCTTCAACACTTTGTGAATTTTTAAGCAATACAAGGAATTCGGTGAGGTGAACTTGAGGCGTGTCCAGGAAGCTTTTGTCAAGGGCGTGACAGGCGCGTGGGCGGAAAAGGCGCGTGAGCCGTCGGTTAGGCGGCAGGGCAGGGCGGCGCATTTAATGCGACGTGCCTTGGTGATGATGGGCCGCGTATCTAGACGCCGTTTCGGCCTCTTTTTTCCCGCCCCAGCCACCAGGACTCAGCCTATAAAAGGCAACCCATCCTCCTCTCTTCCTCTTTTTACTGCCGTTGGGTTTTTAGAGAGAGGATTTCTGTGAGAGCTTATATTTTCGGCGTCCAGCGCATTCCAGGCTCCGGTGAACTTGGTCAGCGTCTTCCACCGTTCATTCGATTCTAGTGCTTGCAACCTCTGTGTTGGTTCGACTCCAGTTGTCCCTCGTATTGCCGAGAATCTCCTTCATCTTTCAAAACAGTAAGTTCTTTCCCCCTGTTTTCTGTTATGCTCTTTCGTTTCTTGCTTTAGATGAAATTCTGTGGGCTCTGTATGGAGTTTTGCTTTCTCTCTTCATCTTTACATGATTTTATTAGGGTTTAAGAGGGTAGGACCGCCCTTAGGTAGAGATCGAGGAACTGAACCCGTGTTATTGCTCGCTAGGCGGCCAAGGCCTCTTGCAGTTGACCTAGACTTAGGATTTCTTTTCCCTTTCTTTGCCATTTGCTTGGGCAAATTTCTGATAGCTGTCTTCCTCGATCTCTTTGTAGATGTCTGATGTGTCCGAGAACGACCGTGAGGCTTTCAGCTATGGTGGGAGGAACGACTCGCTTAGCAGCGAAAAGTCTCCTTCGATCAGCGTTGAGTGCGATGAGGGAGTCAGATCTGTGGCCGGGCCAACAGTTCGAAGGCGTGTCGTGGACCCTGTGGTCGATATAGCTGATTCCTCTAGCGAGGAAGACTCTGGTGAAGAGAGCGTGACCGGTGGCTTTGTTGTCGGGCAAGGCCTCGATCAACAAGCAGCCTGTGAAAGGAATACAGCCGGGCGAGCAACGGTTGAACGAATAGATTTGGCCGGGGAGGCCTCTGAGACAGAAGAGGCAGACAACTTGCCCCTTGCCCGACGTTTGAAGAAGACTGGCCGCTCTCAGGTGGAAGTGGCCCCTGAAGGAGTGGATAGCCAAGATAGAATTCCCATTGCCCGCTTCCTGACCAGGGTAGGTGGACTTCCAGTGGTGGTTCCCGTTGAGGAGAGAATTCAGGAGGAAGAGGAGGAGGAGGAGCCCGATTGGTATGTTAATGCCGACGAGAGCCGATATGCCGCTCATTGGGCCACATTGGATACAGCGGACAAGGTGACCGCCTGGCTTGCATCCCTCGGTGTTGATCCTGCCTACTATCGGGCGAGCAAAATGGACGTTCCTGCCAGGATGAACCTTTCTCGCGAGCAGGGGAATGAGCTCTTGTTTTTTGCTGATTTCTTTCGCGTCGGGCTGCGCCTCCCCTTGGAGCCTTTCCTGGTAGACTTCCTGTATGAGACCAAGGCCGTTCCCTGCGACCTGATGTTGAATACTGTCCGCGCGATCACGGCTTTCACTGTAGCGAGCAGGCTGTTAGGATTTGAGCCGGACATGTACTTGCTTCGGAAATTATTCATCTTTGCGCCGAGCTCAGGAGGGAGAATCGGGGTGAGGGCAAATTCCAATTTCTTAAAGCTCTTGTCCGATGTTCAGGAAGGTGGATTCTTGGGATAGAAGGGTCTTGTTTATTGAGTCCCGGTGGCCGTTCGTGCCCACGGCCGAGATAAAGATCCCAAGGCCTCAAGCAAGATTTCACTCGGGTGAAAGCGCCGCTAGGCTTGAAGGCGCCGTGGGCGTGATAGAAGAAGAAGGAGGAGTCGGCCGGCCGGTTTCTTCTTATTTGGAAAAGAGCGTCTGCAATCCACGCTATCTTTGCTTGGCCGGGGTGATGCGAGCCGAGGTCCCTGAGGTGGAGCCCCTATTGATTCACGTGCCCGAGAATCCTCACCCCTATTGGGACGACTGCCATGGCCGAATGTTTAAGCATGAATGCGTTGAGTGCCAACGGCTGGGTCTGAGGGGGGCAGCTGGTTTATGAAGATCACGACGGTTGTCTGCCAATCTTTAATAATTTCTGTTTTTCTCAAATTCTTCCCGAACTCATTCTAATCTCGTTTTGCTTTGCCTTGTCTCAGGAATGAAGAATTTGGCTGTGTTGAAGCAGCGGAAGAAGGAGGCTGACCAGCGGGCAGCTGACTTGAAGGTTAACCAACCGGTGGAATTGCCCAAGGTACCGTTCTGCCCGCCTGCGAAGAAAACCCTGGACTTGGGCAAGGCCGCAAGTCCGGCCAAAAAGGCTGCAGCACCTAAGGCTGCAGTTGCCACACAGAGACAGCCCGCGCAGAGAGAGGTTGTTGTGGCTATTCCTGAGAGTACTACTGAAACGCCTGCTGCCAATATCCCCGTGGTGCCTGCTGCCAAGGACGCTAAGGCTAAAGGCAAAAGGAAGAAAAGCCTTAGCCCCCCTCCAGTTCGGGAAGTTCGCCACCGAGGCTCGAGTCCTGATCTTGTCTCCCTTGCCCCTACCCAGAGCGGGGAGGCTTCCTGGAGGCGTCCCGGCTTTGTGATGCCACCGCCGTTAAAGAGACGGGACGCCCTTCTGGGGGCATTGATCTGCATGCTCGCGGCAGTCCGGGAGGATTAGTGGGCAAGGGCATCATCGAGAGGGCTATGCATGATGGCCTAGCCCTGGATCGAGACACGGCCGGCCACGTTTTGGTCGGAAACGTTGGACTTTGCTTGAGCGAGGTAAAGTGCTTAACTGAAGTTTGCCTCCTCCTTCCCTATTTATTTCGTGCTTCTGACTCCTTTCCTCTATTCGCAGATTGCCTCCACGTGTACCAATCTCTACGATAGGTATAACGAGGAGAAGGCTGCTCGCAAGAAGGCAGAGGCAGAGAGCCGGGCTGGAGAGAGCCTGGTTAAGGAAAAATGTGAACAGGTGGCTCGCCTTTGGAGGCCAAGACCGAGGCCAAGAAAGAAGCGAGAAAAAAGCTGAAATGTTCGAACGTAATTCAAATTGGTCGCCCGCGGCGATTTAATTGCCAAGTTAAACGGAGTTGGTCGGCCAGGTTAAGAAGAACCAGGCGGCCCTGGAGAAGAGTCAGAGCGAGCTGGCCGCGATCATCAAGCAAAGGGACCTCTTGCAGGCGGAGAGAAGTTCCCTTAGGATGCAGGCCGTGAAGGATGGGAAGGCCGTTGAGGAGCGATGCGTCTGCGAGGAAGGCCGAAGAGTCCGCGATTGACAATTATAAGAAATCGAAAGATTTTGAGATCGCTGTGGCGCCAGCCATTCTTCCCTACTTCGCCCATGGCACTAACCATATATTAAGGATGCTTAGGCCATGGCGGAGTGGGATTGAGGACCATGGCTGAATGGGCCGTGCTCGACCCTTACGCTGAAACTGCTCGCCCTTTTCATGCGCTGGTCCCTTATACCAAAGATGAGCTCGCGACCATGGCGCAGGGCGATATTGACCGGCCGAGCGCCACGGGTCCCTCCGCTGTGGATGAAGGTAAATGTCGCTCGCTAATTCTTTGAGTTAGAGTCGAGGGACGAAACTTTGAAGCAAGCCGAGCATTGAAGCCGAGTCTCGAGCTAAGGCGGGCGAGGATGGTGCCGTAAAGAACTCAACTTTCAATATCGGATGCAATATCAAGCCGGTGCCAAAGAGCTTCCACCTCCTCCTCACTTTGAACAAACTTAGGATTTTATCGGCTGCGCGCCATTATCTTTTGATTTTTTTTGTAATTCCCAATCGACTTAATAGAATTCAATTTTTATTTGACTCGTGATTTATTCTTGCATTTGCTTTCGATTCGCTTTGTTTGTTTGCTCGATAATGCTTTTCGCTTGCATCTTTTTCTGTCATTCGTTAATACCAAGTGCCGGATGCTCCCAAAAATATATCGAGCAAAAATGTATGAATAATTTTAACCAAGTGTGATTATAAAAATAACAAGATTAACAAAGCAATCTTATTATTTAAATTGAGATGTTACCCGAGTAGCCGAGCAAAATGCTTGGGTTAGAGACCAAGGCTTATGGTAAGTGCGCTTCCGGAAGAGAGCGCAAGCGGGCAAGGCCCAACTCTCAATTGGCCAACCAACAACCAGGGCAAGGCCTTTGCTCGATGTGGGTAGTTCGAGGCGGTTGTTGGTATATCTTCCGGTGTTTTAAGATATACGGTTAACGGTGTTGCTCGGTCCTTTGTAGGAACCCGAGGTAGTTAATCGCTATCTTGTAGAGAGCGGACTCGGAGCCGAGGTGAGCATCCTAGTATGTGAGCCGGGCATGGCCGCACCTCCCACAGAGGTTGAGTTCACAGATACTAGGGATTTTAGAATTTTGGCCAGGGCATGGCCTCGTCGCACTTTCGCAGGCGGCGAGTCTAGTCAAACAAATACAAATAATTGCGAGAATAACGGTTCATTGATAACTTTGAAAATTTTGAACCGGTAAATGTGACAATAACTTGCCTTTTATTGATAAATGATTGATGACCCTCAACGGGGCGAGGTCTTGCCCTTTTGTTTCCTTCGACCTAGGGATAATACTTCTTGAGGTGATGCATGCCAAGGATACTTCAGATCTTTTCCTTACAGAGTGCAGGTGTGTAAGTGCCCTCCCTTATTATTATTCAGGTAACTCGGAAAGGACCCTCCCAATTAGGAGAGAGCTTCCCCACTGCCCGATGACCGGTCACCTCAATTTTTCTGAGCACTAAATCCCCAACAGAGAAGGCTCTGCCTCGAACTCTTTTATCATGGTGGGCTTTTGCCCTCTGTTTGTAGTTAACCATTCTGAGTCGTGCATCCAACCTCTTTTCTTCCGACAAGTCTAAGTCTATGGCAGGGCAAGTTGATTGTTTTGCTTCATTGTAATGTGATACCACAGCTTGGCAAAGCCATTTCCACGGGATCATAGCCTCGACCCATAGGTGAGTGCGAATGGAGTTTCCCGGTTGGTCCCGAGCGATAGTTCGGACCGCCTGAGCCGATTGTAATTCTTACGCCCACTTTCTGCTCGCCCTTCTAAATTCCGCTTAGGCGTGCGAGAACTTGTTTGTTTGCGGCTTACGCTTGTCCGTTGCCTTGAGGGTAAGCAACGGGCGATTGCGTGCTTCACGCCCAGCGAGCACATTCGCGTGAACTTGTCAGAAGCGAGTCCCATGCTGTGAGACACGCTTCTCGCACTTGCCGATTGTTGACAAGGCAGGGAAATGACTGTGGGCCGCCTCGGATGCCAATGGAGTGCTTGCTTCAGCATTGCGAGAAAAACATATCTGCTCCCTGCATTGTATTCTTTAGGCGTTGATATCGCCTGGACAAGGAATATATGTGTTTCCCTGTGTGTTGGGACGGGAGCTCCTCTGAATCATGTTTATCACCCCAGAATTTGAGGGGCAGGCGCCTCTTCCTCTTGGGGGTCTCCCTTGATTATTGTTGGCATTGTTTCGCTTCACCTGGTCTTTCTTGAAGCGGTCTAACTTGCCGCATTGATCGGCTTTGAATCTCTCTTTTCAACACCTTACAGCCCTCAGTGGTGTGGCGAGTGCCATGGTGGTATTCACAGTATTTTGTGTTGTCTCGAGTATACTCGAGCTCGGGATCAAGAGGATAGGGGATAGGCGGGGCATCTCCCACAGGAGCATGATCTCTTCCAGCGTCGTGTTTGGGGTGGCGAGATTCCCTGAACAACCTTTGCAGGGGTTGATGATTTTCTCCTATCCTTGCTCGGCGGCGGTGGCCCTCGGGCTCAGTCGGTGGCGAGGCCGTGCCATGAGCCTTGTCTTTTCCTTTGGCTTTATCCGCTTTGACGCTCTCGGTCGAGCAAAATAGATGAGAGTTCGCCAGCAACTCTGCCTTAGAAGCCCCCGGGTTCATTGCTAGCATGGTCTTCAGTGGCCCTGCCCTCATGTTGTTTAGATAGCAAAATGTTATCTCCGGGTCACTGGTCGCGGTCACCTGTTCGAGCATCTCCTCGAACCTTTTCAACTGCTCTGCTGTAGGATTCGGTATCTCCTTGCTTGATCTTAGCAAGGTCGAAACGATTTTTCGGGGTTGGGCCTGCATTGCCGAATTCTTCCGAAACTTTCTCGGAGCCTTTGCCCGGCTCCCAATGGTTCCTCGGGGAACTCTTGACCAGGGCTTGTGCCTTTCACTGAAGGGCTCCCTCGAATGCCCGCATTTTCAAGGCTTCAATATCGTAACCATCGAATTTGTGCCTCAAGCGATCGGAGCCAATCGCTTGCCGCGTCTTCCCAAAATATTTGTCAAATTGTGGGAAGATGATCCTGCTTGGTGGCGCATTTTCAATTCTGAGGTGAAAGGGCGCCTCCGGCTTAATGGCGCCATAACCGGGCTTGGCCACAGCTAGGCTCGCCATTTGTTTTGCCATGTCCCTTTTCATAGCCTCCATCTTCTCAGACAGCCGCTTCTCTGCGTCCTCTGTCAACTTCGAAGAATGGGCGGGATCCGAGGCATCGCCACGCACATGCGGGCAAAAGGTGGGCGCGCAGGAGGAACCCACCTCCTGAGTGATGCGAGCTTTGTACTTTGGCCTTCAGCCTCTACACATTCCCGATCTCTACGGCGGCCATGACTCTCCTCTCGGGCATAGTTCTCATGGCGATGGTGGCGCCGGTGGGAATGATGTTGGCGGCTGTATCTGCTCTCAGCCTGGTCATCGGCATGCTTTGTCGCCTCCACTCGCTCAGACGGTATGTGAACGATTGAGGGCATGCGTGCGCTTTCGGCGCGCAAGCTGTTGGGGAAGCGAGGGCCATCTCCAGCAGTCTTGGGATTACTCAGCGAGCATTGCCACATCTGCCATGCAGGGGCATGGCCCAAGCGGCGATTCTTTGGTTGAGCGCATACATTTTACTATAATACTCTGCTGAACTTGCGAGAAGCGGCGGCTTGTTGATCGGGGGTTATGTCGGTGATTCATGTGACTACAGGCGTTCTCGTGGCGATTAAGCTGCATCCTGAGATCTTGAGAACGAGCATCCGTCTCTCATTTATAACCAGCCTGGCATCACGTTGGCTTGCCCGGCTCTGGCTGGCATGTTGGGAGATTTGCCCTCAGCGAATGGCACTTCATTGCCATGAGCGCGCTGCGACCACCTTTTGGTTCTGGTTTGCACCGTGCGGTGCTGCAGGGGAGGTTGTTTCGGCTTGGTGGTGCCCGGCTGTTGATTGCTGCGGTGGCATGGTGTTTGCTACCCTTTCCGGCCATTGCAATAGAAGAATAGTGAAAGATTTTACGGGAGAAATGTAGAGGGAAGTGATGAAACTTCGTTTCAAGCGGAACCAAAGCGATGTGGAAAAATGCACGGCTTGGGCCGTCCTTGAGATGGGTAGGATATACGGGCTTGTGAGCACCTTCCCTGAGCTGTTAAAATCACAAGAACACACGAGTAGAAGTGCAAGGCAAGGCCTCGCGAAACCCCTCCGGCGTGAGAGTAAGTATCGAGTGATTGTCAAGAAGCAAATTGACAGAGTAACGAGGCTCAAGAAAAGTGTCTACCTTGTTGATGATTATGGAGAGGTATTTATAGGCCTTCAAGGTGATTGAATCCGTTTAGGATTCAGTTTCCATAACTGCCGAGATAATCAAGGGGGAAATCCCTTGATTCTAGGCGAAACAGGCGGTTGACCGCGTAGATACAGGAGTTGATAAGGCAAGTGTTTTGCCTAATCATGGAAACCTTTGACTTGCCTTAGCAAGCTGTCAGCGTCCCCGGCTTGGTGTGTGCTCGAGCGAGCAAGGCTCTACCCGATTATTCTGTTTGTATTGATCTCCGAACTAGTCGATCGAAGATCGGCCCACAGTCGGGCGGGCAAGGCCGGTGCTCGACAGGTGCAGGCAAGTAAGTCGATTCCTTTGTTACGCAAGTATGATTCCGATCATGGCCTGCAGTCGGACAGGCAAGGCCTTTGTCCGCCCAGGTTTGAGTGAGGGTCATGCTGCTCGGTGCTCGCTGGCTCTCTCATCTTGCTCGCTGAGCTGTGGGCCCCGGGGGTATGGTGCTCGTGATTGGCACGTGATGCTAACTCGTGCCTTGCTCGTGACCCGGTTTGGGCCGGGTATATCACTTTGTATTCAGAGGATAGTTGCTCTGATGTGCTCGTATACAATGGTATATATATGGTATTTCGGTCTATCTTGGCAGGAACACTTTTCTGGATTTGGCTTTTGTTTTAGATTTGTATTCAGTTTTGTTCTTCACCTCTCGTGAGACGTATAGTCACGATTTTCGGGGCATGACATGGTGGCAATTGGCTACTCCATTAATTTGTTGAATACTTATCTTTCGCTTGGATTCTTGATTCTCTGATTGATATTTGATAACTGCTTTCACCTATCGATTTTAAACAATAAATTTTGAATACTTGATTTATTCATCTTTGACTTGATTCTAGTTAACTCCTCCTTAGTCACCATAGAGATTGTATATGAACTTCGAGCATTATTCGCTCACTCCTCCATACTCTTTCTCTCGGAGTAACAGTAAGATTCATTAGATAACTTTGGCTCGGGTAGACATTGAAGATGATCCCGAGGATTTAGATCTAGTTCCTTCTTATTAAATGGCATGATAATACTTTGACTAAATTGTTGACTCATGTTAAATATCATATTTTTGTATCAAATTACTTTAGATTTATTTTGACTTTATTCAAGGATATTTAAGGTTTATTTATTATGAGATTGAGAACATTTATGATTTAATTTATGATTGTTAGTGATGTGGTCAAATTATAAGACCGCAGTGTCGATATTAAGTTTGAGGCGTTTAAATTACTTTGTACGAAATAAAACAAGTGGACTAATGTTATGAGAGTTTTGAAAACCGTGGCAAAAGTAGTTTAGAAATATACTGAAATGAAGAATTTTACTCCATTTGTTCTTAAAAGAGATTTTCTATGGATTAAAAAAAAGTGTTTACTTTCGACTATTTCCTTTTAAGGAAATTATTTCTCTACTTTTACTATTATTTTCCTAGTTATATGCCAATATTTATGATAAAATTAATTAATTTTTCTTAATTTATATGTCAAATCGAACAAAATACGTACTTGTTTAGGAATGGAAAGAGTAATTAAAAAAAAAGGTTATAGGGACTTTGGAAAAAGAAAAATTTCCACAGTGTTTGAATTCAATTTTGATCTTTTTCATAGGTTTTTTTTTTTTTTTTTTAGTTGAACATGTGGTTATTATAATTATTTTTAATTCTAAAATTTATAAGAGTAAAAATCAAAACCCTTAAATGTAAAACTTTTTTTACTTAATGTAATACCACTTAAAAATATAATTTACTAAATGCCCTCTCTTCAATTAAAAAAAAGACAAACTTTTTAATGTAACACACAAAAACACACTCAATTTTTTCGAAGATCTCTCTTCTATTTTTTTTCTCTGAACCAGGTGACGAATGTACAATTTTTATATATAGTGTCGCTTGCTTTTTTTTTTCCTCCTAAGGGGGGGCATGGGAAGGGATCAGTGTCGCTTGCCCTAGGCAAAAATCTTCACATCTTGCCCCTTTTACATTTTAGCCATTTGCAGATTAAAAAAAAAAAAAAAGACTTCAAAATATCATTAGATGCTAAAGATATTTTGAATATAAAATTCAACACCTTAGCGACATTTAGCGTTTCTCACCAAGGAATATGGCGACCATTTATATTTTCTTAGGTAAGCAAGTGGTGGCTCTTTGAAAATTTAATTTTTTTGTTTTAAATTCTTATATAATTTAAATATATAGAAATATAATTAATAAGTGCAAATATATATGTCGAAATAAATGAAACTAATGAAACTAAATTATGTAAGAACTTATCGTAAAATGGGAATGAACATAAAAATTTTCATTGGGATTAAAATATATTAGTAAGTATAAGAGAATATAATATATTTAATATATTATATTTATAGTATTAGTAAATATAATATATTTGTAATATATTATAATTATCTTTAGATTATACTTTCCTAATTTACTTGTATTTAGGTTTCCTAGTTCCTCTTGTATTTAGGTTTCCTAATCCCTCTTGTATTTAGGTTTCCTAATCCCTCTTGTATTTAGATTAACTTGTGTAGCAAGTATTGTAACCCTATAAATATGTTCACAATATCAATAGAAAGGTCATGCCATTATTCCTAAACTTTTATTATTTTTTACATGGTATCAGAGTCTCGCTCTTAAAACCTACAACCACCATCTTGATGAACCCAACACTTCCTCAACCCTAAAACTTCCTCCCATATTGCCGCCAACCTAGATCGACAACCTTACCAACCCCACGTTCGATCCTGACTCTCCACACAAGCCGGTTTCCACCTCCCCGCCTTTGAGCAACCAAAGGACACCTTGGCCAACCAAGCTTTGACAAGCTCGCCTTGGTCCTTCTGCCTAAGCCGCCTCCGTTAGCACCCTAAACCACCAACCTTCCGCCTCCTTATATCTTCATCCCACCAAAAGCGTTGCCAAACCAGATCTCGGATCCAAACCCAAAGTTCAGATCCGCACCCATCACCTGTAACGCCGGTTCCCCCCCTGCGCAACAACAAGGACACCTCGGCCCAACCAAGCTCTGACGAGCTCGCCGAGAACCTTCCTCAGCCACCTTCAACCAAACCTTCTGCCGCCATATATCTTCCTTCTACCGAATCCGCCAACCCGAGATCGACCACCAAACCCAAGGTTCAGATTCGGCACCCATCGCCTGTGCAACGCCAAGTTCCCCCAGCAATAACAAGGACACCTGCCAACCAAGCTCTAACGAGCTCGTCGAGGATCTTCCTCACCATCCTCAACCAAACGTCCGCACCCATAAACCTTCATCCCACCACACCACACGCCTCACTACACCTTGGCACATCATTGCTTCTCACACCACCGTCAAAACCCTCTTCACATTAATCGAGCACCCCCAGGATTCCTCGGCAAACCAGGTTGTGATCACCGACGCCCTCCCTAACCCGGCTTGCTCCTTGCGAGAATCTAGATTCCTTGGCAAACCCAGCCTTGCCCTCCTCTAAAGGCAAGCTCGCCAACTCCCTCCTAACGGCTCGCGAGGCCCCTCTCTCCACACTCCACCCCCTCAACCCGCTGTTCCTCGAATACTCGGCATCCTTGGCAAACCCAGCTGCGTCCTCTTCGGAGGCAAGCTTGCCACCGCCTTCCCTCCACTAGCTCGCTTATCGAGCAACTGCACCATTCGCCTCGAGCAACTCACGGACTCTTCAAAAACCTTGGCTTTCACGGCTCACTGCAATCCTCCTCGCGGCTTCGCCTCGAGCAACTCGGCTTTCTCAAAGCGGCTTTCCACCGCTCCCACCTCGCCCCTCGAGCAACTCACGGCCACTTGAAACCTGGGCTTTCACCGGATTTTTGCAATCCTCCCTCACCGCCTCGAGCAACTCACGGCCTCTTCGGCAAACCCGGCTTTCCCCCTCGAGCAACTCACGGACTTTTCAAAGAACCCGGCTTTTAGCTCTGCAATCCTCCCTCACTACCACCCCTCGAGCAACTCACAGACTCTTGAACCCGGCCTTCACCGAGGCCTCTTCAAACAGCTTCCTCCTCGAGCAACCCACTGACTCCTCAAAGAACCCGACTCACAAGCTCGCGAAGTTCGCCCTCGAGCACCTCATGGACTCTTCGGCAAAAACGGCTCTCACCACTCCTTGAGTTCTCCTCACTCGCTCATCGAGCAAACCATGTCTCCTCGGCAAACCGGGCTCTCACCTCGCAGAAGACCATCAACCGCTGCTCCTCGAGCAACTCAGACTCTCGGCCAACCTAGCTCTTGCCCGCCGACGACACTCCTCAACCGGCTTGCTCCTCGAGCAAACCATGTCTTCAAAGAACCGGGCTCTCACCGGCTCGAAGACCCTCCTCAACAACTTGTCTTCCTCGGAAGACCCAACTCGCGACCTCCTCACCTCACTCAAATTCGCCGATCACCCTCTCATTTTTCAACTCGCACGCTGTCCGCATATTCTTCTCAAGATTTGTCTCTCCTAACGGTGATCCATCTTGCGGGAGCATATAAGAGAATATAATATATTTAATATATTATATTTATAGTATTAGTAAATATAATATATTTGTAATATATTATAATTATCTTTAGATTATACTTTCCTAATTTACTTGTATTTAGGTTTCCTAGTTCCTCTTGTATTTAGGTTTCCTAATCCCTCTTGTATTTAGGTTTCCTAATCGCTCTTGTATTTAGGTTTCCTGATCCCTATTGTATTTAGACTAACTTGTGTAGCAAGTATTGTAACCCTATAAAAATATGTTCACAATATCAATAGAAAGGTCATGACATTATTCCTAAACTTTTATTAGTTTCTACAGTAAGTATACTTACTATTAAATACGTTTTTATTTTAATTAAATATAAATCATATATTTTATAATTTTTATTAACTACTATTTATGCTTATAAAAAATGTTTGGTTTACAAATAGTTCTACAACTATTGTTATAATTAAGTTTTGATAAATACCAAATGTATTTTAGTAAAAGACAATTTTATTTTTATTAAAGCTTAGTTATATCAATGTTGTAGAAGTAGTGGTAAACAAAACAGTGTTGTATAATTATATACTTACGTTGCTATTATACTGAAGGGACCCGACTTGATGCTCCCCACGTGGAATGACACGTGGCGATCAATGCAACCAAGATTAAGTTAAGGACGACCACTCGCCGGATAAGCCGACCGAAGATAGGTCGACCAGGGCCACCAGCGACCACGAGAATACTTGGAAAGCCCAGACACGGACGACCATTCAACGAGGAAATTTCATGGTCGACACCCGAGCTCGCCAAAGTCAAACATTGAAACGTCATCATAGTACGACATATACCAGGTCGCGTCATCCAATTGGGAAAGCATCAATGTGCTCTGTACATGCCGTACACCTCACCGCTGACCAATTTCCTAATACGCTGAGTACATCTGACAATGATACGGACCAATGAGAACTAGCTAACTCAGCCGACCAATACGGGTTGGTCTCCGATTGTGGCCTCCAGCTTTGACTTACGAGACAAGCTTTGGGAGATTATAAATAAAAGGTTTCGTTACCTTCGAGAGGCAAGACACTATTCACTCAAACTATCATACAACGTATCCTACTCATGTCAGGTGGCCATAGGGAACGCCTGTGTTCCATCACTTGTTATCTTCTGCTACTGACTCTCACACCGGAGGGCTTTATCCCAACTCCCTAACGGTGTTTCCTCTTACAGATCCTGGATTAGACAAGAAAGACTAAAAGAACCAGCACGTACTCATCAGCAGCTAAACCAGATAACCTAATCCAGTTTCTAACCTTACACTCATTAGCTTCATTCCATCACATGGATTTCCAAGCGTAGTCACCCTATAATTTAGCGTGATCATATACATTTTATATAAATTACTATAAATTTTTAATAACATTAATAAAATTGATCAGGATATCGTCCTAATATTTTTTATAAACAATACTTTTGGTTAGGGGTGGAATCGGGACGGGACCGTCCGATACCTCATCCCGATCCGATAGATTTCGAGATTTCAATTTCCTTCCCGATCCCGTTCCCGATAAGTGTCGGGACCCGACGAATCGGGATCCCGACAGTTCGGGATATAAAAATCCCGTAATCCCGACTATAATATTTATGAGCAATATTTTCTGACACTAAAATATTTTTAAAATGTCTTCATCGTAATTAAGATTTCAAACTGTATATTTATAAAGTATGCTTGAATATTTACTTAATGGTGAATATTGTTGAATATGTCATTATGAACAAAATGCACCCCACTCGTAGGAGAAGAGCTACACTAAATGCAGAAAAGTGATAGACAAAAAAAACCACAATATTAATTATGAAAATAAATTTAACAAACATCATTAAGTAATTTTAGCAAAAAAAAAAAATAAACAATGCCTAACACTCACAATATTTATAAAATAAAATAAATAAAATATAAAAATATATAAAATATAAAATATATATAAAAAATATATATATAATATATAAAATATATAAAATATATAAAAATAAAAATAAATATTAAAAATATTAAAAAATTAGTCGGGACGGGACGGGTGGGATAATCCCCGGGGTTGATAATTATCGAATCCGCCCGAAATATGTCGAGCGGAAAAATCCCGACAAAATCTGGATCGAGATTTATCGGGATCGGAAAATGTCGGGATGAGATCGGGTCGGGCGTCGGGACGGGTCGGAAAAAACGGGATTTTTGCCAGCCCTACTTTTGGTTACTCTATAATTTTAAAGATGGAAAGTTTAAAAAATGTCACAAAAATATATAATAAACAAACACGGTTTCGAACCGAAACATAAACGGATTTGTACGGTCAGAACTGGAACCTTAAACCAACATATTACGGTTCGGTTTCGATTTATCTTCCCTTGCCTTTTTTAACTGTTGATTCGAACGGACAGAACAGAGTTTATCATTAGTTGTGGTGGGGCCTATAATTTATGGAATATATCAAAACTTTTATTGAGTAATTTATTACCAAAATTTTGTGTCCTTGGACCAAGTCCAACACAGTATCTCATTTGATACTCAACATATTAAAATAAATAAAAAAATTCATTTGATAATTATAAATTACCTAAATAAAAAATTATTTCAACAGTTTGACACAAATTTCAATAATTTTATCATAGAAATTTGGGTAAGATTAGGCTGTCAATGGATTGGATTCGGATCGAACAGGTCAAATCTATTATCGATTTGTTAAAAAATTATTAGACTTGGATCGGATCGGATTATTTTTCGAATATTCAAAATCTTGAATGCTCGATCCATCCTAAATTTTCGGATTCAGATCATATTAAGATTTTATTAAGATTTTATTCGCCCCTAATTAAAACATAGAATAAAATTAATATTGAGGTATTTTTGTTTAATCAAATGTTGAATAAAATTAAAAATTCATATTTTTAGCTTACACAAACGTGAATAATAATGTTAGTAAAATCTTAGAGTTCGTCGAAAAATTTATATTTAATAGAATTAATAATGATTAATGACTAAAAACTCATTATTAGTAACTTTTATATGTATAATATTACTCCCCCTAAATAAAGGTTGATTTAAAAAAAGTAATTGACTTGATTATTTATATTGGTTTAATGTGTAGTTTCCTTTAATATCCATGTATATGTGGCTCATAATTAAAGTAGAGTGAAAAAGTAAGGGTAAAGTGGTAAAAGTGATGTTCTAAAAAGGTAAGTTTCAAAGTGGACAATTATTTTGGGACGGACGAAAAAGGAAAGAATGACGATAATTTAGGGACGGAGGGAGTAATATTTTTTTTATATCGGATCATATCTGGTTATTAACGGATCGAAACACCTTAATCTATATCAGATTTGTTAAACTTTTGGATTTTCGGATTCGGATCAAAATCGGGTAATCAGATTTAAAAACTAAATTCGTATCTTAAAAATAACATCGGATTCAGATCAAAATTCGATCAATTGACAGACTTAGGTAAGATAATTTTACAGATATTTTTTGTAAGACGAATCCTCTTTAGCGGAACCACCGTGCGTTGGTGGATTAAGCTGTGAGCATGTAAGAGAGTGAAACTTCGTCATACGAATTAAGATCCGTAAGAAAGTCTTACATGAGATATACTCTAATTTTACATATCTCACTATCTTTATCTCTAATAACTTTACATAACACACCATCCTTATAAAAAATGAGTTGATGTTAAAATAAAACAAATCAAGTCGTTATTTATAAATAAAATTTACATTTATTTAAAATTTAAATTTTTTGTTTTGTATGTACAAAATGTAAAAAACGAGAGAAAAATCAAATTTTAGAAATAGAGTGAGAAGCATCCGGACTGTTTGATTTGAGGATGGTTGAGTATCATGATACTCAACCACCTTTTTATATCTTTGATTCCCATACAAGATTCTTTGTTGTTGTATGGGAGCCTAAGATATTGAATAAGAAATTTTACCGGCTTTTGTTTTGTTGTTATGCATAACCATTCTCTGTCTCGGTCGACGGTGTCCGGCGAATATGGTTGATTCGATGAACAACCAACATCTGTCTCACCTACTTGTCTTTATTTCCTGTCCCAACTACACTCCGCCACTCTCCTACATTTCATTTCGACACTCGACCCCCTGCCCTCTCTCTATATATTCATTCCTACCCACACCCTCTTTCTCAGGCTTTCTGCAATGGGTTCAATCGACAACCACGTCGCCATTGATTTCTCCCCATTTTTCCGTGTACACAAAGACGGCCATATCGAGCGCCTCCTGGTCACCCCACGAGTTCCCCCTACCGTCGACCCTCAAACCGGCGTTCATTCTCACGACGTCGTAATCTCATCAGACCCCGAAATTAAAGCCCGTATCTTCATCCCCAAACTAGACGACTCCAATCAAAAAAAGCTTCCTCTACTCATCTATTACCACGGTGGAGCCTTCTCTATCGGATCACCCTTCAACATTGTCATTCAAAATTTTCTCTCTCCCCTCGTCGCCCAAACTAACTCCATTGCTATAGCACTCCAGTACAGGCTAGCTCCGGAGAACCCTCTTCCAATCGCCTTCCACGATTCCTGGGCCGGGTTTCAATGGGTTGCTTCTCACTCAAAAGGTTCAGGACCCGATCCGTGGTTAAGCAAGTATGCAGATTTCGGGAGGGTTTTCTTGGGGGGTGAGAGCGCCGGATCAACCATAGCCCAACACGTAGCAGTTAAAGCAAGTGTTGCAGGGTTTGATGGTTTGTATCTTCGCGGGTTGATTACTATACACCCGTTTTTTACGCAGAGTGAGCCGGACAAATTGATCCAGTATTTGTATCCAACTAGTAGTGGGACGGATGAGGACCCTCTTCTAAACCCGGCAGCGGATCCTGATTTGGCGAAAATGGGTTGCTTGAAGGTGTTGATATTTGTGGCGGAGAAAGATGCGTTGAAAGGGAGGGGGGTGGCTTATAAGGAGACATTGAAGAGGAGTAAATGGGAAGGGAGTGTGGAGTTTGTGGAGACTGAAGGAGAGGATCACTGCTTTCATTTTTTTGATCCAACTAGTGAGAAAGCCAAGGCTATTGTTCAAAAAGCGGCGTCTTTTATAATCCAAGCTTCTTAAAAGTTGTACGAATGTCTTTATGATGTTGCAATGTTTGGTGCGAGTGGAGGATCATGGATTGTCTGGATAGATGATTCCTTTTCCATCTCTCTATTTAAGTATCACTATGAATGAATTTCTCTCTTTTACGGTTATGTTTGTGATCATGGATTTCTTTCTTCCTTCTTTTGTGCGGGGGAGAGACAATTCGTGACTTGAAAAGATTGTTGAAAGAAATGGCTTTCAAACCTTTCATTCCCTTAATTATTTATTTTATTAAGTATTAATTACGTACCTGTACACTTTGAAAGATATTTAACCGTTCCGGTGCTTTTTTTTTTTTCCTATCTTATAAATCTATTTTCTAAAATTTCTTCATAAAATGCCCACAATTTTGGGGGCCCCTTCATCTACAGCAGGCTCCTCCTGCTCCATCTCCATTCTTACTATTTCTACACCCACAACATCATCATCTTTTCCATCTGGCTTGCATCTATCTCTCCGATTTCTCCAGCCCCGCCATCAGCTCCAATCAACGAAGTGCCCCTGCCATCTCAATCTCCATGACCGACACAAAATTTCTTTACATCTCCATCCATCACCGGTGAAATAAGATTCAATCTTCCTTCTCCTTCTTTGATTTCTCTCCTTACGCCACGGAGCTAAGCTAAGTAGCTCTAAGAAGATGTAAGTTGTAGATCATCATTTCTCAAAGTACTGTCGACACAAGACCTTTCCCAGATTCGATCCTGATCTTCTATGGGGGATCCTCTTCTCAACGAAGGAACCGAGTGAAATTGCCTTTGGTCGTTACGATGCTAGCATCGAAAGTGCTTTCTGCCAACCCTCTCCTCACCCAGATCGAGTCTTTTTCCATCGCCGACGAAGTACACCTCAAATTCAATCTTCCTTCTCCTTATTTGATTTCTCTCCTCCTGTCAAAAACGTTAAAGTATCACTCCTTAAACCACGACTTCATTGTTTTTTGATAAGAGCATCGGAGGTTAAGATGCTCAATGTTTACGTTGTAATGCCCAAATTTAGGCAGGAGATTTCTCCACATGCCTTTTCTTCATAAATGATATATTCATCATTTTTCTTCAAAATTGTATTTTAGCAGTTTAATAAAAATATCATAGACTTTTCCGATTAACATTACCTCACAGGGGACCAGCCCGAAAATCACCCTTTTATTAATGGAGTCGGGCCTAACCCTATGAAATTTGCGACTTTGGCCGATTATGCTGGACGGGGCATTCTGGTTTGTAGCATAATTCTTAAAAAAAAAAAAAACATAAAGAAACAAAAATAAAAATTAATAAGCAATATACTTCATTCTACAATCAGGGGTATAACACTTTTACAAACTTAAAACAAGAAGAATCTGAAAAAAAATTGAAAGAAAATTGATAAATTATGAAAAGAAAAAGAAGAAAACTTATCGGCCACTGTAATAGAATTGACGTGGTGGAGAATCACCGGCTTGGTCGGTGTTGCGGTGCAGTAGAATTAGCGGCTACCGTAGGAAAATAACGGAGGCGGGGTGTAATGAAAAATCAAAAATTGAAAAGATAAGGGAGAAGAGAAATGAACGTCGTGCAAACAAGAGTTTATTTATTGTAATAAATGTTTTACAGTATAAACTAAAGACTTTTGTTGTGAAAAAATAAAATAAAAAACAGTACCGAGAAAGACTAAAGAGACGGGGTCATTGGGCCATTTGGAATTTTTGGATTAAATAATGTTCTTATTTTATTTTATGGTATATTGGTATATACTCCATTCGTTCCAAAAATATTGTTTTGTTTGATCAAACGCATAGATTAAAGAAAAACAATTGACTTAATTATCAATAATGATATTATGTGTAGTTTCTTTTAAAACTCGTGAACATGTGGCCGTGATTAAAGTAGGAAGAAAAATTATGGGAAAAATGGTAGAAGTATTATCTTAAAGATGAAAGTTTATTATTATGGGATGGACGAAAGAAAAAAGTAAAACAATAATTTTGGGACGAATGGAGTATAAATTTCCGGGGCACAAAATCTCAAAATTTTATTAGGCCCAAGGCCTAAGCTTCATTGACCTCTAAGAAGGGCTGACCTTGAATAGAGTAAATATTACGGATTTTAATTTATAAAACGGAACAGCACGTCTCATAACTTAACCCACTTAAACACGACTAGTCTGGCTAAGAGAATCTAACTTACATAAAAAAAAACATGTAATATCGTCTTTCCTAAGTTTTGGGATAAATTCGGGTCGGGCCACTTTCAAAGTTTTCAACAGGTACAATATTGTATGTTTTTTTAACCGAAAAAAATCATTTTTTTGGACGAAAAGACTATGATATCGCTAATGAACCTAAAGCTCACTATGGCTTACGTGCTCAGTATGCATCGCGCTGTATAAATTTAAAATACCTTATCCAATTCATGCATCGCGATGTATAAAGATTAACTATCTACTCCAATTTATGTATTGCGTTGCATCAACTTGTGCATCACGATGCATCAATTTTAATTACATAATTGTGAGAACCTCGTTTTGACCCCCCTCGTGTGAAAAACAAGATGGTTCAAAACTTGAGCGCAAGAAATACGCTTGATCTTGAATGGACTCTCAAATAAATAAAATAAAAAAGGGTCGCCACCTCCATTTATAAAGGAAACAAAGGAAAACCTGATATTTAGGGTTCGAGGGCTAAGTTATGAGTCGGGGAAGAGGTACATGACTCGCCTTTTCGGTCTCAAAAATTGCTAACATGCTCGAATTCCTAAGGGTTAATCAATAGTCCAATGGCGCGTAAAAAAACTTAAATTACCAAAATATGGCCAAGTTAAAGTTGGTTAACTCTAGTCAACTAGAGTCAACAAAGCTAAATAAAAATAGGGGTATACTTAAAACAGCACCTATAAAATGCTTAATACATCACTTTTAAAAAATATTTGACCAAAATACCCTTTACATAAATTTTTTTTTTTTATTAAATTTAATTTAACAAATTTTAAATTTAAAAATATTTTAAACACAATTAATTTATTTATTAATTTGATTTAGTTACTAAACACAATTAAATTACTAATTAATTTGATTTAGTTATACTAAGTGAAAAATTATCTTTGAGTTAGGTTTAAAATTAAAAAAAAATTGATTTGATTTGAATTAGGTTTAAATTTAAAAAAGAACAAGTTTTGGGTATTTTATTTATTTATTTTAATTAAATTTAAATTAGCTAAAATTTAATTATTTTTTTTTATTAAATTTAAATTAGCTAATTTAAAATTTAATAATTAATTTGATTTGAATTAGGTTTAAATAAAAAAAAAACAAGTTTTGGGTTTAGGCCTTAGGACCAGTTTTGTACCAGTCCAAATGAGGAGATGGGTTAGGGACCGGTCTGCTAGCAGGCCAAATTGGGGGGGGGGGATGGGTTTGGGCCTGGTTGGGTGGCAGTCCAAAAGGGGGGATGGGTTGAGGGCTGGTCTGGTAGCAGGCCAAAAAGGAGGGGCTGGGTTGAGGGCTGGTCTGGTAGCAGGCAGTGGGCTTGTGGGGGGAAATGAATGGGTTTAGGACTGGTTTCAATCCAGTCCTTAAACCCAAAAGTTGGTTTTTTTTTTAATTTAAACATAATTCAAATCAAATTAATTATTAAATTTTAAATTAGTTAATTTAAATTTAATAAAAAAACAAAAAAATAAATTTTAGTTAATTTAAATTTAATTAAAAAAACAAAAAAAATAAATTACCCAAAACTTGTTTTTTTTTAATTTAAACCTAATTCAAATTAAACCTAATTCAAATCAAATTAATTATTAAATTTTAAATTATCTAATTTAAATTTAATAAAAAACAAAAAAATAAATTTTAGTTAATTTAAATTTAATTAAAAAAACAAAAAAAATAAATTACGTAAAGGGTATTTTGGTCAAATATTTTATAAAAGTGATGTATTAAGCATTTTATAAGTGATGTATTAAGTGCCTATGATAAAAATATCTATATTATAGAATTAAGAAATTAATATGTTAAGAGAATTAAACTAAATACTTTAAGCTAAAGGAAAGGTCATTTAATTACACATTATAAATATGAAACATTTTAAACAATATTAAAACAAAAACTCTAAATAGCAAAGCTACCAAAACTTATACAAACCTGTCATTACTCAACGTTGCCATACTTAAAAGATAACAATTTAATAATTAAATTTCTACATCCTGAAAACTATCATAAGCACATATAAAGGTTTAAAATAAAAGTACAAACTAAGCGTACACATGTATCACATATTGATCATTTAATCAAAACTCAAAATTAAAACTACTTAACAAACATTGACATGCACGGAAATTTCGCAAAATAATAAACAACTTAAAAACAATTACAATTTAAGCAAGTAACTTTAATAATGTTGGGTTTTAATCGAAATTAACAAGGCAGAAAGACAAAACTTTAATTTCAAAAACCATCCCAAGATTCATGCGAATTAATATAAATTAGATTAATGATACATACATATTAGAACGATCAATCTTTAATAGAATCACGTTTGAATCACGATAACCGCAACAAACGATTTGCACGGCTTCTCTATGGTATCCACACGAATGGATTGAATATGATTAATCTAACAATTTTGTGCTAGACAATTGTTGAATCAAAGTAGTAAACCCTTTGTCTAACGAAGAACTAATCCCTAATTTTTCTCCATACAAATTTAGTGTTTCACTAAACCCTAAATTATTTTGTGTGTCTAACACACCTTCTTATTCATCAAGAATAGGAAAGAGAGATATGAGCCGACCATTATAAGCCCTAGTGTAACTAGGACTATATTGTGGTCTTCATTTTATTTTACCTTCCTTGAGCCCATTAATCTGATTAATGACTCAAATAAATTCCAGTCCAACTCATTCTAAGTGTGTGACCCAATAGGTTCCTAAATTAAGTTGGCAATAATTAATCATTATACCAAATATATAATTAATTATAAACAATGAGCGGCATCTAGCAATACATCATTTTTTTTTGACATTTTTTTTTCTTCTAAGGGGGGCATGGAAGGGATCGAACCTGAGACCTCACACTTTGTGAAGCCACATGTCTACCACTGGGCCACCCCCTTAGGGGCAGCAATACATCATTGCTACCTAAGTAATAGGAATTATCAGTGATTACAAATAACTGATTGTGACCAAAATAGTTCTTTTCCATTTGTCCAAATATTTGATTAAACACAAGGCATAGAACGTGTCATCCTTGTTATAGTTTAATCTTGGTTTCTTGATCTCCGAGTAGACTTATATAATAAACAAATAAACTCAATATCTCATATTGATTTATTTGAGAACGACCATGCATTTACTTAAGTCTCACTCATCAAGAGGCTCATAAATATTATACTCATGTTATGTAGGAGGGACAAATTCTATCTACATCGTTCATATCCCTCAGCATGATTCGTGACATATCCAATATCCAACTTTATAATCACCTTGCTACAGAATGGCGTTTATTAGTATCAAAATATACAACTCCTCATCTAAGGTATATAACGACTTCAAGCCGAAGGACAACGAACACATTTGTCACTATGAGAATCACTTATGACACTCACGTAACGATCCACGTAGCATTCTCATGCGGGTCAATCCAATACGTCGTTACACCGCACCCATGTGTAGATTGATATCAACTATATGAGTCTCAACACATACTAGTCTTCAAGTATTATTATTGCCTTTATTAATAATAATACTCGACCATGGATATTTAAGAATAACATTTTTATTCTAAGGGCTTTATGATGCATTACTATGAATAAACAAACAATACATAATAAATAAATATCTCAATAAATAATGATACATGGAGAAATAGATTTGCCTCTAGGACATAAACCAACAAATAAAACAATGATAATAATATGTACAAATACACTAAATATAAGAGAATTACATTTTATATAAGGATTTCACACATACCAATAAAACAATTATGATATCTACATTTGAGAAAATTAGAGAGAACAAAAATATAATAATCTAAAGAACTAATACACACTTAGTATCAAATGTATAAATATCACTATAAATTTTATACCTTAACAAAATGAAATCCTAGTTTAGGTTATTGCACTTGTGCTCCCCTTGTCTTGCTCCCTAGAGAAAGGGAGGCTTTTTGTTGTTGTTGTGGTCGTGTTTGTTGTTGTTGAGATAGTTTCAAATGGGTGAATTGTATGTGTGAGTGTTTGAGTTTGCTCAGAAATGAGAGATGGAGTGGGAGAGTGTGAGTGATTCAGTGGTTTGTGGGTTTTTGTTTTAAGTGTGACGTTGAGAGAAAGACCGAAAATGGAGGGAGGGATAGTTGTTTTGAGAGTTCAAAGTGTGAGATAGTTGGAGAGGGGATGATCGGAGTTCGAGAGAGCCCAGAGGAGGTGGATTTAGGCTAGAGAGGAAATATGAGGGAGAAGTAGAATGAGAGCTGAAATGAAGAGAATTGGGTGATGAGAATATGAGGGAGATAATTCTTTTCGTTTGGGAGATTGGGTGGAAGTCGGATAATGGAGGGAGATAGAAAGTGAAGGAGAAAGAGGGAATTAGAGAGATTGTAAGGCCATGTACAATAGAATATCTAGTTTCCTACTGTAACGCCCCAAACTCTGGTCCCACTACATGGGCCCACATCTGGCCACGACACTACAAATTCAAACTTAAATAAAGACTAATCCAACGTCATCCAACTAGAATTACAAAAGTCTCCAATTTAAAATACAGTCATCCAAAATAAATTACGAAACAAAGTCTACTAAATTAACTACGTCTCCAATAAATTTCAAAACATATAAATACGCCCTAAAAATCTTGATTCCTTCACTGGTATCCTCTACCTCAAGCTTAGTCCTTAATTCCGACATGGAAGAAGAGTGATGTGAAGGGTGAGCGAACAAAGCTCAGTAAGATCATACGCCGCCCCTCCGGTTTCTAAGGAGGGGTGACTCAAAGAAAAATCATGATGTATGTAGAACAAAGTTTAGACATTTGATAACTTGCAAAATCAAGAGATAGTTAACGAAAGATTTAAAAATCCATTTTTTAAATGAAGAGTTCAAACAAAACAAATATGGATCAAATAAGTTTGTCATTACTGACTATCCCATACCAGTTAGTAATAACCGAAGATCGAAAATATTTATTAAGATCAGTAAGGATCTATTGACCAAGAACCAAATCTCCCGAAGGGTACGCAAATCCCCCGTAGGGTACACAAATCCCCCGTAGGATACACGAATCCCCCGAAGGTTACACAAATCCCCCGAATGGTACAATATTAAGGTATATTCAGATTACCGCACTCACGGGCCAAGTGATGCAATTTAATTTATTCCATTGTTTGTCACGTAATCCCCGTGACGGGTTGTTCAT
Source organism: Codonopsis lanceolata (assembly GCA_013146195.2). Lineage (NCBI taxonomy): Eukaryota > Viridiplantae > Streptophyta > Magnoliopsida > Asterales > Campanulaceae > Codonopsis > Codonopsis lanceolata. Next base: position 79,834,783 of record CM028384.1, read on the forward strand.
ACTTAGTGATCATAATTATTTTCAAACATAGATGGTACTATAAATGTACCACTATCAAAATAAATTTTTTTTTATTGTAATTCATTATTTTCAATACAAAGGAATATGTCGATAAGTTGACCAATACGAAATAGATTTTCCGATAATCAAAGTATTTCATGTAGACAAGTTTAAGTACGAAAATTTTGCGAGAACGAATTCATAACGAATATATTCAATAAAGACTAACGACGGAATCAAAGCAACTACCGACACGAGGTCGGGCATGGCAATTGAAAGAACGAATAATTCAAGAATTAGCGGAAGCCTAACATTAAATATATTTTCTTTATACTTTTGCAAAGAACCTAAAAGAAACGTAATCCCTTACCTTGATATGCTTAGCAACGATAAACCCCAACACGTACTAAGCTCGATTGCCCGAATCTAAAATTTCAACGTAACACAAGTTATTAACTAATATTAAATCTAAAAATTAATTTAATACTAAATCATAATTATTTTTTTGACAAGTACTCTATCAAACATTTAATCAGATTAATTTACCCTTATTTATAAAACGTATACCCACATGATACTATTCAATATCAATTTTTTTATTAAAAAAAACAAAAAAATTACGTGCACTAATATCCTATCTTCAGACTGTTTGTATCATTCATATCTTCATATTGTTTGTTTCATTCTTTAGTCCACTAATTGGACTTTTACTTATTATTATTATTATTATATATATATATCCACCGATTGGACTTTTATTTATTATATATGTATATATATATTTTTTATAATCACTATCACACACACACACATATAAACCTAGACATCTACTCTCTCTGCACACAAACACAATTTTTTTTTTTTACTGTTTTCAAGACACACACACGCAGACTTAAAAAAAAAAAAATCTTTCCTTCACTCACTTTCAAATACCTAACAATTAAACAATCAATTACCAATACTCTTCTTCTTTCACAATCAGTACCATTAACCACAACCACCAAGAAAAAACAAGGATGAAGACTTACCAATGATTTCTCTGAAAAAGAAAGAAGTTGTTCTCGTTTATCTTTCTCTCTCGCCTTGCTCAAACGGCTGCTGCCGCAATGTATTTTTTTCTTCTTAATTGTTGGTAAGGTTTTCTCCCTCCTTAATACCCTATTTATATAAGTAAAACCCTACTAGGTTTTTAACCCTAACCAAATCCTAACGTAATTTAACTGGAATTAATTAAGTAACCTTAATAGAGAATTATTATTAAAGTTTTAGTCAAAAGTGGGCCTAACCCGATCCAATTTAATTAATTACTAAATAGGTCCCAAACAAAAATAGATGGGCCTAGCTCGACACAATTTAATTAATTACTAAATAGGTTCAAAACAAAAAAATTAATTTTAATCAACGCAAATTAATATTTTTAATTAAAATAATCGGGGTATTACACTCTCACCCCCTTAAAAGAAGTTTAGTCCCTAAACTTACGTACCAAGTCAAACAAAGAGTTCGAGGTGCTTCTCCTTCATTTCCTCCTCGAGTTCCCAAGTAGCTTCCCTCTCGGTGTGATAGCTCCATTGAACCTTGACATATGGAATGATTCGCTTCCGAAGAACTTGATCCTTTCGATCTACAATTTTAATAGGCTGCTCAGCGTAACTAAGATCCTCTCTTAAACGGAGCTGCTTATACTCGATCACATGACTCGGGTCTGGGGCATACTTCCTCAACATTGAAACATGGAACATGTTGTGCACCCCTGAAAGTACTGGTGGTAAAGCTAGTCGGTATGCAATTTCCTTGACTTGTTCGAGCACTTCAAATGGTCCCACAAATCTCGGGCTAAGCTTGCCCTTAATACCAAATCTCATAACTCCACGCATAGGGGGAACCTTGAGGAACACATGATCCCCTACTTCGAATCCGAGTTCACATCGGCGTTTATCGGCGTATGACTTCTGTCTACTCTGAGCCGTTAACATTCTCTTCTTAATCTATTGTACATTCTCCGAGGTCATCTGTACCAATTCTGGTCCCAACAACTTTCGTTCTCCTACTTCATCCCAACATGTAGGCGTACGACACCTTCTTCCATATAACGGTTCGTACGGCGCCATACCAATGCTTGCATGGTAACTGTTGTTGTAGGTGAATTCCACTAGAGGTAAATGATCACCCCAATTAACCTGAAAGTGTAAAGCACAAGAACGAAGCATATCTTCCAAAGTCTGAATGGTCCGCTCAGATTGGCCGTCTGTCTGCGGATGGAAGGCCGTACTCATACTCAAGGTGGTGCCCAAGGCCTTCTGCAAACTTTGAAGTAAACCTGGTGTCGCGATCAGACACAATCGAGGCTGGCACTCCGTGTAACCTGACAACCTCATCTACATACATCTTGGCCAATTTTTCCAACGGGTCATTTATCCTGAAGGATAAAAAGTGTGCTGACTTTGTCAAACGATCCACGATAACCCAAATGAAGTTCTTTCCTTTTAATGTTTTTGGCAACCCCACAACGAAGTCGATGGTTATATGTTCTCATTTCCACTCGGGTATGGGCATTGACTGTAACAATCCTCCTGGTCTCTAATGTTCGCACTTCACTTGTTGACACACGAGACATTTGGACACAAACTCTACAATTTCTTGATTCATATTACTCCACCAGAAAGTGTCTCGCATATCCCGATACATCTTTGTGCTCCCAGGATGTATCGCAAATCTTGAATAGTGAGCTTCTTCTAACACTTCCCTCTTTATCTCTAGATCCGATGGAATACATATCCTTTTTTTCCAAAGCGTAAAATATCATCCCCTCCAAGTCGAAAGTCAACCTGAGCTCCAATCTCTACCACTTCACAAATTTTTACTAATTCCGGGTCAACTTTCTGGGCAGTTTTGATCCTCTCTAGTAAGGATGGTTGAAGACTAAATCGTGCCAGATAACCTTTTCCTCCCCTTACCCGAACTTCCAAACCCAAATTCTCGATATCCTTGAGAACGCTCTTCTCATTTGTTAACATCATTGCCAAAGTTCCTTTGTTCTTACGACTCAAAGCATCAACCACAACATTGGCTTTACTTGGATGGTAGAGAATGGTGCAATCATAATCCTTCAATAGCTCCAAACCATCGCCGCTGTCTCATATTCAATTCTTTTTGAGTGAAAATGTATTTAAGACTCTTGTAATCGGTATAAATATCACAAGTCACTCCATATAAATAATGTCTCCAAATCTTTAAAGCGAACACTACCGTGGCTAACTCCAAGTCATGGGTTGGGTAGTTTCTTTCAAAGTTCTTTAAATGCCTTAAGGTGTAGGCAATCACTTTCCCATCTTGCATCAACACAACCCCAGACCTTTCAACGAAGCATCACTGTAGATCACAAACTTTTCTAATCCTGACGATAAAGCAAGAATTGGAGCTGACACCAATCTTTTCTTCAACTCCTCGAAACTTGCCTCGCACTCCTCTGTCCAAACAAACTTCTTGTTTTTCTGAGTCAACTGGGTTAGAGGTCCTGCGATTTTTGAAAACCCTTCTACAAAACGACGATAATATCCTGCTAGCCCCAAGAAACTTCAAACTTCCGTAGTGGTCGTCGGTCTTTCCCAGTTTACTACTGCCTCTATCTTGGCCGGGTCTACTGAGACTCCATATTTTGACACTACATGACCCAAGAAACTCACCGTTTCTAACCAAAACTCACATTTCTTAAACTTCACATATAATTTCTCCTCCTTTAAAATCTGCAGTACCGCTCTCAAGTGTTGTTGGTGCTCCTCTCGAGTTCTTGAGTAGATCAGTATATCATCAATGAAGACAATTACGTACCAATCTAGAAACTTTTGAAACACTCGGCTCATTAAGTCCATAAATGCTGCCGGAGCGTTCGTCAACCCAAACGACATCACCAAAAACTCGTAGTGTCAGTACAGTGTTCTAAATGCAGTCTTAGCAATATCCTCCTTCCTGACTCTTAGTTGGTGGTACCCCGAACGAAGATCGATATTTGAGAAGTAACACGCTCCCTGTAGTTGGTCAAAAAGATCGTCGATCCTTGGTAACGAGTATTTGTTCCTCACCGTGACCCGATTCAACTCACGATAATCAATGCATAGCCTCATCGTCCCATATTTCTTCTTCACAAACAAAACTGGAGCACCCCATGGTGATACACTAGGCCTAATAAGCTCTTTCTCCAACAACTCCTGTAATTGTTCCTTCAATTCTTTAAGTTCTGCCGAAGCCATTCTATAAGGTGCTTTAGAGATTGGGGCTATCCCAGATGCTAAATCAATTAAGAATTTCACCTCCCTCTCTGGTGGAAGTCTTGGTAATTCTTCAGGAAACACCTCCGTAAACTCCCTAACCACAGGAAGTAACTCAAAACTAACCCCTTCCTTACGTGTATCAGTAATGTGCACCAAATAACCTTGGCAACCCTTCCTTAACAGTCTACGAGTTTGCATTGACGAGATACAACCTGTTAGGGCCGTCGGCTTAGAACCCTTAAATCGAAACTCTGGTTCTCCTGGAATACAAAATATTACCTCCTTCCCAAAACAATCCACCTTAGCATGAAAGGCGGCTAACCAGTCCATTCCCAAAATTATATCAAAATCTTGAATATCTAAGGAAATCAGATCTATAGGCATTTCTCTACCCTCCAAATTCAATGAACAAGACCTATATACTGAAGTCACTGGAATAGACTCCCCCATAAGTGTATCTATAACTAACTCAATATCTAGGTTTTGTGGTGGCAGTTTCATGCGTTGTGCAAGGGATTTAGATATTACAGAATGTGTTGCACCCAGATCAATCAATGCATACAAACTACGAGAAGAGAGTTGGACGGTACCTGCCACCACGTCATTAGTAGCGCGAGTATCTCTTGCGGTCATTGCATATACTCTACCCTACTCCCTTGGTTTAGGTTTGTCCCCGCCACCAGTTTTCTGAACAACTTGATTCCTCAGTGGCTCAGGGTAATCTCTGACTTTGTGTCCCATCTTGCCGCAGTTAAAACAAGCTCTGTTTCCCTGTGGCAAGCCAATGTCGGATGCTTTCCCCCACAGGTCTTACAATTCTCGATCTGTCCCCGATTCACATTCTATCTGTCCTGACCTTGGTCATGTCTCGATCTTGTCCTTGATTCCGATTCCGACTCCACTGATTTGACCCCTTATATCTATTGTCATATGTGGTTCTCCACTTGTGCCCACTGTAACTACCTCCTTAATGACTTGACTGATCCCGAGAATTATTTCCTCAATAACCCGACTGATCCCGAGAACTACTTCCAAGACTCTCAAAGTCTCTCTTTTTCTCATCCCTCTTCTTCTGATAGTTTGCTGACACCCGTTCAAGTATTCTAGCATGGTCGACAACTTTAGCATAAGTCTTCAACTGTAAGGCTACTAAGCGTTGACTAATTCTCCCATCGAGGCCTCTTTCAAACATCCTAGCCTTATGTTTCTCATTCTCAATGAGACCAGGAGCGTATTTTGATTACTCTGTGAATTTGACAGCATACTCGTCCACCGTCATCTTTCCTTGTTCTAGATTTAGGAACTCAACCAGCTTACTGTCATGCACACTTTCAGGAAAATATTTCTTGTAGAAGACCTCGAGGAAAGTCTCCCTCGTGTATACTCCTGCCCCAGTTGCTTCAACAATTCTCATCTCGGACTGCCACCACTGATCAGCCTCTCCTTCGAACTTGAAAGTGGCGAGGTTGACCTTTTGTTCACACGCGAGGGTCATCGTTCTAAAAATCTTCTTCATACTTTCAACCAATTCCTCTGGTTTAATTGTGCCTAGCGCGCCTGAGAAGGGCTTAGGGTTTATCTTCTGAAATATGTCAAGGGGGTCCTTTGCTACTGTTCGAGGTTGAGGAACTACAGGCGGAGGTTGCGGTGCAACAGGCTGAGGTTGTGGTGCAGCTGAGGCTGTGGTTAGACAATTTGACCAATCCTGTTTACAGCTTGGGTCAAATTTTGTAGAAGGTTTATCATAAGGATATGGTCCACTAAAGTGGGATTTGTTGCGTTTGGCTGAGGCACTTCAGGGACAGGGTTTTCATTACTCATACTAAATTGGGTTCCAGATGGTTCCCACACACTTTCAGAAACGGAGTCTTCTACTGCTCTTCCTCCCTTGTTTCCTCGGCCGCGACCACGGCCTCGGTTAGCGGTACGTCCTCCTCTATGTGCCATATTATACTGATAAAAAAACGAGGAAGTGTCAAGTGATGTCTAAAATGTTCATCATACTAAGATATGATTGCTAACTGACATGACATAATTGGAAACAATTCACACACATATTATGTAATATCAGATTCCTTCCCAAAGTTGTTCTCATAATCTTATGCTCTTGAAACTAATATCAAATACAAAATATAGTTGAAAGGAAACATCAATGTATTCAAAAATAGTCTCCCAAAATTTATTAAGTATCAAAAAAATTCAACCCACATCTCGAAATTTGGACACACTTAGTGTATTCCATGTCTTATGACTAAAAGAAAACAAGAAACCATCTGAACAAACCTAACGACTATGATGGCCATAAACGAAATTAAATACTACTGCAGGAGTGATATCCTATCTAGTTTCTTGACTCGACGCATCTTCCTCTTCAATTGGATCATAATCATCATTATTTTGATCGACATTAGCACTAGCCTCCACACCCACGAGAGCCACAGAGTTGACATCAACTTCTATATCGACGCTTTCTTCATCTTCAGCTCCTTCCTCGGACCTTGGATCCTCTTCTATGTTTGGACCATCATCAATGGCCACTTGGAGTGCGTCCCATACTTTCCCAAAACTCCGATGCGTCTCACCGAGTCTGAGGTGCATCTCCCAATTGTGTGCCCTAGACTCCGTGATATCATCATGAGGCTTATGCAAAGTGTACTGGACATCCTTTAACACTTGTGTTTGTCTTCGCAGTTTAGTCTCTACCTCTCTTTTCTCTTTTTTCAACTTTTTATTGATCCTCTCTGCTTCGATTAGCTTATGGTGTGTCCTAGCTAACATTCTCTCGGTAACTTCCAAAGGCGAAGCAACAGACTTCCGAGCCGTTGTTTTATGCGTCATTCCTACAAGTGAACAGAAGTACATCGGTTTTTAACGAAAATAATCATTCCCTTAATCATTTGTTAGATCATAACTTAATTAGCTATTATCAAAACTTATTGCTACTGAGTAGCCAAGGGTATACAAAATCATAAACCTATTTTCTCGTCATCTCCAACTTCCACAATTCTAATGCTAAGACTACTCAGATCTAAAGCCTAAGCTCTGATACCAATCTGTAACCCCCCAAACTCGGGTCCCACTACATGCATTTGGCCACATCACTACAAATTCAAACTTAAATAAAGACTAATCCAACATCATCCAACTAGAATTACAAAAGTCTCAAATTTAAAATACAGTCATTCAAAATAAATTACGAAACAAAGTCTACTAAATTAATTATGTCTCCAAAAAATTTCAAAACATATAAATACGCCCTAAAAATCTTGATTCCTTCACTGGTATTCTCTACCTCAAGCTTAGTCCTTAATTCTGACTTGGAAGAAGAATGATGTGAAGGGTGAGCGAACAAAACTCAGGAAGATCATACATCGCCCATCCGGTTTCTAAGGCGGGGTCACTCAAAGAAAAATCATGCTGTATGTAGAACAAAGTTTAGACATTTGATAACTTGCAAAATCAAGAGATAGTTAACGAAAGATTTAAAAATCCCTTTTTTAAATGGAGAGTTCAAACAAAACAAATATGGATCAAATAAGTTTGTCATTACTGACAATCCCATACCAGCTAGTAATAACTGAAGATCAAAAATATTTATTAAGATCACGTAAAGGTCTATTGACCAAGAACCAAATCCCCCGAAGGGTACACAAATCCCCAGTATGATACACAAATTCCCCGAAGGGTGCACAAATCCCCCGAAGGGTACAATATTAAGGTATATCCGGATTACCGCACTCACGAGCCACGTGGTGCAATTTAATTTATTTCATTGTTTGTCACGTAATCCCTGTGACAAGTTGTTCATACTTAGTGATCATAATTATTTTCAAACATAGATGGTATTATAAATGTACCACTATCAAAATAAAAATTTGTATTGCAATTCATTATTTTCAATACAAAGGAATATGTCGATAAGTTGACCAATACAGAATAGATTTTTCGATAATAAAAGTATTTCATGTAGACAAGTTTAAGCCCGAAAATTTTGCGAGAACGAATTCATAACGAAGATATTCAATAAAGGCTAACGACGGAGTCAAAGCAACTACCGACACGAGGTCGGGCATGACAATTGAAGAATGAATAATTCAAGAATTAGTGGAAGCCTAACATTAAAAGTATTTTCTTTATACTTTTGCAAAGAACCTAAAAGAAACGTAATCTCTTACCTTGATATGCCTAGCAACGATAAACCCCAACACGTACTAAGCTCGATTGCCCGAATCTAAAATTTCATTGTAACACAAGTTATTAACTAATATTAAATCTAAAAATTAATTTAATATTAAATGATAATTATTTTCTTGACAAGTACCCGATCAAACATGTAATCAGATTAATTAACCCTTACTTATAAAACGTATACCCACATAATACTATTCAATATCAATTAAAAAAAAACAAAAAAATTACCAGCACTAATATCTTATCTTCACACTGTTTGTATCATTCATATTTTTATATTGTTTGTTTCATTCTTTAGTCTACCGAGTGGACTTTTATTTATTATATATGTATATATGTGTATGTGTATATATATATATATATTTATTTATTTATTTATTTATAATCACTATCACACACACATATAAACCTAGACATCTACTCTCTCTGCATTAGGTAGACATCTACTCTCTTTGCACACACACACAATTTTTTTTACTGTTTTCAAGACACACACACGCAGACTTTTTTTAAAAAAAAATTCTTTCCTTCACTCACTTTCAAATACCTAACAATTAAACAATCAATTACCAATACTCTTCTTCTTTCACAATCAATACCATTAACCACAACTACCAAGGAAAAACAAGGATGAAGACTTACCAATGATTTCTCCAAAAAAGAAAGAAGTTGTTTTCGTTCCGCTTTCTCTCTTGCCTTGCTCAAACGGCTGCTGCCGCAATGTATTTTTTTTTCTTAATTGTTGGTAAGGTTTTCTCCCTCCTTAATACCTTATTTATATAAGTAAAACCCTACTAGGTTTTTAACCCTAACCAAATCCTAACGTAATTTAACTGGAATTAATTAAGTAAAATTAATAGAGAATTATTATTAAAGTTTTATTAACGTAGATTTCTTTAAGATTTGAGTAGATACTCTGTTGTTTCTCTTGATAACTGATTTCTACAAACTTGATACACAGTTGTACCCAACCTGAGAGTTTTTTGGGAGTTTGCCGAATAAAGAGAATGGGGGAGATCGAATATTGGAGGGACTATTATTATTATTATTATTATTATTATTATTATTATTATATAATAACTACCTATAAAAATCTAGATTGTCTTTTAGAACTTAATGTATGGACAAATCTACCCCTTAACTTAATATAATGATTGGAAAAAAAATAGTCATAAATATAATAAATCACTCATTATTAATTAAGGTCAAAAGAGTAAATTTTCATTGGCTAATTAATTATATGAATAATTAAATAATAGTTTGATCCCTTAACTTGTACCTATTTTGAAGTTAGGTCATATATTTTTTAATTATATCATTTTGTCTTGTATTTTGATTTTCTTATCAGTTTTCCCCACCTATTTTTATCGTTACAAATGTCGCCCTAATATTTTCTAAAATTCCAAAAAAAAAAAACCTTACTCAGTCGAGACACTAAAACTTTATTCGAAACTAAAAAAATAATATGATTTTATTTTCTTAAATATGTTCAGGAAAGACATTATTAGATTTATATGAAAATTGTATATATAATAATAGAATTGTCGGTGAGAATCGAGATATTAAGCAAATTTGTAGCATGTTTAATTATTACTTATGAATAAAATAAGAGAAATGCATTAAGAAAATGTGTCATGATGTCAAGAAGATGAAAAAAAATGAAGAACCATTTGATGAATCTGTATATTTTGTTAATGACAATACACATAAATTTATCATGCCAAACAATAATGATTGTAAAAAAATAGCCATAAATGTAATAAATCACTTGTCATTAATTAAGGCCAAAAGAGTAAATTTATCATTGACAATTAATTTCATGAATAATTAAATAATAATTTGATCCCTTGACTTGTACCAATTTTAAAGTTAGGTCCTACATTTTTTTTAAATTCTATTCATTTCGTCTAATATTTTTATTTTCTAATTAGTTTCCCCCTCCTACCATTATAGTTATAAATGTCGCCCAATATTTTCTAAAATGACAAAGATATCCTTACTCATTTGAGACAGTAAAACTTTATTCGAAACTAAAAAATAATATGGTTTTACTTTCTTAAATATTTTAAGGAATGACATTATTAGATTTATATGAAAAATTGTATCTATAATAATAGAATTGTCGGTGAGCATCGAGATATTAAACAAATTTGTAGCATGTTTAGTTATTATCCATGAATAAAATAAGAGAAATGGGTTAAGAAAACGTATCATAATGCCAAGAAGATGAAAAAAAATGAAGAACCATTCGATGAATCTGTGCGCTTTGTTAAGGACAATACACGTAAATTTACTATGCCATTGCCAATCAATAATTATTGGAAAAAAATAGTCATAAATATAATAAATCACTCACCATTAATTAAGACCAAAAGAGTAAATTTGTCATAGGCTAATTAATTCCATGAATAATTAAATAATAATTTGATCCCTTGACTTGTACCTATTTTAAAGATAAGTCATATATTTTTTAATTCTATTCATTTCGTCTTGTATTTTGATTTTCTTATCAGTTTCCTCCACCTACCATTATCGTTACAAATGGCGCCCAATATTTTATAAAATGACAAAAATACATTTACTCAGTCGAGACACTAAAATTTTATTCGAAACTAAAAAATAATATGGTTTTATTTTCTTAAATATGTTCGGGAAAGACATTATTAGATTTATATGAAAAATTGTATCTATAATAATAGAATTGTTGGTGAGTATCGAAATATTAAGCAAATTTGTAGCATGTTTAGTTATTACCCATGAATAAAATAAAAGAAATGTGTTAATAAAATGTGTCATACTGTCAAGAAGATGAAAAAAAATGAAGAACCATTTGATGAATCGGTGCATTCTGTTAGAAAAAAATCTCAAATCTATAGTTTACTTCTTTGAATTTTATGGCTACTACAAGCAGCATTAAAAATTATCACACTTGTCTCAAACTTATAGACATTACAAACAAAACCAATTGTAGTAATCACAAATAACTGGCTTCAAATATTTTACTCCTCTCCATAAATGTGTTCCAGACCATAAACCTTTTTTGCTCTTAACTTGCTTGCTCCTCTTCATAGGATCCAAGGTAGTTACATATGAAAATCTCTCCATTCCTTCCCCTGGCTATCGACTTTCTTTTCTTCTACCACAACTCTCCTTATTGGAAGATACTGCCACCAACCGACATCCTTTCAAGTAGTCTATCCTAAAATTAATTAGATTATCTCCTTGGTTAGTAATTTGACACCAAAAGTGGATAAGAACTAAAAAATGAGAAACGTTCTAAGAAAAAAGTCTGACTAATCGGAAGCTAAAAAGATTCTATGTCTCTATTTGAGCAAGACGGGGTGAATGCATTTCTTGGCGATGATGATAGTAATACTGACGACTGTAGGGATGGTGGTGTTAGGGGAGGTGGTGGTGGCAATTGTAGGGATGACAGTGGTGGTTCAGATGAAATATATCATTGTGAGAATTTCAAAACATTATATTTTCAAATATCCACATGGGTTTTAGTTTCAATTTGAATATTTGAAAATTCAAAAAATTGAATTTGAGTTTGTAAAAAGTGAAATTCAAAGTTGTATGGTGATGTGTCTATAAATGATGAGTTTTGCAAATGGGTTATTTTGAAGGAAGAAGTAAAGAATTAAAAAAAGAATCAAAATCAAATAAAAAAATTAACTTTTTGAGGGGAAAAATGGTTAATTTTGTCACTGTACTTTGGTTAATTGTTACATTTTGCCACTGTATTATGTTTCGAACAAAATTGTCATTATACTTTTAAAGATATATGCAATTTCGTCACTATCTCTAACTGTCGTCCAATTTTAACGGTGACTTAACGGAAGCTAAAGATATTTTATTTTTTCGCTTTAGCAAAGCAAGCTGAACGTATTTTTTTGGTGTTGGTGACTGGTGATGGCGGTGGCAGCGATTGCAGGGATGGTGGTGGTGGTTAAAAGTGGTGTTTGGGGTGATTGTAATCATGAAAGTGGTGGTTTAGGTGGAATATGACATTGTTAGATTTCCAAATCATCAATTTTTCAAATCTTCATATGGGTTTGAGTTTCAATCTTCAAATTTGAAAATTTTAAAAAATTAATTTGGATTTGTAAATAGTAAAATTTAAGGTTGTAGTGGTGGTGGATCTATAAATGACGAGTTTCACATATATGTTAATTTGAACGAAGGAGTAAAGAATTATACAAAAAAAAATCAAAATTTGATTTTTGGTTTAATAGTGTTATTTGAGGTGGTAATGGTGGTGGGTCTATGAATCATGAAGTTGATGGAAGAAAGCGAATGATAACAAAATAAATTAAATTAATTCTAAATTTCATTTTGAGAGTAATGCAATTTTTTAATTTTTAATTTAAATATTAGAAAAATTATAACAACAATGTTGCTCGCCTTACAACTAATTTTATAACATTTCTTACAACTAAGTCTTGAAAAAGAACAAAATGTCTTTGTCCAAAACAACTTTGCAGTTCTTCAAAACTTAGTTGTAAAGAAAGTAATATAATTAGTTATAAGGATAACATTTTCCTTATAATTATATCAAAATTACAGTTACCCCCAAAAGTATCCACCAAATCACATTTTGCACCCCAAACCTAAGGTTTGTCCCATAATAGTATCTAACATTATATTGTTTTCCTATTTTTCACCCTAACCACAACCGTTAGAAAATTCACGCAAATTTGACATTTCCTTGTGGGTATTAACTCGAGGGAAATATTAGGATTTTAGTGTAAACTTTGGGGGTGCTAAATGTATTTTAGCCTAATAAAAATTAAGAAATAAAAAATATTTTTCTAAAAAAATTATATAACTGTGTGTGTAAAGTAAAAATGTTTTTAAAAATGGAGTTGGGTCCACCATTCCTTTTTTCTTTATGAAAGAAAATCTAGAGAAAAGATCCACCATGTTTTCCAATCTTCAGTCGTCCCCAAAACAAAAATTAACCCAGAACATCCGATCTGGGTTTTGTCCACTCCTTCCAGATTTCTCTCTTAAATTTCTCTCTTAACCTAGAAGATAGATACGCGTTTGATTTCATTATCAATTTTTTTTATCTTGATGATGAAAACAATGCACGCAAACAAAAGATATGAAAAACTTTTACCCATAGATACTTGTCACATCTCCGATTTCTTGTATGAAATTGGATCCACTCACCTTCTCCGATGCAACCCAACCACCACTGAAATCAATCAATTTCTCAACCCCCCTTTCATCCTCTTACATGACTTAACTTAACTTAATTTTTTCTCTCATAATTCTTTAAATAATCCAACCCGACCACCATGACAGCTTCTCCGAGGTCGAAATCATCTAGAACCATAGATTCTTCAACATCCTCTCAATTTCGATACTTTGTTTTAAGCCAATATGCAAGTCGGTCGTAAGCCCAATTTTCTCTAGCAAAATTGAAGGGTATTTCAATAAAACCCCTTACCATTTCGCTTAATTCATGCATGTCTCTCTTTCTAATGAATTCGTCGATATGAGTTATTGGTTTTATATTAATCTCATGTTTTTATAAGGGTTTTTAGTAAGTATACTCTATAGCATCTGATTGCTACTTCAGGCGCGACTTTTGCAAGGGACAGAATAAGGGAGATCGAAGATGGAATTTGGCTAAAATCGAAAGAGGTAGGCACCAGAGCTGTGATAGGAGTGATTGGAGTGGGAAGGGGTTAGGCTGGAAATGGTGGCTTCTATATATGGTGGGGCTAGAGATGCGGCTATTACGGTGGAGTCGAAGATGGGATTGCACCAGGAGATGAGAGAATGAGAGGATGTGAGATTAGAGTTTTTTTCTTTTAATACATTTACTCTTTAACCAGATAAGGAAAATGTTAATTTTTTTCCCCGCACGTGGAAGATCACGTGCTATTTAAAGTGAATTTTCTAACGTCCGTCAAGGGTGGGTAGAAACTAGAAAAAAAATGTAGCGTCACATACCATTATAGGACAAACCTTAGGTTGGGTGCATTCTGTGATTTGGTGGATACTTTGCGGGAGAAATTATAAATTGGCCATATAGTTATTTTTGGATTATTGAAACAATTATTTATTATTTTTATTTAAAAACATATTTTAAATACTAAATGGGTAACTAAATAATGAAGTTATAACCAAATCTCATTTTGCACCCCAAGAAAAATGATCAAAATAATCTTCATGTGACATGCATATATCATTTTCGTTACTATTTTCAACACCCATAGACAGAAGGGGGCAAAGTGGGACAAATAGAAAAATAAGGTTTGAACGTGAGACACTTCGTAGGTTGGGGTGCAATGTGAGATTTATTGTGTAATTTTGGGAGCTAATCATATTTTGGCCTGATCAAAAGTAGTCCAAAATACAAATTTCTCCCTAGGTTTCCACCAAATCCACTTTGGCCCTCAACGTAATTTTGTAGCATTTTCATATTTCATGCCAAATATGATGATGATGATGTCATGTATGGTAATCGTAGAGATAGACACGGTGGCGAATAATGTTTAAAATTGATAATTTGATCCAATCAAACTATAAACAATATCAACGGTGCCGATGAGAAATTTATTAGAGTTGAAACTGGGGATGATGAAGACGGATTGAACCATGACGTGCCTCATCTTTGTCGTATACATTTGTGATGGGTTCAAATATGAGTTTTGAAATTCGTGGTGTATGCTTATGTATTGTGTTGTACGAGAGAGAAAGGGAGAAATGTCGGGGGTTGTGATAACTTTAATTTTTTGTGGGTTCTTATTCGTAGCAGCCTTGACACCTGATTGTGATTATCTGTTCTTCAGTTATATATCTCTGATATCTGATATGATTCCACTCTTTTTTTTTTTTTCTTTTTTTTTTATAATTTTTATTCCTCCTAAGGGGGGCATGGGAAGGGATCGAACCTGAGACCTTACACTTTGTGAAGTCCCATGCCTACCACTGGGCCATCCCCTTAGGGGCAATATGATTCCACTCTATTTTTATTTATTTTTCAATATAAAATTTTGAATAAAAGATTCGTACACTCTTGAGTTTTATCTCAATTAAAATTTACATAAGAGGTCATTGATGGAGAAGAAGTATAGAAAGAGTTGTTGGAGAAGAAGAAAAAAAAAAGTTTCTTTTGGGTAATAAAAACAGAGAAAGCATTGCCAGAAAATGACCAAAATGTTGTACGCGTGAAATATTATGTGCACCTTAATGTCAGATTGGTAACATTCGTCATGGCTAGGGGATAAACTAGAAAAAAAGTTATAAAATGATATGAAAATGACACAAAACTTAGGTTGTGTGTGGCAAAGTGGGACTTCATAAATACTTTGATGGAATTTTGTATTTTTTAGTGTAACTATATACTTTGGGATTGATAGGTTGATTCTCCAACACAATATTTTTTTATAAAAAAAAAGTCATAAATTCCAGAAACGATATAAGTAAAGTCTCCAACAACAATGTGCTTATCTAAGATTGTAAGTTTGAATTGTTTTCGATTTACACACTGCTAAAAATGAATGAATTCATGTTTGGTATTAAAAAAAGAGATTTAAAAATAACCAATAAAAAAGACAAATGTGTAGGATAAGTTGCTATACAATGACTAAAAACATACATTATAAATGACTAAAAACAAACTATCAGAAATGTTAAACAGGCAATAACATAATTTATAAGTCTAAAAAACCGTAAAGATTAAAACACACAAAAATTTAATAATTAAAAATCAACAAAAAAAATGAAGGAACTAACAAATCATTTTTTAAAAATCATTAACACTACGTGGAACGTCACGCAAACCTTACTAGTATATATAAAATAACAACTGTGATTTTCCCTCCTAAAATGTTTTCCATAATATGACATTTCAAGCTATACATTAGAAGTTGAAACACTTTGTTTTGCTACATTTTCTATAAATATATAAACACCTGATAAAACATAATCACTTATGTGAATAATATAAACACCATAGCTAGAACCATGAAAATTGGTCAAACTCGTTGGGTTAGTCCGCCTCGCCAAGTAAAAATGGTTGGTTGGGTTAGCAAATTATAAGTCCGCCAAGAGGCGGGTCTAACGGGCTTGACCTGCACAGGTCGCGGGCTAAGGCGGGGGCGGGTAACCCACTATTTTTATGTTAGTAAACTAAAAATGCAATGCACAATTAATACTTAATGATAGTATTGAAGGCTTAAAAGATAGGGAAAAGTGAAAACCCATTACATCACTTCACCCAAGTCCCAATACTCTTAACCAACCACAACCACTCATCAAGGACTCAAAAATGTCAAATCTGAAATCTCAAACAACTTTATGTGACCCTTCACCCGCCCCCTTGTCGATATTTTATCCATCTCTCTGCAAATCTGCAATGTTTCCATCCTTTTTCTTTATTTTATTTCTTCATGACTCAGTAGAGACGGAGGTCTCATAATGGTATTGCAGAATTGCACTCTCAGGGTGTACGTGTCTCAACTCTCAAGTCGTCCATTGTTGAGTGATCTCTCTCCCTTAGACTCAGTCCACCGTGGTCGACTCTTTCTCTCAGCCTGCCACCAGCCCATCATCTCCCCCCCCTCTCTCTCTCTCTCTTTCAGTCTCAGTTCACCATTTGACCATCGTGTATCTCTCTCTCATAGACTCATAGTCGGTCGGTCTCGTACTTTCTCTCTCTCTCCGACATCCTCTGGCCAACCCACTGCCACCGGTGCTCCCACAGTCACAACTTGGACGAATGACTCCACGACTTGGACAAAATGTCTTTGTTGGATGGGTTGGTCTACCCCGTAACCCAAGGTGGGTTGGTTTGGACCAATGTCTTCCCAGTCCACCATTTTTGTGGGTTGGTCCGCCCCGCCCCACCAATTGGCAGGGTCCGCCATTTTACGGGTTGGTCTGCCTCGTTGGTTCTTTTTGACAGCTCTGACCACTTCTAAAAATCAGAGAAAACAAAAGTCAATAAGCTATTACTCGTGAACTAAACACAATGGTTCTATGCCAACCAACTAGTGACATATAATATATCAGTAACAATCAAAACCCAAAATAGAGTCTATATAACTCTACACATCCCCGTCCACACAACTATACAAAACAAGCTTTCTAGAAGCTACAACTCAAAACAACATGTTATGTCTCGCGTGTCTTGCTGATCACACAGGAACTCCCGATCTCGATGGACCAAATTCCTGGATAACTGCACACTAAAGTAAACAAATACGGGGGTGAGTGATAACTCAGTAAGTTACTACATGCAACTACATGGCATGCTGTAATGCACATGCAAACATCATATCAGTCAATCAAGTATAGATGCACATATACACTTGCACACATCACGTTGATCATGTTACAATGCACATTAACCCAACGTAATTAAACATATAAACCTGGATACAATTGCAGGAGAGCTTTACGCCTTATCTTGCCTTTCAATTACCATAGTTGCGTTGCTGTTGTATTACACACGCTAAATCATGTCTTAACCCAATAGTATCCAGAACCAGTATCCATGTTTGAACCCAATAGTATCTAGAACCATCGACCTTAGCGTTTAACTGGGTCAATACTACCCGACGCTTACCAAAGAGTCTAACCTCTAATTGGTTATGCGAATTTATCTGACACGTGCTACTTCCTCGTCACGGTCCATAACGAGGGACACGACAATTACGACCCAAATCATTTACGAGATTTGACTCTTGTAACTACTTTGTCGCCCAAATGCCACAGAACCCACATATGCCAGCTGGACTTAATGTTATACATAAGTATTTGTTTACTTGTAATAAAACGCAATCGTTGAGTTCCAAGTATGAGAGCTCAACACACATACCAAACATGAATGTTTGCTCGTAAATACCATAATTGTTGAGTTCTAAGTATAGGAGCTCAACACACATACCAAGCATGATTGTTTGCTCGTAAATAAGCACCAACATGTGTATTTGCTTCAGAAAAGCATTGTAGCTAAATCATCTTAACGATAACAAATGTAACGTTTAAGTACTAAACGTTAAACAACACAATAGTAGGTCATTGATCCTACCACAAACACCCACTACATAAGACAAGTCTGTAAATACTAGACTCTCTTGTAACAATCTCAATGAGACCATTGAATATATATTATTCATCAAACACACAGGTAATCACACATTACCTTAGAATCGTAATTGTGTTCGTTGCTATTGTATATCAATATCAATACATGGGTAGTCCTCTAATCCTACCACTCAAACCAAGAGACAATTGTTGAGTCTGTAATGTTCAATCAGCAGCATAGGTCTATAGTACCTATTACATCAAAAAATACTATGTGACTACTAGCGAGTATTTAAACACCATGTCTCATAAATATCATGTACCCAAATGGTGTATATATAATAATAAAAGCAGCTAGGTTCTCGATCCCGCTATTCATAACACTGTCAAACAATACTTACGAGCACCTTTACTCTGTATATAAGTCTCACAACTTATCCATGATTAACCTAATCTGAGTTAATCACTCTCCACCAATAATACACTCAAGCTTACAAGTCCTAGATTCCACATCAATCATAGGGGCAGACCATTAATGCCTACTACCCAACAAAATATCATTTACAGTTTACAAGTATCTAATCCACACAATACTATCCCGTAACTGACTTGCAGTAACGATTATCAGTTAGTCTGTTATAACAGTTTTTACACTAAACCCTAACCACATCTCTTTAAACATAGTGTTGATTCTTATGTTAAATTTATATCTGATCAGTACATTACATTAGTTTTATACTTGATGGCTAATCGGTCAGCGTATCGATTAGCGTGGCAACCGTGTATAGAACTTTGCCTTGTATAGTTTTTGTAGGACCTTTTCGGGAACATCGGAAGACCACTCTCTCGCTTCACTAGGAAGACTGCTCAAAGCTTAAGATCGGTAGACCTCGTGTCCACCGGTGATGACCGCTCTACGTGTCCTCTCGGATCAGCTATTTGGATTAATTCAAACTTATTCCCATATGTTATTTGAATTAATCCAAGTCTTTTCGACATGTCAAGCCGCCGAAAGCAACTTTCCGAAAAGCAGAATACTTTTTCTGAGCGACAAAGCGATAAGCAAGAAAGCGGTGTCGCCCCCTACTTTTCGCTTCATCTCGGATCGACACCAAATCGCCCACCTTTTGAAGATCTCGAGAAATGATTATCGCTCTAGTTATACGTGAAGACGAAAATCCTTGATCGACAAACCCCATGCATTTAATGCATTTATGAAAAGAGTCGTTGAAGTCTTCGCCTTCTCAACGGATCTTTTGAAGTGCATCTCGCTTTAAATCGCCATTGAAGACCGGAACAAAGAGACAAGCGCATGTAATCAATCGAACACTTAAAGAATTGCTCGAATCTACACAACTCCAAGTCTTTCATTTCGGTGCATTCAATAGATCCTCACCGATCTAGAAGTCCTCGTCAACAACAAGAAGTCGCTCTTCAACATTTATTGTTTTATTCTTCTTGTTGTTTACTTCCATTAACTATATCACGCAATTAAATATCTTGTATTACAGATATTTAATTCCCTAGACCCAAACACAAGTCAATATTTTGTACACGATCCATTAGGGATATTCTTTGTAATTGATCTAAGTGGAAAACATAGTGCACAATTTAAATCCAAGGTTAGCTTGGTGGTGGGACGTAGCACTCATTATAGTGTGAACCATCCCAAAATACTTGTGTTATTTCCTACTATCTGTTTATTTATTGAACTGCTTAGTTTCATTGTTTACTTATCCATTTCATTGAGTAACTTAAGTAATCTGTAAAGGTCTACCGGTAGTCCTTATCGGCAAGGACTGAACATTTCTTGAAGGTCTTCCGCTACTTGATTCTTTTCATAGATTGCAAGTAACTTTCAAGGAACTTACTTAAAAGTTTTAAAGTGTTAATAAGCTATTCAACCCCCCTTCTAGCTTATTATTGTGCTCATTGGGACCCACAATTGGTATCGTAGCCTTACTCTTCGAAACAAGTTTTTCCAAGATTAAACTCTTGAGAGATACGACATAATGGCACAAACACACTATATCTTTGCCTACATCTAATGCTAACCACGTCCCAATATTGGCCGAAGGTCATTTTGATGTATGGAAGGATAAAGTAATGAGATTCATGAACTCTATTGACAACAAAGTTATGGAAATGTGTCACTCGCAGTCAACATGTACCAATGAAGGCAAATCTTCTAGCCTCCATCGCTGGGAACCTGCAGTTCCTAAAGAAGAATCGAATGGACGTAGGACGATAGAAAGGTTGAACTTGGACAAAGAAAGCAATCAATATAATCACCGACTCTCTAGACACAAGCACATACCAACAAGTGATTCGATGTACAACTGCTACTGAAAGAGATGTGGGAAGCTCTTGTAGAATACTTGGAAGGAGACCAAGACACAAGAGACAACGAAAATATACATACATCCAAATAGCTTTGATTCTTTCAAAAGGATCCTAAGGAAACCTTGAGACAAGCATACGATCGATTCAAGTGAGGTAATAAATAGTTGCTTTTCTCTTGGTAAAACGTATGACAAAAAGGAAATGAACATGAGGTTTCTAGGCTCTCTAGGTAGCTTATGGCATGTGAAGACCACGGCTATGAAAGAATCTAAAAACTTAAACGAGATGACTCTTCGTAGTCTCTACGCAAGTTTAAAGGTTTATGAACTTGAAGTTAATCAAGCTCTAGAGCAAGACAAAGCGTATTCGACGTGTCTCGCCACCATGGTCCAAGAAGAAATCATTGTTGAAAACAAACCTTCTACTTCTTCCAAAGTGAAAATGATTTTTTATCGATGAACAATTTGCTATGTTTGTTAAACGTTTTCAAAAATTTGCAAAATATGGAAGGAAGAACACTCACCAACAACCTTTCAGAAGATTGGTGAAAGCTCATCTAAGGAAGAGCTTGTGTGTTATAATTGTAGGAAACCACAGTCATTTTGCCTCAAAATGTCCTAAGCCAAATTTGAAGCATACCAGAAAACCCTCGTTTAGAAAATTTCAAAAACAAAAAGGTATGTTGGTGAAGACATAGAAGATAAACAAAGTTGCTACATGGTTTGAAACCGATTCGAGAAAGAGGAGGAAGAGGATTGTGAGCAAGCTAACATATGCTTAATAGCTCATGATTCATGTCCTACCTATGACTCGAAAATGAAGTTGTAGTTTCACCAAGTCCTTTGGACAAAAATGAAACCAAGAAGGATAGCTTCAAGAAGGAAGAACTTCTCAAGGATAATCGGGATATGCTTGAAGAATTTAATTCCTTTAGAGTAGCCTATGTTAAAAATCGGCCAAGAATCGTGAGAAACTCATACTGGTGAGAAATCTTTGATGGCGGTGAGATTCAAACTCTCAATAGCCGTCAACAAGAGAGTATCAAACCGAAGGAAGAAAACAAATTTCTTCATGACAAAATTGACTTGTCTGTCCGACCGAGCACATCAAAGGACTAGACCTCAACAGAGAGAAAATTGCCTTGCAAAAGACAATTGACTCTGGAATAGTTCCAAGGATGCATTTGAAGAAATCCTTACAAGCCAAAAATCTAGCAATGATAAAACAGCATAGGATATTCAGATGTGTCTCTTCCGACAATCTCTTCGTCAAAGAGAAAGGAGAATCCTCCGAACCGCTAATGATATATCTTTCTCTAAACAGACATTTGGAAATATAGGGAAACAAGGCCTTGGTTACTCAAGTGTCCTTATGTTTACCTTAAAGCTCGAGAAAGGAAAAGCCAAAATGAATGATTCAAATGAAATGCGAGAAGGTAACGGTAGAGAGTGAAGTCTACAGGCAGCGACTATGCCAAGGCAAAGTCTGGCGGCGGTAGAACTGTTAACTCTAGGGTAACTATCAAGTTTGTCTATGAAGCAAAGATGCTTTACCCGTCAAGGTAAACTTAAAGGTATTCTACCGAATCCTCCCGAAAAGGTTCAACGAAAAGCTAAAGCTAAGTCTCTGGTAACCTACCTAGGAAGAGTCGAAAGAAACCAATTAAGTCTACCGTCAACAAGCAAGCCGAACCGAAAATGAATGTCAAGAAAAGGAATGATCATAAGCACTCTTCTCTTGAAGACTCTAATGCTTCTTATGGACTTTCCATTTATGTCATTCTTGCCATCAAGGCCATCCGGCACCGTAATGCCCGCTAAGGTTCACCCCAAGATCCGAGAGACCTAGTTCTCTCAAGGTCAAGGTGGTATGGGTTGAAAGGTTGCTAACTTAGACCCAAATAAAGGGTACCTTGTTTTGCTTTAACTTCTTACAGTGAATGCTTCATGGCTATAGAATCGAAAACAAAGACATCCGTACCTAGATGTTGGTCGCTCAAGACACATGACTGGGAACGTAAGTCTTCTTACGTATATAGTCAAGCAAAAGGACCCACGCTTATTTTCTGAGACAATGCAAGAGGAAAGACAATGGATATGGCTCATTATTGAGGAAGTCTCTCCATCAACAAAGTTTCTCTAGTAAGTGGTTTAAAGCACAATCTTCTCGAGCATATCACACTTCGCGACAAAGGACTATGCCAATTCAATTCCAACCAAGTGCCTCATCAAAGACAAAGGAATCGTGTTTCACAATACCGACCGGCAATAGACAAGGAACGCCTATGTCGGGACTTAAATCTTCTAGGGAGATTCTCAAACCCGTGTCTAGTAGCCAACAATGTTCGTGACAAATTGGCTATGGCAATGCTGCCTCGCCACCTCAACTTCAAGCACCTCTCCAAGCTCTCCAAAAATGGGCTTGTCAAAGGTCTACCTACGGTGTCCGCCGATCATGACGTAAGTGTAAAGTTTGTCAACTAGAAAACTTTCCAAGTCTTCCTTCAAAAGAAAGTCTGCTTTTATCAACAAACGCACCTCTTCAACTTCTCGCATATGGATCTCTTTGGACCTATTACAACAACAAGATTTCTCGAGACAAGTACACACTTGTAGTAGTTGATGACTACTCTAGATTCACTTGGATTGAAACTATGACATCTAAAGATGAAACGTATGATCTAGTCATCAGACTTTTTAGAAGACTTCAAACTCAAAAG
>CM028384.1:79858456-79959188 GCA_013146195.2 Codonopsis lanceolata
TCGTCGAGGCTCACCGAGTTCCACATAGACTACTTGCCCGAGGCGAGCAATCAAAGCGCAAGCATTGGCCGACTTCTTGGTTGAAACAAGCTTCACTGGCGCGGGCACGAGAGCGGCCAGAGCCGAGCAAAAGCAATTGCCACAACCACGACCCGGCCTCTTGTTGGGATCTTTATGTGGATGGGGCGGCGACGGGCAACAGCCGGAGCGAGCGGGCATCCTTCGTAGCTCCCGATGAAATCACAGTTCGAAAGCTAGCCTCCTGCTCAAATTTCCTCGCATCCAACAACGTGCCGAGTATGAGGCAATGATCGGCAGGCTCGAATCGCAATGCGTATGGGCGTAGAGGTCACAACGGTACTGATTCACAGCCTAGTCGTGAACCAAGTCCGTGGGGAATACATGGTGCACCACCCTACCCTCGGTTAAGTATCGCGAAGCCGGTCAAGGAAATCTTGAAAAATTTCAAGTTTTGGGAAATGATCGATTGACCGAGCGCAACATGCGAAAGCAGACTACTTATCCAAGATCGCCGAGACAATCTTGCCGTGCTAAATCCCTCCATAATGATCGAGCATATGGAAACTCCCGCCATCGATAGACCTGTAATTATGGACATCGAGCCAGCGGCCAGAAGTTGGATTGATGATTATAAGGATTACATCGAAGCAGGAATGGAATTCGCCTCGCAGACAAAGTTAAGCCACAACAACCAACAACCGCCAAGCTCGTCGGTACTTGCATTCTGTAGTCGGGGAATCTTATACAAGCGATCTAGGGTCAGACCTATGCTTCGTTGCGTACCCCCAGAGCTAACCGAGGGTGTTTTATATGAGGTACATGAGGGGGAATGTGGCGGCCACCCCGGCACAAGAGCTCTAGCCAGAAAGGGTCCTGCGAGCGTGACGCGCAATGGTACTACTGGATTACCCTTCGAAAGGACGCGGAAAAGTATGCTCGCGAATGTGACAAATGCCAGAGATACGCGGACATACCAAGGCTTCCATCCACTATGCAAACCCCAGTCGTTGCGGCCTGGCCCTTCGACATGTGGGGAATCGATCTGATCGGCCCATTCCCGCTGGCACAATACAAATACAAATACGCTGTAGTCACCATAGATTACTTCACGAAGTGGATTGAGGCAAAGCCCTTGGCCAAAATTTCGGAGGCGAATATCATCAAGTTTGTATACGACCAGGTATGGTGCAGATTCGGTCTCCCTCGAGCAATCATATCCGACCATGGGACTCAGTTCTCGGACAAGTTCACGGCAGAATGTGCTCGCCTGGGCGTGAAGCACTGGCAATCGTCCGTTGCTTACCCTCAAGGCAACGGCCAAGCAGAAGCTGCAAACAAACAAGTTCTGCACGCTCTTAAGCGGAATTTAGAAGGGCGAGCAGAAAAGTGGGCAGAAGAATTACAATCGGCTCTGTGGGCGGTTAGAACCACTGTTCGGGGACCAACCGGGGAAACTCCGTTCGCACTTACCTACGGGTCAGAGGCTATGATCCCGGTGGAAATGGCTTTGCCAAGCTACCGGGTCTCGCATTACAGCGAGCAGAATAATCAGCTTGCCCGGGCCATAGACTTAGACCTGCTGGAAGAAAGGAGGCTGGATGCACGACTCAGAATGGTCAACTACAAACAGAGGGCAAAAGCTCACCATGATAAAAGAGTTCGAGGCAGAGCCTTCTCTGTTGGGGATCTAGTGCTCAGAAAAATTGAAGTAACCGGTCATCGGGCAGAGTGGGGGAAGTCTCTAATTGGGAGGGTCCTTCCAGAGTTCTTTGGAATAATAAGGGAGGGCACATACACACTCCAGACTCCAGAAGGAAAAGACCTGAAGTATCCTTGGCATGCAGATCACCTCAAAAAGTATTATCCCTAGGTCGAGGAAACAAAAGGGCAAGACCTCAGTCCTGTTGAGGGTCATCGATCAATTATCAATAAAAGGCAAGTTGTTGTCATATTCACCAGTTCAAAATTTTCAAAGTTATCAGTGAACTGTTATTCTGCAATTATTTATATGTGTTTGACTAGATTACCGCCTGCGCCAGCGGCGAGCGCAGAACATGCAGGTCAAAAATTATAAAATCCCTAGTATCTGTGAACTCATCCTCTGTGGGGGAGGTGCGGCCATGCCCGGGCTCACATACTAGGATGCTCACCTCGGGCTCCAGAGTCCATTCTTACAAGATAGCGATTAACTACCTCGGATTCCTACAGTGACCGAGCAACACTGTTAACCGTATATCTTAACACCCGGAAGATATACCAGCAACCGCCTCGAATTACCCACATCGAGCAAAGGCCTTGCCCGGTTGTTGGTTGCCAATTGAAAGTTGGGCCTTGCCCGCTTGGCAGTCTTCTGGAAGCACACTTACCATAAGCCTTGGTCAGATCTAAGCATTTCTGCCCGGTAAACTACTCGGGTAACATCTCAATCTAAATAATAAGAATGCTTTGTTAATCTTGTTATTTTAATAATCATCCTTGGTTAAATTTATTCATACATTTTTGCTCGATATATTTTCTGGGGAGCACCGGCACTTGTATTAACAAATGACAGGAAAAAGATGCAAGCGAGAAAACAGTTATCGAGCAAACAAACAACTGAATCGAAAGCAAATGCAAGAGATATCTGTCAAATAAAAAGCGAATTCTATTACAGTCAGATTGGGAGTTACAAACCAGAAACCAAAAGATAATGGCGCGCAGGCCAGATAAAATCCTAAGTCTGCTCAGGCGGAGGAGGAGGTGGAAGCTCTTTGGCACCGGCTTGATATTGCATCTGATACTGAAAGTTAAGTTCTTTACGGGCAGCTTCATCCTCAGCCGCCTTAGCCTGAGACTCGGCTTCAATCTGCTCGGCTTGCTTCAAAGTTTCGTCCTCAGACTCCAACTCAGCAATTAGCGAGCAGACATTTACCTCGTCCACAGGCGGAGGGACCCAGGGTGCTCGGCCAGTGTCAATATCGCCCTGCGCCATGGTCGCGAGCTCATCTTTGGTATAAGGGACCAGCGCATGAAAAGGGCGAGCAGTTTCAGCGTAAGGGTCGAGCACGGCCCATTCAGCCATGGTCCTCAATCCCACTCCGCCATGGCCGGCAAGCATCCTTAATATATGGTTAGTGCCATGGGCGAAGTAGGGAAGAATGGCCGCGTCCACAGCGATCTCAAAATCTTTCGATTTCTTATAATTGTCAATCGCGGACTCTTCGGCCTTCCTCAGCTTCTGCATCAGCTCCTCAACGGCCTTCCCATCCTTCACGGCCTGCATCCTAAGGGAACTTCTCTCCGCCTGCAAGAGGTCCCTTTGCTTGATGATCGCGGCCAGCTCGCTCTGACTCTTCTCCAGGGCCGCCTGGTTCTTCTTAACCTGGCCGACCAACTCCGTTTAGCATTAAATCGCCGTTACAGGCGACCAATTTCAGATGCGTTTCGGTTTCTTTTTCTTGGCCGCCTCAGTCTTGGCCTCGGTTAAATCGGCAGGCGAGCCACCTGTTCACATTTTTCCTTCACCAGGCTCTCTCCAGCCCGGCTCTCTGCCTCTGCCTTCTTGCGAGCAGCCTTCTCCTCGTTATACCTATCGTAGAGATTGGTACACGTGGAGGCAATCTGCGAATAGAGGAAAGGAGTCAGAAGCACGAAATAAATAGGGAAGGAGGAGGCAAACTTCAGTTAAGCACTTTACCTCGCTCAAGCAAAGTCCAACGTTTCCGACCAAAACGTGGCCGGCCGTGTCTCGATCCAGGGCTAGGCCATCATGCATAGCCCTCTCGATGATGCCCTTGCCCACTAATCCTCCCGGACTGCCGCGAGCATGCAGATCAATGCCCCCCAGCAAGGGAGCGTCCCCAGAAATCTCTTTAACCGGCGCCGGGGGTGTGGAGCATCCAAAGCGGGGCGCCTCGAGGGGAAGCCTCCCGCTACAGGTAGGGGCAAGGGAGACAAGATCAGGACTCGAGCCTCGGTGGCGAACTTCCCGAACTGGAGGGGGGCTAAGGCTTTTCTTCCTTTTGCCTTTAGCCTTAGCGTCCTTGGCAGCAGGCACCACGGGGATATTGGCAGCAGGCGTCTCAGTAGTACTCTCGGGAATAGCCACAACAACCTCTCTCGCGGGTCTACGTGGCAAGCTGCGGCCTCTTTGGTGCGGCCTTTTTGGCCGGACTTGCGGCCTTGCCCAAGTCCAGGGTTTTCTTCGCAGGCGGGCAGAACGGTACCTTGGGCAATTCCACCGGTTGGTTAACCTTCAAGTCATTGGGTCGGCCTCCTTCTTCATTTGCTTCAACACAGCCAAATTCTTCATTCCTGAGACAAGGCAAAGCAAAACGAGATTAGAATGAGTTCGGGAAGAATTTGAGAAAAACAGAAATTATTAAAGATTGGCAGACAACCGTCGTGGTCTTCATAAACTGGTCGGCAGTTGCCCCCAGGACCTAGCCGTTGGCACTCAACGCATTCATGCTTAAACATTCGGCCATGGCAGTCGTCCCAATAGGGGTGAGGATTCTCGGGCACGTGAATCAATAGGGGCTCCACCTCAGGGACCTCGGCTCGCATCACCCCGGCCAAGCAAAGATAGCGTGGATTGCAGACCAGCTCTTTCCAGTCAAGAAGAAACTGCTGGCCGACTCGTCTCTCCTTCTCTTCTATCACGCCCACGGCGGCCTTCAGTGCAGCCAAGCGAGCAGTTTCACCCGAGCTGAAATCTTGCTTGGAGGCCTTGGGGATCTTTATCTCGCTGGCTGCCGTGGCACGAGCGGCCAGGCCGGGGACTCAATAAACAAGACCCTTCTATCCCAAGAATCCACCTTCAGGAACATCGGACGGTAGCTTTAAGAAATTGGAATTTGCCCTCACCCCGATTCTCCCTCCTGAGCTCGGCGCAAAGATGAATAATTTCCGAAGCAAGTACATGTCCGGCTCAAATCCTAACGACCGCTCGCTGATGAAAGCCGTGATCGCGGACGGTATTCAACATCAGTCGCGAGGAGCGGCCTTGGTCTCATCTGAGAAGTCTACGAAAAGGCTCCAAGGGAGGCGCGCCCGGCCTTGAAAGAAATCGCAAAAACAAGAGCTCATTCCCCTGCTCGCGAGAAAGGTTCATCCTGGCAGGAACGTCCATTTTGCTCGCCCGATAGTAGGCAGGATCAACACCGAGGGATGCAAGCCAGGCGGTCACCTTGTCCGCTGTATCCAATGTGGCCCAATGAGCGGCATATCGGCTCTCGTCGGCATTAACATACCAATCGGGCTCCTCCTCCTCCTCTTCCTCCTGAATTCTCTCCTCAACGGGAACCACCACTGGAAGTCCACCTACCCTGGTCAGGAAGCGGGCAATGGGAATTCTATCTTGGCTATCCACTCCTTCAGGGGCCACTTCCACCTGAGAGCGGCCAGTCTTCTTCAAGCGTCGGGCAAGGGGCAAGTTGTCTGCCTCTTCGGTCTCAGAGGCCTCCCCGGCCAAATCTATTCGTTCAACCGTTGCTCGCCCGGCTGTATTCCTTTCACAGGCTGCTTGTTGATCGAGGCCTTGCCCGACAACAAAGCCACCGGTCACGCTCTCTTCACCAGAGTCTTCCTCGCTAGAGGAATCAGCTATATCGACCACAGGGTCCACGACACGCCTTGAGCTGCTGGCCACGATCGACTCCTCATCGCACTCAACGCCGATCGAAGGAGACTTTTATTTGCTAAGCGAGTCGTTCCTCCCACCATAGCCGAAAGCCTCACTGGCCGTTTCTGGACACATCGACATCTACAAAGAGATCGAGGAAGACAATTATCGAGAAATTTGCCCAAGCAAATGGCAAAGAAAGGAAAAGAAATCCTAAGTCTAGGTCAACTGCAAGAGGCCTTGGCCGCCTAGCGAGCAATAACACGGGTTCAGTTCCTCGATCTCTACCTAAGGGCGGTCCTACCCTCTTAAACCCTAATAAAATCATGTAAAGATGAAGAGAGAAAGCAAAACTCCATACAGAGCCCACAGAATTTCATCTAAAGCAAGAAAGCGAAGAGCATAATGTAAAAATAGGGGAAAGAACTTCTTGTTTTGAAAGATGAAGGAGATTCTCCGCAATACGAGGGACAAGCGGAGTCGAACCAACACGTAGGTTGCAAGCACTAGAATCGAATGAGCGGTGGAAGACGCCGACCAAGTTCACGGAGCTCGGAATGCTGACGCCGAAAATATAAGCTCTCACGTAAATCCTCTCTCTAAAAACCCAACGGCAGAAAAAGAGGAAGAGAGGAGGATGGGTTGCCTTTATAAGGCCGAGTCACGGTGGCCGGGCGGGAAAAAGAGGCCGAACGGCGTCTAGATCGCTGCCCATCATCACCAAGGCACGTCGCATTAAATGCGCCGCTTAGTGGACCGCGCCTGCCCTGCCGCCTAACTAATCTCGACGGCTCACGCGCTTTTCCGCCCACGCGCCTGTCACGCCCTTGACAAAGCTTCCTCGACACGCCTCAAGTTCACCTCACCGAATTCCTTGTATTGCTTAAAAATTCACAAAGTGTTGAAGCCCGTGCGAATATCAAACTTGAATGCTCCCGCCCCGAGCATGAATGCTCGCTGCATTGCAGCTGGGGCCATCGATATACCCGGCCCAAACCGGGTCACGAGCGAGGCACGAGTTAGCATCACGTGCCAGACACGAGCATGATACCGCTGGGGCCCACAGCCCAGCGAGCAAGACGAGACAGTCCAGCGAGCACCGAGCAGCACAACCATCACTTAAACCTAGGCGACAGGGCTTGCCTCGTCCGACTGTGGACCATGATCGGACTCATGCATGCTTCGCAAAGGAATCATACTTACTGCCTCGGGCACCGCCTCGGCCTGCTCGACTGTGGGCCGATCTTCGATCGACAAGTTCGTAGATCGATACAAATGTAATAATCGGCGTAGCCTTGCTCGCCGAGCACACACCAAGCTGGGGACGCTAATAGCTTGTTTTCTAAGGCAAGTCAAAGGTTTCCATGTTTGGGCAGAATCCTTACCTTATCAACTCCTATAATTACGCGGTCAACCGCCTGTTTCGCCTAGAATCAAGGGATTTCCTCCTTGATTATCTCGGCAGCTATGGAAACTGAATCCTAGACGGATTCAATCACCTTGAGGGCCTATAAATACCCCTCCATAGCCATTAACAAGGTACACACACTTTCTTGAGCCTCGTTACTTCACAATTTACTTCTTGACAATCACTGATACTTACTCTCACGCCGAGGGGTTTCAGCGAGGCCTTGCCTTGCACTTCTTCTCGTGTGTTCTTGTGATCTTAACAGCTCAAGGAGGTCGATTACAAGCCCAGATATCCTACCCATCTCAAGGACGGCCCAAGCTGTGCATTTTGCCACATCAGTAAATAATCTGATAGTCACAGTACATGTATTTCCCAACTGTTATGGAACAAACATAGAGGAAATACACTGCGAGATTTAAACAATGAAACTGAGCTGTAGAAAACAGAAAAATGTTAGTATAAACAGATAATAGCAACAGAAAGTATAAAACTGAAGCAACGAATGAGAGTGACTAAAACGTCGTGTTCCGAAAAACACGACTCGCCGTAATTGGTCACAAAGACCTCAGCTACACCCTCTTCGGCTCAAACACCATTTCATCGGTCATATCCACCAACGAGTCCAAAGGAACCTGCCCACCGCAAACCAAGGTCAAAGCCACACAAAGACTCGACCCCAAGCTCCGGCAACCGAGAACAGAGACGAAACAGAGAAGAGGAACAAAGGGTTCACTGATCAAAACCTAGAGAAGACACTCACTGATCAGAACCCAAAGAAGACGCCCAAAACCCAACCAGACCACTCAACCTCTCCGAACTCACAAGACGGAACTGAGCTCACAAAGAACTCGCCACCACCGACATCCTCCACTCGGACGGAACAGAGCTCACAAAGGGCTCGCCACCACCGTCGCTCACCACTCGAAGCTCACAGAGAACCCATGTGAAGGAAGAAAGAGATCTGCGCCGAAGGTATACAGAGTAAAGGACTGGTTTAATGGAGGATCTCACTCATAGTTTTTCTCTCTCTCTCTGCTCTCTCGGCTTGCTCACTGCTCACAGAACACGGCTTCTCTTCTGCTCTTCAAACTCCTTTTCACAACCCACGTCCACTGTTCTATTTCCCACGCACAGGCTGCTCTCTAAAATCCCCTTCGCCAAAATGACGAAAGGCAACAAAAGACTATATAAGGCGGCTGAAGCAGGGAGTCATAATCAGGCCAAAAAACGGTTACAACAATTGATAGGATAAGGAGCTGAGCTGTCAAGGGATAAATCCAAATTACCAATAAATGATAAAGTAGGTTAGCTGTCATCCACTCTCCCTAATTAAATCACCAACAAAGGGGCAACAAGGGGGCAACTCCAAAATAATGCACGGGACGGGCTACCAGGGAGTAAATGGGCCAAGTCACTAGTGGGCTTAGGGAGATTAATTTTAGGAGGATGCCACAATTAAGGATTTGGGCCTCACAATTTCCTAACAATCTCCACCTTGGAGCAAGTGTCGGTTCACATCATTGGACTCGAGGATATTTTAAAACAGAAAAGGTTCATCATCGTCTTAACCCTGCACTTGATCCAACAAAAAGGAGGACCAAAACAGGAAAAACACTTAACTAATTAAACACATAGCAAAATTAGTCAAGACACCATGACTGATCACAAAGAATAGCCCATGGATTTCAAGGAAATCACCACCGCTAACACAAAGTAAGCCAATCTAACTTATTCTCAAACACAAAGTAAGAACAAGAAAGATACCACGACACACACCAAGTACGTCGAGGATTTTCCGAGGTAACTAAAACAAACCATCAATCACAAGAATCAAAATCAAGCATTTTAAAACTAGATTGAATTTTTGTTACCACCAAAGGTTTAACCTCCCAATCGAATTGGGCAACTAAAGCAAGCTTAATCACAATCCCTTGTTTTCGAAAAAACCCTTTTACAACCAACCTAGCTTTAAAAGAAGTAAGATCACCCACACGAAGGGGCACCAAAGTCCAAGAATGGTTCACATGCAAAGCATTAACATTATCCATTAAAGCATTCAACCAATCACTAGGATTTCCAAATTTTAAAGCACCATTGTTGTAAATCATGGGATCATTCAAATTGTTAAAAGAATTAAGCATACCAAACACAAATGAGGAAATGTGAAAATTTCTATCAAAACTAGACGGCCTCCTAACAAAAGGTCTAGGCCTACCACTAGCAATTTGATACGCACATAAATTTTCAAGTCTAGGAATTTCCATCACATTTTCTTCCACCTCATTTTGTTTAAATTCTTTTTCAATAATTTCATGATTAACAAGCACAGTTTCACGTTTTTCCACAATTTCAATTTGCATACACGAATTCACATCAAGAGAGTCCAACACATAGGGTTGCTCCACCACAATTGGAGCCGGGGGAGGGGGTGCAACAATAGCATTAACAGGTTGAGCAAGCAACAAGTAAGGAAATTCAGTTTCGTCAAACTCTACATCCCTACACATGACAAGCTCTCGTCATCCTCATCTCTCATCCACAGTCTATACTCTCTCACCCTCTCCGAGTACCCTAAGAAAACACAACGAACCGACCGAGGTTCAAGTTTGTTATTCTCTCGATGAATGTATGCAGCACAACCGAAAACATGCAAGTTCGAAAAATCAATTTCACAACCGAAAAACACAACTTCAGGACATCGATTACCAAGCGGGATAAGGGGACCTATTCAAGATATAGGCGGCGGACACAACCGCCTCCCCCAAAAGCCTATGGGAAGACCCGTCGAAGCAAGCATAACCTCACTGCTCTAACAGAGTTCTATTCATACGCCACCAAATTGCAAGGGAAAGATATTTCATGATCAATCCCACTCTCCACGCAATCTCCCGAACTCACCGCACGTAACTCTAACCCCTTATCCGTCCTAAGTTTCTTGATTTTCTTTTCGGTTTGATTTTCGACCAAAAGTTTCCATGTTTTAAATTTTCAAAAAACACCACTTTTATCTTGCATAGGAAAAACCCAGAATTTCCTTGAAAAGTCATCAACAATAGATAACCAATATCTATTCCCACCATGCGAGGGCGCACACATAGGACCCCACACATCCACATAGATCAACTCAAGATGATTTTTAAAAGAGAATTTTTCTAGAGGGGGAGGCGAAAAACTAACCCTTTGATGTCCGCTAGTCACAGAAGTATCACACAAAGGCACACAAGAAATCTCATCATCAACAAAACATTCATTTTTGTGAATAATTTCTAAGACTTTACTACTCAAAAGTCCAAGTCTTTTATGCAACAAATCAGAATTTTCATTCTTAAAAGCATTTGTTTGATTTCCAATAAAAGACACCAGGACAGCATTGCAAACATACAAACTCTTTCGTTTTTCAGCTTTCAAAATTACCAAATTGCCCTTAGTAATTTTCATCATACCCTTACCCCATCTACCCTCTAACCCTTCATCTTCTAATGCGGCACAAGACATCAAGTTATTGCACAAAGCATGCACATGTCTCACATTCTTCAAAGTAAAAACATTTCCCGAATCAAATCTCAAGCAAATATCATCGATTCCAGCAATAGGACAAATTTTCTCATTGGCCACAGAAACAAAACCAGTTTCTAATTCCTTGTAAGAGCAAAAAATGTTTTTATAAGGTGACATGTGAAATGAGCAACCAGAATCAACTAACCATTCATTTTCGCAAGAAAACATGGAATGCACAGAATTCAATGCATCATCACATAATTCTGTTACCACAAAAACATTAACACTGTTCTTATAACAAGCCACATTACAGTCGTTACGCTGGTTCAGATATTGACTTTGATTCATGTTTTTCTTTCTAGGAATAGGGCAATCTTTCCTAACGTGTCCCATTTCTTCACAGTTGTAACATTTCCTACCTTTAGTTCTCCATTCAGACCTACTCTTGCTTCTATTTCTTCCATTTCCAGAATTCTGATTTATGCATCGGTTCTGATTTTGATTGTTTTCTCGTTCATTGTTTCTTTTGCCATTAAAGGGTTCCAAGCCATAAGACGATGAAGCCATTTTTGAAAAATTATCATAGAAACAATATAACAATCAAAGCACCACAGAACAGCCATAGAATAAGTTTCAAAAAACTGATTTTTTTAAAACTCAAGAAAATAAGCAAGTAGCAAACAGATCTAAAACAACACTAAACAGGATTTACGAAAAAATACCAACTAAACAGGAGAAATAAATAACACTAACGAAACCATCCAAAAAATAGCAACAAACCAAGCACATAAAATACGAAGCTATATCAATCAATAGATATAACGCACATCGTAAAATAAAGCAAGGGTAACCGAAGCTCACCAAGAAACTCTAGGAGAGAGTTTCTAAAAGTTTGGATAGAATGGGACTCTACCGACTCATGGTACGAGGACGCGGATGGTGGCTCTGATACCACTGTTGTGTAATTGTGCCACTACACGAAATAGCCAGGAACTGTCCCGTACAAGAATCGGGGCAACCAGATTAAATACAGGCCCAAGATTAAATAAAACGGATAACCATAGTTATTACAAAAATAACTAAACAACCTCTCTATTGATTACAAACCGGGGAGGGGATAACATTTAATCACCGAGGGGTCTTAAAACAGTAAATAATCTGATAGTCACAGTACTCGTATTTCCCAACTGTTATGGAACAAACAGAGAGGAAATACACTGTGGGATTTAAACAATGAAACTGAGCTGCAGAAAACAGAAAAATGTTAGTATAAACAGATAATAGCAACAGAAAGTATAAAACTGAAGCAACGGATGAGAGTGACTAAAACGCCGTGTTCCAAAAAACACGACTCGCCGTAATCGGTCACAAAGACCTCGGCTACACCCACTTCGGCTCAGACACCCTTTCACCGGCCATATCCACCAACGAGTCCAAAGGAACCAGCCCACCGCAAACCAAGGTCAAAGCCACACAAAGACTCGACCTCAAGCTCTGGCAACCGAGCAACCGAGAACAGAGACGAAACAGAGAAGAGGAACAAAGGGTTCACTGATTAGAACCCAGAGAAGACACTCACTGATCATCAGAACCCAAAGAAGACGCCCAAAACCCAACCAGACCACTCAACCTCTACGAACTCACAAGACGGAACTGAGCTCACAAAGAAGTCGCCACCACCGACACCCTCCACTCGGATGGAACAGAGCTCACAAAGGGTTCACCACCGTCGTCGCTCACCACTCGAAGCTCACAGAGAACCAAGATGAAGGAAGGAAGAGATCTGGCGAAGGTATACAGAGTAAACGACTGGTTTAATGGAGGATCTCACTCACAGTTTCTCTCTCTCTCTCTCTATCTGCTCTCTTGGCTTGCTCAATGCTCACAGAACACGGCTTCTTTTCTGCTCTTCAAACTCCTTTTTACAACCCACGGCCACTGTTCTATTTCCAACGCACAGGCTGCTCTCTAAAATCCCCTTCGCTAAAATGACAAAAGGCAGCAAAAGACTATATAAGGCGGCTGAAGCAGGGAGTCATAATCAGGCCAAAAAACGGTTACAACAATTGATAGGATAAGGAGCTGAGCTGTCAAGGGAGAAATCCAAATTACCAACAAATGATAGTGGGTGAGCTGTCATCCAATCTCCCTAATTAAATCACCAACAAAGGGGCAACAAGGGGGCAACTCCAAAATAATGCACGGGACGGGCTACCAGGGAGTAAATGGGCCAAGTCACTAGTGGGCTTAGGGAGATTAATTTTAGGAGGCTGCCACAATTAAGGATTTGGGCCTCACAATTTCCTAACAAATTGTGGTTATCACATTTGGCATGCCTCGCTACAACACGCACGTCTTCATTATCCATAGTCGCGAATTAAGCTCTAAACAATCATATCCATCCATTGTCCTAAGTTAAGCTCTAAAGAATCATCGTAAAACCGAGAGCTCTTCCTAGCCTCTAGTTAGTAATAATGCTTTCAGAATATATTTTGTAGGAGTTATGAACGAACTTGAAGAATTTAGAAAGAAATTGAATGAGACTATAACAGTGGTAACAAACTCACTGTATCATTCATTTCCTATATTTTGAAAGAGAATTACAATTGGTATTTAAAGCAACCTAACATGACAATTACGTGATTGTGTGACATCATAGTGATGTCACATATACATCATTTAGCCGCTACAACTAACTAATTGCTTTATCTTTAGGATTATTACACCCGACACCCTTCTTCTTTTTATTAGGAACTTTGTCAGCAGCACAACCTTCAGCAGCTCTTTCATCTTTATCGTTTGTTTTGACTGTGTAAAAGCAAGGAAGATGGTAATGATGAGTGAAACTAGACCCGACAATTGGGTGGGTTGGGTTGGAATGGGTAATAGGTTGAAACAGGTCGAAACCCATTAGAACATAAATGTCAAACGGGTTGAAATAGGTTGGGTCGAAATGAGTCGGGTTGAAACGGGCAACATGTTAAAGCCGGTCGACCCGCCTCACCCCAAAAAAATCTCCCAAAAAACATAAATGTATAGCATAAAAAGTCACAGGTCGAAATGGGTAGTGGGTCCCATCCACTTTAACACCCCGACCCGACTCATTAATATTATTTGGTGGAAACGGGTTATCCGCTTCAACCCAAAAATATCAATGAGTTGGTATGGATAATTAATGGGTTGGATTGAGTAGGTTAATGAGTAATGGATTACAATTGTCAATCCGAAGTGAAACAAAAATCTTTTTTGCATTACATAGATAATTAACTAACTTGCTGGCCTATGTCAATTAGCCACACACAGTCACACTACCACTGTCAGGGTAAAATAGGCATGGCCTATTTTGGTTTTGTTTCTCCTTTCTTGGTCATTAGGTTTAGGCATTTTTGGTTTGGTAACAAAATATTCCTAAGATTTTTGGTTTCTTGGTCCTAAAGTTTAGGTGCAATTTTTGGAAACAAAATATTCATTATATTTTGGATTTCTTGGTCCTAAAACTTAGGAGTAATTTTTGGAAACAAAATCTTTGCAAAAATCCTTCCTAATGCTGTGCCTTAAAGTCCTTGTCCATATGGTAATAAAATCTATGATTTATGGTAAGTGTATTTAGTTCCTAACTCTAATCCTCTTCCTTGTTGAAGTTTGCTTTCTTTTTTGTAGGTCTCCTTCACATTATAAATAGAGGGTTTGGGGCAGAAGTTGAACAGCTGAACACGAACAGAGAGAGAGAGAACAAAAAATTCAGATCATATTCAAAGAGTTTCAGAATTCCAGAATTATGCAGAATTTGAATGTAGCTTCCAATACAACAATATCATAAGCTACATTGAAAACAGCTAGAACTGTTTGTCTTCCTAGCTGTTCTTGGAAGCGTATTTTTTCTTCCCACGTATTATGTACCTATTTTTTTGTGGGTTTTTGCTCTCCAAGGCTTGTTGTCTTGTGAGAGTGTTTGTTTTGATGATTTCACATTCTTTTTGTAAAACAAATCATATTATTTAGTGAAATCTTTTTTGCCATGAGGCTAGATCTACAAGTATAGGCTTGCAGATTGTTTGGTAACTGTTTGTGCGTATTTTCTGTTCTAAAAACAAAAATCTTTCGCTGTTTTAATTTTCTGACCAATGTATCTTCCATTGTAGCTACAGTAACGAGCTACATTGGAAACTGCATTGATAGTTTGGAGAATCCTAGCTACTATTGTTCTTTCAATTGGTATCAGAGCCGTCTCTTGACATCACTAAGAGTTGATTTTGGTTGTAGCCGTGATGGATTCTCAATATGAGAATATTGTCCGTCCTCCAACTTTGACTAATGCAAATTCTTCTATTTGGAAAGTCATGATGCGTATTTTCATCAAATCAATTGATGAGAGAGCGTGGCTTGCTATTCTGAATGGTTGGATTCCTCCTAAGACTACTGATAATGATGGTGATGTTAAAATCATTAGTGAGGAAAATTGGACCACTCAAGATAGAACCACTGCTTCGTTTAATTCTAAGGCTCTTTCAGCCATATACAAAGTCTTAGATACCAATACCTTTAGGGTAATAGCTAATTATGAGTCTGCTAAAGATGTATGGGAGGCCCTTCTAACCTTGTGTGAAGGACCTGCCAGTGTTCGTGCTTCTAAATTAAGATTGCTTACCACACAGTTTGAAAACACAAGAATGAATGAATTTGAGGATATCATGTCTTATTATGGTAGGCTTCTTGTTATGTCTAACTCTGCTCTTGTTTTGGGTGATCCTATCATCAATGATCGTCTTGTTAGCAAGATGATGCGCACTTTGCCTGAAAGATTTAATGCCAAAATTTGTGCTATTGAGGAAGCTCGTGACATTAACAAAATTGGTTTTGAAAGACTAGCTGGCAT
The DNA here is from genome assembly GCA_013146195.2 of Codonopsis lanceolata. Classification (NCBI taxonomy): domain Eukaryota; kingdom Viridiplantae; phylum Streptophyta; class Magnoliopsida; order Asterales; family Campanulaceae; genus Codonopsis; species Codonopsis lanceolata. Next base: position 79,873,865 of record CM028384.1, read on the forward strand.
TCTACAAAATTTTGAGTTAAACCTCAATGAGCAAATTAAGAACAAAGGCAAATGTGCATCATCTTCTACTTCTTATGTGGAAAGTATTGCTTTTCATTCTGTTGTTGATATCTCTTCTGAATTGATTGAATTGCATAAGGAGATTGAGGAATCTGATTTTGGTGAAGACTCAATCGATTTTTTAACAACAAAGTTTTAAAATATTTTGAAAGTAAAGGGACAAAACAGATCTCCATCTTCTATCACCAAAACAATTTTCAAAACTGAGCCTAATAAATTTCCTCCCAAAGAAAGTTCTTTTCAAACCCCTGAAAAATCTTTTACCAATCCTTTTGTTAAACAGCCTACATCTAGAAGTAAAAATATTGATTCTATTCAATGTAGGGCTTGGCAAGGGTTTGGGCATTATGCTAATCAATGTGCTAATACTTTGAGAAAGAAGGATTTGAATTTTTCTACTACTTTGAGTGATAGTGATGATGAAGATCTAGGTGATCTCATCACTCTCACTGCTGTACACAACTCTCAATTTGATTTTGCAGGATTTTCAGCCAATGTACCTCCGAATGTAGCTTCTTCAGAAACTACATCAGAAGCTACATTGAACAGAAGCTGGGATGATTTTTGCTGTTTTAACTCCTCTGTCACAGAAGATGGTGGAGAATCTGAATCAGACCTGCTGGAAGCTTACAAAGTGTTGTACAAGGATTGGTAGAAAAGGGCTTATCAAGTTACATTGCTTGGAAAGACAAATGATTTGCTAAAAAAGGTAAATGAAGATTAGAAGGAATGTATCACTAGGCTGGAATGTTTGCTGACCAAGAAGGATGTGGAGATTGAAGATCTGAAAGAAGAACTCATCAAAGCCAATGAAACCTTGGAGAAATGGAATTCAAGCCAACACAAAATGGATGATATGTTGAATTCTGGTAAATCTGGTATTGGATTCAGGCCCAAGACGTTTGTGAAAAAAGGTGAAAGTATGTCTACTGAACCAAAACATCCTACACAAAATTTTCAAAATCCAAACTTCTTTGACAAACCCAAAACAAGAAAGAGAAATTTTGTGTGTCACTATTGTCACAAGCTAGGTCATATTCAACCATTTTGCTTCTTTAAAAAGGCTGTCTATAAGGAAGAGGTTAGGCAAGCTTACCTAGTTCGTAACCAAGTGCAACATCAGAAGCAACATCAGCCAAAAACCTTTAAAAAAATGTGGGTTCCCAAAGGTAGTTACAGGAATGCAAGATCCAAGTATTGTAAGCCCTTTGATATATGTCCTGGTGCTAAGTGGTCCGATGATGAATCTGCTCCCACTATAACTGATCTTGGCCACAAAACAGTTGAGGATGATATTTCAGGTTTGCTAGATTTTGGAAATCATGAGCCAATTACACAAACTTCAGAACCTGCAACTACAAATAGTGAACTTGTCCCTGATGATACAGAATCTGCAAGTTCTGGAAATTTAGAAGATGAGATTCAAAATGTTGTTCAGGATGTAGCTCCGAATGTAGCCCGGATGCAACTGCATCAGAAGCTACATCGAAAACTCAGATCTTTGAAATTGAACTGAGCAGATGGCCCGATCAAGCCTAACTGATCGAAGTCATGATATTCCTAGCCGTATACAGAAAGACCATCCAATCTCTCAAGTGATAGGTAATATTCATGATGGCATATACACAAGGAGGAGAGGTAAGGTTGATTCTCACAAAATAACATGCTTATCAAAATATTTTTTAGAGAAGCCTTGTTGCTTTTATTGTTTGCTTTTTAGATATGACTCTACAACTTTTATGGATGCTCCAAATGATCAAAGATTATGGGCTACACATTGATGTGTTAACCTTGTATTTTGATAAAACCAATGCAATTTGTATAGCACAAAAATTCAGTTCAACATTCTCGAACAAAACACATTGATATAAGACACCTCTTTATTAGAGACATGACTGAATAAGGAATTGTTTACATTGAACATGTTGGGACTGAAAATCAACTTGCTGATATATTTGCCAAGCGTCTTGATTTTGAGAGATTTTCCAATCTTTGGAAATCTTTTGTGTTATGTGTGTCATTTGACTTTACACTTAGTTTTAAAAAAAATAAAATTATTAGGCATGCTTACATTTTGTCTTTAGAGGGCACTCTAGATCATTGACTCACATGTTTGTGCCTTTTGTTGTTGCTTGGGAATTGTATTCGAAATCAGTTGTGATTTTTTTTTTTTATAATTCTCACTCTCTCCCTGTTCTTGAGCATGTTTGAAGTCCACAAAGGAAAGAGCTACCTTTAAAAAATCAAGGGTTGTAGCACTTTATCTTGGTACTATGGAACTTAGGTTCTCATAGGTTGATCTTGAGAAAATTAGATACCTTTGAAAGAAAAAGTATGAAAGCTACCTAACGGAAATGAGCTACCTATGAACAAGGTTTGTGGCAATTCTCTTTTGGGACTATGAATCATTGGATTTCATGGGTTGATCAAAGGCAAAATGGCTTCCCTTGGTAAATAGTGTGAAAGGTTCCAAGTGGCATGTTTTTATAGCTTGAAATAAAGTAGAGCTATATTCCTAGGGAAATAAAGTACCTATGGATTTTTGTTGTAAAAAATTTATGATCTTGGGAGAGAAATCTGGTTGAGAAAACAAAAAAATGCAATATTGAACATAAAATCACAATTTTGGTGAATGCATCCCCCAATGCAACTGCATAAGGAACTACATCATTTTGATCTGGTCTTTATCACTTGTGTGTGATTGCATTATTCTTTTGCCTAGCTTTTAGTTATCATGTTTTTAGGCATAAAATTTTAGGACATGCATTGTTGGTAAGGATATCAGCTTGGTGAAATTTTGTCCTAAAATAAACTGTGCAAATCAATTTCCAAAAATCTCCATGTTGAAAATATTTAGTGGATGTCTAATTTTTGTATGGATCTAAGAGGTATTGAATCTGGATATGAGGTGCTCAGTTTTTGCTAGGGGTGTGATCAAGGCATGGTGAACACTTAATTGTGTTTTTCAAAATCTTGGTTTTTTGAGAATTCCTATATGATTGTTTATCCCTCTTGCTTTTTCGGTCAAATAGGGGGAGAAAGGTCAAGCCATTTCTGGTGAGGATGATGACTCTGATTCCTTGTATGCATATGATTGCATCATTGGTATATTCTGATTTGTGTTTAGTAAATGATTTCTGATTTTATACCTTGCACTTATTCAGGGGGAGATGAGATTTTCTAACCATTGCAGGTTAGATGGTTTGATTGATGTCGTTTAAAACACTTGTTATTTGATTTGAGCAAAAAGGCTCAACAAAGGGGGAGATTGTAAGGGTAAAATAGGCATGACCTATTTTGGTTTTGTTTCTCCTTTCTTGGTCATTAAGTATAGGCATTTTTGGTAACAAAATATTCCTAAGATTTTTTGTTTCTTGGTTCTAAAGTTTAGGTGCAATTTTTGGAAACAAAATATTCATTATATTTTGGGTTTCTTGGTCCTAAAACTTAGTAGTAATTTTTGGAAACAAAATCTTTGCAAAAATCTTCCCTAATGCCGTGCCTTAAAGTCCTTGTCCATATGGTAATAAAATCTAGGATTTATGGTAAGTGTATTTAGTTCCTAACTCTAATCCTCTTCCTTGTTGGAGTTTGCTTCCTTTTTTGTAGGTCTCCTTCACATTATAAATAGAGGGTTTGGGGCAGAAGCTGAACACGAACAGAGAGAGAACAAAAAATTCAGATCATATTCATAGAGTTTCAGAATTCTAGAATTATGCAGAATTTGAATGTAACTTCCAATACAGCAATATCAGAAGCTACATTGAAAACTGTTGGAGTTGTTTGTCTTCCTAGCTGTTCTAGGAAGCTTATTTTTTCTTCCCACATTTTTTGTACCTGTTTTTCTGTGGGTTTTTGCTCTCCAAGACTTGTTGTCTTGTGAGAGTGTTTGTTTTGATGATTTCACATTCTTTTTGTAAAACAAATCATATTATTTAGTGAAATCTTTTTTTCCATGAGGCTAGATCTACAAGTATAGGCTTGTAGATTGTTTGGTAACTGTTTGTGCGTATTTTCTGTTCTAAAAACAAAAGTCTTTCGCTGATTAATTTTTCTGACCAATGTATCTTCCATTGTAGCTACAGTAACGAGCTACATTGGAAACTGCATTGATAGTTTGGAGAATTCTAACTACTATTGTTCTTTCAACCACGTTTATAGTAATTTTTGGAATTTTACCACCAATATATCATGATATATTATCTAGTCGAATATGTAAGCTGCTTCAAAATTTGAAAAAGAACATCAATCATTACGTCTCTATTCATGTCTTAAGTTTAAATCGATTTCAAAATCAAAATTACCGCGACAAGGGATGCAAATGGAAAAATAAACTTGAATGAAATTTTCATTTTGATGTGTCCGGTCCAAACCCGACCACAAGTAAAATACGAGCAACCATCACGTGTCAATTATGCACAAGCTCAACTATCATAAGACCTACCAACCTAGCGGGCAAAGTTAGTAAGGTACCGAGTAGAGAACATTACAACTCCCGTTTAAACCTGATCGAGCATAAGCCTTGCATGTTCGACCAGGGGCCATGCCCGAGATTCACACTTGTCAATATCAGATCCACATTATAAAGCCGGGGAAAGCCTTACTCGTCCGGACAAATCCTTATCTGAGCAGGACATACAATTTAGGGGTTTCCTCCTAAACTTGCTAGGTATCTATGGAAACCGAATCTTATAAGGATTTTAGGTCATGGAGGCCTATAAATACCTCTCCATAAACCATATACAAGGTACACACTCTTTCTTGAGCCACTAACATCTGCCAAATTCTCTGTTGACATTACACTTATTTCACTCTCACGCCGAAAGGGGTTCGTGAGGCCAAGCCTTGTATTCCTTTATAGGTGTTATTGTGTTTTTAGACAGAATCAAGGAAAGAATCAAGGAAGCAGATCCAACCCATATATTCTACCCATCGATCGAATGACCCAACCCAAATTTTTGCCACATCACATTCAAATATTTATCAGGCTATTTCTATTACTCGTTCTGTTTCAAAAATATTGTCTCGTTTCATCCAACACATAAATTTTCTTTAAAACTCATAAATCACAATTGGGATAAAATGGTAAAATCAATGATTAATTAAATAAATCACTTAATTAATAACAAGAAAGTTGTTAGCTCGAGAATATTTGAAACGGTGACAACATAAAAGTTTGACCATCATCTTGTAACAATAATACATTATTATTCAATATATGGGTGTGTATCGTGTCTGTGTAGTAGACACTAGACAGAGTGGTTAGTAATAAACTCTCAATAAAAATGTTAATTATCTTAAAAAGAGTGGACAAGTAATACTCCCTTCGTCCCTAAATTATCGTTTTAGTGGACTTGACGGACGGTTTAAAAAATCACATTTAATTTTATTATTAATATTAGTTTGATGTATAGTTCACTTTAAAGTTTATGTGTATATGTTCCATAATTAAAGCAAGATAAAAAAGTAAGGATAAAATGGTAAAAGCATTGTCATAATTTTTTTTTCAAATAAGATAATTATTTTAAGATGAACGAAAAAAAACAGGACAATAATTTAAGGACCGAGAAAGTACTATATAAATCTACTTTAGCGCCGCTCTGAACACCTCATTCTCTCTTACTGGACTACTAGTAATAGTATTGATATTGTTTGAACCTGCCATTCAGATTCTTTAATGCTCCCTTTGTCTCCAAATTATTATTATTTTTTTGTCCGTTTTAAAATAATTATCTTATTTGAAATTTTATTTTTTAGGACAATATTTTTATTATTTTATCCTTACTTTTTCATCTTGTTTTAATTATGGGCCACTGTTGGAATATGTTTCTTGATAATTTAATTATCACCTTGCATATTCTATATATGTTGATTTACTTGCCCCCAATACAAGTGAATCATCACAAGTGGCTAAAAGGTATGCGTACCGGTTAGCGTGACAACTTGTATGATATCACATAGGTCTTAGATTAGATGTGACCTGATCTAGTCCTACCTTCCTATATGATGATCAAAACAGACCACTTGGATGCACTTAGCAGGAAGACCTGCTATGTCAAAAGCCTTGATGATAAAGATCAAAATATCCTTAAGACTCATCACCGCGAGACATGCTACAAGTTAAGCTTTCGCGCGGACATCGCTTCTCTGAATCGGAAGACTTGTTTCCACTGCTCGAAGCATTCCATCGGCAGACTTTAAAATCTGCACGTGCTACAGAGAAAAGTCAAGAAGCTGCACAAATCAAGACAAATACGTTCATGCCTCAAAAAGCCTGACATACTTAAAGCAACAAGACTTTCTCTCACTCAAGTAGTCCGTTAAAGTCAAAAAGCAATTATTTTATTGAACAGACCATCTGACAGTGCAACAGACATCAGACCTACTCTTCAGAGACTTATCAACATAGTCTGACAGACAACGAGTTCCAAGATCTACAGGACTAAATATCTGCTCCAAACAGTCAAAGATCTTATGAACAAAGATCTCTATCCGAAAGTCTTCAACCACTACATCTCCAGCGGATAGAAATCTTCGAGGTGCCGTTTGGTAGCCGGGATTAATGCCAGATAGGATTAATAAGCCAAGTTACCTGATGTTTGGTACGCAATAAATGGTCGGGACTAATAGCACGAGTTATTCGGATAAAGTCATTATCCTCCTCACTATTAATACAAACGGGGAGGGTGGTATTATTAGCGCCCTCACTAAAAAAAATTGGGATTAACATTTATAATCTCAAAACTACCCCCGATATACAAGTGATGATTAATAACGAGGGCACTAATAGTACTGGGATTAATAATACTGCTTATCCTTGTCTGACTACCAAACAAGCCCCGAGTCTTCATCTCTCAACGATCATATTAACTCTCGCCTATATAAATCCTCTCTCTTGCTCATTAAAAATAGGGTGTGAGACTGTAAGAGACAGTGTAAGCGTATTCTAAGATAATCAAACGATACACTGTGAGCAACGAGTAACTCAATCTACTCAAGAACTTCAAAGAAAAGAAATCTTCAAAGAGATCGTCTTCACCAACGTATCTCTTATTTCTACACAGATTGCAGTGAACTCATCCAGATCTTAGCAAAACACCTTCAGTGGATTGCTAGGAAGAAAATCTTGGAAAAGAGAAGAGACTGATCAGAAACTTCAATAGACAGAGATCAAGATCTGAAGATTGATGTTAGATAATGTTTGAAGAAAATGAAGAGCTGTCTGTAGATATTGCATTAATATCTTCAGATTTGTATCCCAATACAAATGCTGTTGATTGTGCAATAATCAATCATCATGGAAGGTCGAGTGTTTTACACTCACTCGTTCGGATATATCTTTATATCTGAACGACCTTGAAAATCCCTTCCTTCTCATGACAGTTTCTTGGTTTCGTCTCCTATTGTCCTTTGCAACTTAAAAATCCTTGAATGGATAATTAAGTAAGGATTGAGACTTAGGAAGACAAAGCCAGAAAAATGGGCATAGACTATTTCGACTGATGTAATATGTAATTTATCTTTGAATAAATTCATATGTTCTTGCTAATACTTTATCTCTCAGTCCTTATATATCTATAAGCTTTTTATAAATGATTTATCTTTAGAAAAGCTATTCTCTAATTGATTTCCTAAAACTTGCATTTGATAGAAGTTTCAAGTGTGCTGTTGTTCTGAACATATATTCGTGTACAGCCACTTCTGACTTCTCCAAATCATAGCCTCTTTACCTTCCGCTATACACACCTTTTATCAGGTTGTTGATTTGTCTAAACAGTTTATCAGCAGAGTTATTACTTCTGCTTTGAGTAAGTCTACCGATAGCCTCTACCGACAGACATACTCAACTTGGTAAATTGTAATTGCCAACTCTTGTTTTTTTTTTTTTTTTTTAAAAAAACAGGGCGGCACCTGCAGAAAATATAAATAAAAAGAAAATTACAAACTAGAGGGGGACAACCAGCCAAACCCAAACAAGGGAGGACAAAGGAGACTGACCTCGGAAAATAAATACAAGAAGTTATTTTTTCCTATAAGTGTAAAAACCATACTTATCCATATGCACAGCCTTCTTGACTGACAGAGGAAGAGCCAAGAAACTGGAGTATATCTTCTGAACAACGTGAATATGAGCTTCCGCAGCAAGCCGATTTGCAGCTTGATTTTGTTCTCTAAAAACATGAGCCAACTGAATATCCCTACTTAAGGCCTTACACTCCCGTAACACATACGTGTACTGCCACGGGGCTGTATGATTATGAACCAAAACATTAATAGCACATAAGGAATCAAATTCAGCCATGACACTGGAGAAACCCAAATCACGACAAAGAATCAAACCATCCCGCAAAGCCGATAATTCTGCTCTCATATTAGTACCTTGCTGATAATGCTAGGAGAAGGCACCAACAAAAACTCCTTTGTCATCGCGAATGATACCACCACCAGTACATACCCCATTAATAGAAGAGCCATCTGTGTTTAGCTTGACAAAACCGCTTGTAGGAGGAGACCACCGCAACCACATACCTTTACATAAAGCCGGACGTAAAATAGGAATATGAATGCTTTGCATGGCATTAGAAGCACTGATTTTACAAACCGCTTTGGGCTTAAAAACGAACATCATATCACGAAGATCACTTAAAATGTTACGGAAGATACGATCAACCGACATAGACAGACCATCAAAATAAGCTGCACAACAAGCCTTCCAAATCTCCCAGCATGAAGCGATGACAATACCAAGCTGACAAGCCCCTAACTGGCTACGTAATTGCCAACTAAACTATGCTTTATGTATATCCAATAGAAAAGTTTTTAAATTGGCATTATAGGCTATTCACCCCCCTCTCTCTAGTCTATTTGAGCATTATTGTGGACCAACAGCCACATACACATGAACTTTAAAATAAACTATATATTAAACTAATATTAATAATCCAGTCAATCTTAAACCGTACGCTAACTTCACAAAAATGATAATTTAGGGACGGAAGGAGTATCTAAATTCGGAGTATTTATTTAACCAAAGGAACAACATGTCATCCCTATAATTTATTTACTCAACATCCTACATTCCTACCTAATATCATGGTTAAGAATACACTCAAATCAAACACAATACATTAAAAATCAATAAAATTATCTATTTGATACTCATTTGATTCAAAATCAAAAAATCCTTCTAACCGTGACACAAACTCCAACACTTTTTAATACCCCACTATATTTATCTTGAAAATCGGTTTGGTGTTCAAATGAAATAAATCAAGTCTCTATTTATAGATAAACATGTGTACTCTTTTTTTATGAAAAAATAAAAATATTTTTTGAATTGCTAAAATACCAAATAAATGATAAAAATAAAAAAGTGGTTGTTTGATTTTGTTTTGATTTGCATCTTAAAATGATATAAATCAAACCAAATCAAATAAGATATTGATTTGATTTTTCTTTGATTCACCGAAGATTTGGAGTTTGAGCCTCCGTTATTCTAGCTCTAGGTCATTCAAATAATCCCATTCCATGTTTCATATTTAATTCTGACATTGTTTGTATACGTGTCCGTGCCATAGATAATGTGTTGGTATGAGATCAGTTCAATGAATGGTCGGGATAAACAAAACCAATAACTGGCAGGGTAATTTAAACAAAACTCACAACTGAAGGTTTTATATATAATTGTAGAGGTGTAATTCAAACATAACTGATAACCGAGGGGTTTATTTGTAACTTACATACTTACGAATCAATCTGGATCGTCAGTTGTATTTAACACAATTCGATCAGAGCCACCAGTTAGACTTTAAGGTATTTTATAATATACTAGTATGCGTGTCCGTGCCATAGGCACGGTATCAATATGCGATTAATTCAATGAATGGTCAGGATAAACCAAGTCCATAACTGACGGAGTAATTCAAATAAAACCCACAACTGAAGGTTGTATATGTAATTGTAGAGGGGTAATTCAAATATAATCATAACTGAGGGGTTCATTTGTAACTCATATGCTTACAATCAATCTGGATCGTCAGTTGTGTTTATCACAATTCGATCAGGACCGCTAATTAAACCCTGAAACTCTTTTATAATATACAAGTTCAGGGACCAAATTATATATTAATCCTAAAATTTATTAGCAAAATTTTTAGAATGTTAAATGGGGTTGAGATGAGTGTGGAAGCGTGGAAATTCGGGTTGGGTGTGGGGGCTCCAAGGGTAGAAACCCCGGAGCTGGATCAAGGTTATGTGGTACACTGTGGTGACTGATACTAAAAAATTGTCACGTTTTGGCCTTAAAAGTAATCATAAAAGTGTCATTTATGTCATTTAAAATGTCACTTGTATCATAATAAAATTTTGAAAAAAATACTTCATCTGTTTTCAAATTATCATCCGCTTTCAAATTATCATCTGCTTTGACCAGGCACATCGTTTAAAAAAATTAATTGACTGTATTATAAATATTGGTGAAATGTGTAGTATTATTTAATGCCATTGAACATGTGGTCATAAGTAAAATAGGCAAAAAAAAAAGTAGGTGTGAAGTGGTAAACATGTTTTCCTAAAAGAGAAAGTTTTGAAAGAGGACAATTATTTAGAACAGACGAAAAATGAAAGGAGGATGATAATTTGAAAACGGATGGAGTATTACTTAACTGGGTATAGAGATATACGACTAACAGTGTTGCTCGGTCACTATAGGAATCCAAGGTAGTTAGCTGCTATCTTATGGGTAGGGCCCCTGCCGCCTGGCGGGCATCCTAGTACATGAACCGGGCATGGCCCAATCTTACTCATGGAGAAGATATGATAAGTTCACTAATACTCGGGTGTAGAGGAAGGTTGACCGGGCAGGGCCCTATCTGCTCACCTGGCGAGCAGATTTTGTCAAGCAATCCAAAAACAATTTGTATAAATAAGCATATTAACAATTTAATGAAAGAACTTGCCTTTCTATTGATAAGATGATAACGGTCCCAACAGGGTTGAGGGTCTTGCCCGCTAGTGCATTAGGTCGTCCGAATAGTTGTAAAGATATTTGGGCTTTTCTGTTTGCAGGCAGTCCCCCTACTTTCCGACTATAAGTGTTTTCCTTGAGGTCGGGAAGTAATTATGGTCGTTGTAGTTTTCCTTCTAAGGAAATCTGGGTTGGCACCAAGAGTGTGCCTAAGGCGCTCAGCGCGAGCGAAATCAACTCCAATGAAGAGGGTGTCATGGTTCTCACGGTTACCAAAGCTTAGTTGACTTGGTTTGAGCACCTGAAAATTTAGTGCATCATTTGCGAAGCAAACATAGTCCCTTTTTTGAATAAAATTGGGGTATGTATTCTGCATTTAATTTTATGATAATAAGATAGTGTACATGCTAGCGATTTATATAAATGACAATAAATAAATATTGTTATTAGCATGGTTGGGGAAAATAACATCAGTATTGATATTATGTGTTGTATGCGGTCAAAACATGATTTGTATAGGGAGTTCATGCGCGAGTTTAGGTATAGTGGTGAATAAAGTAACTTCATTATCATTTGTCATGCTTGGACAAATAAATAATAAAATATAGAGTACAATTAACTCAATTTAAATGTCAAATTTGATAAGTGAGCGAGTATACACTTTCTTTTTTCATGCGCGGCCGGGGATTAGTAAAATTATAAGGCGCGTAAAGGCAGTGTCATACATATGGTCGCAGATGCAAAATATATTTAATTGCATGCATTGGGGCAGTATAGCATAACATGTATCATCATGGTGGACAATTTGATGTAAGCATAGTATAGTTACGAGTATAAATGTATTATAATTACTCTGATTTATGTCGCATAATAATTGTCACAGCTGAATGTCATGCATTAATCACCAATTAATAATAATTTTAATCGGTTACTACAGTTATCATGTCAAGTCGTCATGTCATATGTATTTATAACATGTTAATTTATTTGATATTATAGTTATCTCGCATAGCGCCGAGTTATAATCGTCAATTATTAATTTTCATAATCAATAATTTTAAGGAAATTAATGTCCCAAAATTATAATTAAATCGGGGCATATACATATTGCATACATATTTTACGCAAATTATTGTGTCTCATGTTAATTTGGAATAATAAAGTAATCATGCGCATCATTTAAAAACTTTAATTTATGTTTCGTTAACTAATTACTTGTTAACAACATAAAATACGAGGTCATATAAGCAAAATATGCAAATATGGAGGATAAAAATGGAAAGAGTCCACCTGATGATTGGCTCTGAACCGGACAGAAAAGTGGTGAACCGGGTCATGGACCCTTGCTGTGAACCGGGACTAGTTTGACTGGGTTGTTAACCTCTTTTGACGATATGTAACGGAGGCTAACGGAAATTAACTGAACAATAAGGTACTGAGTGGAACTTGACGAAACCAGGGGGAATTGAACGAAAATGACTCGGAGTTTAGGTCATGGATGACATCAGCCGTCCGCAATGACGCAGAAAAGTACAAAGCGTCAACTCCAGTTGATCGGCGCGTAACCGGCGCGTTAGATGTCGCCCAGTGAGCTAGTCACTTCAAGCGGCGTGTATGGGGGCGTGAATACTTGGATGGACGCGATTTCTGCGGTGTCGAACTCGCCTTCTCAAGACGCAGATGCTAGTGGTGTTGGATTTTTTTTCATCTTCCGGAACGGTGCTGATCTGATAAGCCGGAGATCTGCCGGCGCGTTACCATAAAACACCACCTTCAGCAACTTGTGGTGGCGCGTGAACGAGCGTCAGAGCTCTGATGGCAATGATTTTAATGCCGCCAGACTCGTCTTGTCAAGGCGCATTCCATGGCCATGTCTAATTTCTGTTACATGCTTTCTTTCTCTGCCCAGTATGCATGAAAAGTGTGTTCGTTGTTGTGTGTTCAATGGTGTTCCGGCATCCCATGAACGGAACTTCGTCGTGGCTGTTGGAGTTCGTGGCTAGAGTCGTTTCCCGGCAACGGAACCAAACTGATGCGGCAAAAATATCAGTATACCGGGGGTGCCAAAAGTCGTCGATGTACGTGAATCGTTCGTTGACTGTATTGGTGACGAAACAGTGTCGTTTGAGTCGGATATCTGACTATATGTATGTCTCCTGCAAGATAAGCACCGTGAGTGGTGGGGGATGCCCCCCAAAACCCTCCGACGTGAGAATCAGTACAGTATGAAAAATATAGGAGGGCGCGTAGCCCCCGTGTGTGGAGTGAGAATTGTAAAGGAGAGAACGTCTGAGAGTCTGTCCTACTATGAGATAGTAGGGTTTATTTATACATGAGGGGTTAGGATTTACTTGTCATGCATGGGCCAAGCCCATGGTATTCAGTAGTCCTGTAAAGTATAATGTGCGAATGTAGTGGAAAGCCCCCTCGCCTAAGTGAGGCCCAAAAGCCTTTGAAGGCAGATTAAATATAGGCACTTCAATAATTATTTTAAAATGGACGAAAAAAAAAAACAGGACAATAATTTAAGGACTGAGAAAATACGATATAAATCTACTTTAGCGCCGCTCTGAACACCTCATTCTCTCTTACTAGACTACTAGTAATAGTATTGATATTGTTTGAACCTGCCATTCAGATTTTTTAATACTCCCTCCGCCCCCAAATTGTTATCTTATTTTTCTTTTTTGTCTGTTTTAAAATAATTATCTTATTTGAAATTTTCTTTTTTAGGACAATATTTTTATCATTTTATCCTTACTTTTTCATCTTACTTTAATTATGAGCTACATACAAATGAGTTTTAAAGTAAACTACATATTAAACTAATATTAATAATCCAATCAATCTTAAACCGTACGCCAATCTTAAACTGTGCACTCAAATCAAACACAACACATTAAAAATCAATAAAATTATCTATTTGATACTCATTTGATTCAAAATCAAAAAATCCTTCTAACCGTAGCACAAACTCCAACACTTTTTAATACCCCACTATATTTAGCATGAAATCGGTTTGGTGTCCAAATGAAATAAACTAAGTCTCTATTTATAGATAAAAATGTGTACTCTTTTTTTATGAAATAATAAAAATAATAAAAACATTTTTTGAATTGCTAAAATACCAAATAGATGATAAAAAAAAGTGGTTGTTTGATTTTGTTTTGATTTGCATCTTAAATTGATATAAATCAAACCAAATCAAATAAGATATTGATTTGATTTTTCTTTGATTCACCGAAGATTTGGAGTTTGAGCCTCCGTTATTCCAGCTCTAGGTCATTCAAATCATCCCATTCCATGTTTCATATTTAATTCTAACATTGTTTGTATACGTGTCCGTGCCATAGATACTGTGTCGGTATGAGATCAGTTCAATGAATGGTCGGGATAAACAAAGCCAATAACTGACGGGGTAATTTAAACAAAACTCACAACTGAAGGTTTTTATATGTAATTGTAGATGTGTAATTCAAACATAACTGATAACTGAGGGGTTTATTTGTAACTCACATACTTACGAATCAACCTGGATCGTTAGTTGTGTTTAACACAATTCGATCAGAGCCACCAGTTAGACTTTAAGGTATTTTATAATATATTAGTATGCGTGTCCGTGTCATAGGCACGGTATCGATATGAGATTAATTCAATGAATGGTCGGGATAAACAAAGTCCATAACTGACGAGGTAATTCAAATAAAACCCACAACTGAAGGTTGTATATGTAAGGCTCCGTTTGTTTCACGGAAAATGACTTCCGGAAAACGTTTTCCTCATTTTCCGGTGTTTGGTAACCTTAGGAAAATGAGTCAACATAAAAGGTTTTCCGAGTCAACGGAAAATGAAGGCTTCTTTTCCGGAAAATGACTAACGGATTCATTTTCCGTAAGTCATTTTCCAAATGTTCGGGCACCCTCCGCCTCCTTTTACAATTGCACATATTTACTTACACACATAATATTTCACTCAACAAATAAATTGTTTAGAAATATAAATAAAGTTTGTGCATACTATTTATAAATTATAATTTTAATAAATGTTTACTACGTTCTAAAATTAGTGTCACCTATATTATTTATGGACATCCTAACCATTGTCAATTTTCTATTTTAAAACGTTTTTTTTCATATTAATTATCAAAAAAATTATGTAATTGTAAGATTGAAAAACGATAGACATTGATTTGACACCACTAATGATAAATTGAGGGTTACTAAAGAAAAATTACTTAAAGTTCAACATTATTTTATATTCAATATGTACATTAATATTGTAATATTTTTTTTTGTATTTATTCATATATAGTTTTCCGTAACATTTTCTAGGGACATCCTAAACATTGTCTATTTTCTATTAAATTTTTTTTTTCATATCAATTATCAAACAAAAATTATTTTTAATTGTGAGATTAAAAAAATGGATTTTATTAAAAAAAAGATGGTCCTTATTGATTTTCTAGGTACATCTTAAACATTGTTTATTTTCTATTTTTATTTTTGTATTTATTCATATATTGTTTTTCGTGACATTTTTCTGTGTGTTTGCCAAACACCCGTAAATGTTTTCTGACATATTTTTAAAAAATTTACCAAACACCTAAAAATGAAATCTTTTGATTTTCCGGAAATCATTTTCCTGAAATCATTTTCTGGAAATGATTTTCTGTGAAATAAACGGAGCCTAATTGTAGAGGGGTAATTCAAATATAATCATAACTGAGGGGTTCATTTGTAACTCACATACTTACAATCAATCTGGATCATCAGTTGTGTTTATCACAATTCGATCAGAACCATCAATTAGACCCTGAGCTCTTTGATAATATACAAGTTCAGGGACCAAATTATATATTAATCCTAAAATTTATTAGCAAAATTTTTAGAATGTTAAATGGGGCTGAGATGTGTGTGGAAGCATGGAAATTCGGGTTGGGTGGGTAGAAACCGCGAAGCTGGATCAAGGGTATGTGGTATACTGTGGTGACTGATACTAAAAAATTGTCACGTTTTGGCCTTAAAAGTAAGTCATAGAAGTGTCATTTATGTCCTTTAAAGTGTCACTTACATCATAATAAAATTTTGAAAAAAATACTTTATCCGGTTTCAAATTATCATCCTCTTTGACCAGGCACACCGTTTAAAAAAAATTAATTGACTGTATTATAAATATTGGTGAAATGTGTAGTTTTATTTATGACGTTGAACATGTGGTCATAAGTAAAGTAAGCAAAAAAAAAAAAAAAAAGGTAGGTGTAAAGTGGTAAACATGTTTTCCTAAAAGAGAAAGTTTTGAAAGAGGACAATTATTTAGAACAGACGAAAAATGAAAGGAGGATAGTAATTTGAAAACGGATGGAGTATTACTTATAACCCTTAAAACTGTAACTTCATACCCTAAAACCAAGGTTCTAAAAATCGTTAGGTGACCGCTAGGCGACACACTAGCGCCTAGCGCCTAGGGGACTAGTCAGAACATAATCGAAGTCTAGAATTAAGGCATAATTACTATTTTTTGATAATTTATATCAAAGATCAAACACATTGACTACAATGTTTTTTATGTTTGTCATTTTATCAAACATTTGTCTATATTTATAAAATGAACAAAAATATACAAACCTACCATTAATCCTGATTCTCAACAACCACAAAGCAATAAACCAGCCAAGTTTCAAATTATCTTCCTCTTTGACCAAGCACACTGTTTAAAAAAATTAATTGACTGTATTATAAATGTTGGTGAAATGTGTAGTTTTATTTAATGCCGTTGAACATGTGGTCATAAGTAAAGTAGGTAAAAAAAAAAAAAAAGATAGGTGTAAAGTGGTAAACATGTTTTCCTAAAAGAGAAAGTTTTGAAAGAGGACAATTATTTAGAACAGACGAAAAATGAAAGGAGGATAGTAATTTGAAAACGGATTGAGTATTACTTATAACCCTTAAAACTGTAACTTCATACCCTAAAACGAAGGTTCTAAAAATCGTTAGGCGACACACTAGCGCCTAGCGCCTAGGGGACTAGTCAGAGCATAATCGGAGTCTAGAATTAAGGCATAATTACTATTTTTTGATAATTTACATCAAAGAACAAACACATTGACTATATTTTTTTTTATGTTTGTCATTTTATCAAACACTTGTCTATATTTATAAAATGAACAAAAATATACAAACCTACCATTAATCCCGATTCTCAACAACTACAAAGCAATAAACCAGCCAAGTTTAGAACTAATATATATATATATATATATATATATATATATATATATATATATATATATATATATATATTACTTCACCTACCTACTGCCCCTACAACCCATAGTCTAACATATCCTCCCTAATCCCTTCTTATTCTAAATTTTGAGTCTCGAGACAGCCCCCTTTTTCTTTATCTTTTTTTCTTAACCTTTCTTCTATCTATTTGGCAGACAGACAACCCTTTTTTCTTTTTCTTTTTTTCTCTCTCTTCGGCAGACCGACGTACTCTTCTCATTTTTTCATCTTCCAATCTCTTTCCTTCTAGATCAAACCCTTTAATCTATCCCCTCTCTCATCCCACCGAATATCCACAAAATCAAACCCCTTTTCTTTCTACCTCCCTCCCTTCCTTCTCCAGTTCGCCCCCTTCCTTCTCCAGTTCACCCCTTTCCTTCTCCGGTCACCGCATGCCACAAAATCAAAGCTACAAAAATAAATTAAGATCGGCGAGGTTTGGCGTAGGCGCCGACTTGGTATTAGGCGTCGACTAAGAACGTCGCGTCGGTAGAGAAGGGTTAGCGCCTAAGCGGGGTTTAGGCGGAGCTAGGCAGGGAGTTTTAGAACACTGCCTAAAACCGTCACTTTTGACATTAAAATTGAAAACGGTCACTTTCAGTTTTAGCATTAAAAAGTGTCACTAATTGGCCCTACAAGTTCCACGTTGCATCTTTAATGAAAATTATCATTTTTTTTCCTTAAAACCGTAACTTTATGCACTGCAACCATTATTTTTTATCTTAAAAAGTGTCACTTTTGGCATTAAAGAGTCACTTTTGATCACAAAGTGTCAATTTGCATTATAAATCTAAACCGTCACTTTTGACCTTGAAAATGTTACTTTTAGCTTTAAAAGTGTTACTTTTAACCCTTTGCATTTCTAATGAAAATTATGACTGTTTTGCTATATCTTGTCATTTTCTGCCATGAAACCATCACTTTTGACCTTTAAAGTACCACTTTGAATCTTTAATAAAATTATTATTTTTCCTAAAATCTGTCACATTATGCCCTATACCATCAATTTTAGTCTTTAAAGTGCCACTTTTGGCATTAAATGTATCACTTTAGACTCACGAAGTGTCATTGTATTAAAAATAAATGAATGGTTGGGATAAACAAAACCAATAATAACTGATGGGGTAATTCAAAAAAACTCACAACTGAAGGTTTTATATGTAATTATAGAGGGGTAATTCAAATATAGCTAATAACTGAGGGGTTCATTTGTAACTTACATACTTAGGAATTAATCTGGACCGTCAGTTGTGTTTAACACAATTTGATCATGGCCACCAGTTAGACCCCGAGCTCTTTTATAATATATACTTGTACTCTTGCCCGTGCCGATGGCACGACACCAGTTTGAGAATTTATCAATAAATGAAATAATGAGGAAATGAACCCAAATACCTAAAAAAATAAAACATTTTACTTCGATATTTATTTTATAAGAAAACCAAGAAATAAATATTTTAAGTGTAACTACTGTTTAAATACAAAAAGAAAATTTTATTATTTTCTCAATAACGAAAACTCAGTCTTCTTTTTCTGGGGGGTTTTTGCTTTGCTTTGTAAACATGAAATGCAATAACTTTGTCAATTATTTCCACCTACACATGAGATAAAGAAAATTAAAACATATTCAATTAACCAAATTTTCTGTTTCATCTACAAAACTTGAATCCTCTCACATATTATCATACAAAATCTAACAGGCGACGAAGATGCATTTGATCCAAATTAATCAACCCTAAAAGCTAAAAAAAAATGGCAATTAAATCAATGGAAACCAATACACATACCCCAACAAACGAAACCACAACAATGTGAAGATGTCCAACATTCTATAAAAATAAACTCGTGCTCGTGCCGATGGCACGGTGCCAGTAAGAGCGTGATCAATGTATGAACCGAGCATGATGAAAAAAATTAATCAATAAACTACAACTAAATATTTGTAAAACCGTAAAAATCTCTTTGCCCGGAACGGAGTGATTAATTAATAATTTGTACACGAAACTGCGGACCGACAAAAAAAACGGGTCGGACAAAACTTATGAATTTTTTTATTTGTATAAGAAATTGCGAGCCGGAAAAAAATTAAATTGTCGAACAAAAAAAGGGGCCGGAAAAAAATTAAATTGATTAAGTTAATCACGATAACAATTAAAAAGAAAAAAAACAAATATTTCAAATTACAAAACTTACGATTTTTTTATTTGTATAAGAAATTGCGGGTCGAAAAAAAAATTAAATTGATAAAGTTAATTAAGATAATAATTAAAAAGAAAAAAATTAAAATACAAATATTCAAAACTTATCGCTGGACTAAAATTAAATTGATTAGTTATACGCGTTAAAACAATAAATCTCAGTAAAACAATATCGGTAAAACCATAAAACAATAAATGTAAAACTGTAAAACCGTAAATAATAAGTAAGCCGTAGAATATGTCTTTATTGGAACAGTTATCTATTTTTGGAAGAAAAAGAAGCAGTAAAATTGGAAAAAGTAAATGTCTTTCGCCCGTTTACAATTTAGATTAAATGTAGAGCGTATGATTGCAGTAAAAGAATTAATTTCAACTTGTAATTAGCTTTTACCAATTACACGCGTGTTTTGGCATCTCTGTGCCTATGACACGGTGCCAGTATATATGATTTCGTCAATTCAAATGACTGTACCTAAATAGAAGGTGCTATTTAAAAAAATATTACAGTTGAGGGGTACATTGCTTCAAGTGATAGTTGAGGGACTGATATTTTATAAGGGGTGTTTGTTCAAAAGACTAATCGCATGGTACGACTTTGTAATATGAAGATAAAATATAGGGAGGAGAAAAATTGGTGACTACTGATAATATTAATTGTAGGGGGTTAAAAATGGATAATTACTCACTCATGTGAATATGAGGGTGAATTTCAACCGTTAAATTTTAAAAAATAATTTAATCTCAACCTCTGAATAGCCCTAGCCAATTACTTAATTGTTTTATAAGGAAGCATAATTCTAACAGTATAAGGAAACTCAGAGGAGGTTACCAAAATAAATGACATCCGTAGGATGATAGTAAAAAAAATTAAATCCTGACCTCTAAATAGTTCCAGTCAATTACCTAACTTCTTTATTATATATATATATATATATATATATATATATATATATATATATATATATATAATCTTTACAATGTTCAACTTTTTTTAACTCATAGAATCAACTTGTTAGGTTTTTATATTCACAAGTAATTATGAGGCAAAAGGTTCGATTTGAATATGTAATACAACGTCATATAGTTTGTAGTTTTTATGACGATAGAATGAATTAGATTTTGAGATTTGTGTTTATTCTATTGAATAGAACACTCACTCCCTTTGCTATTGATTGCATAGTTGAATCTCGTTAGAGGATCTTTGAAGGATTTGATTAAATTTAGGAAATCAAAAAAAATGATGAACGAATGAAAAAGAAAAAAACAACAAAAAGAAAAAAAATGTGAAACAACTCAAACAAGTAAGTGAAAAAGTAAAAATTACATACCAAAAAAAGACCCAACAACAATGGTGGACAAGCACCACAACAAATTGAACAAAGTTATTTTAACCAAACAATTTTGAAATCTTAAAGATCCATCTTTTATGACCCCAATATGGAAAGAATGGAATGCTTTCTAGACGGTTTTTAAGAGCATTAACCAGTTGAAAAGTTTTGGATGGCCAAAGCTCAGCCTAATTAGCATGGCATAAATGTCTAAACCAATGAACGGTTGATGTCTTTTCCCTTTGCAATGATGGAGCACGCCAATATCGCAAAAAGTAGTTCATTCAACCGATCCAAATATATTCTAACACAAAAAGTGTATTACTCCTGTACCACCAACTATATAATCCATGAATGACACATATCACGTATTTAAATATGTTTTGTGATATACGAGTGATATACTTTTGTATTACAAAAAATCTTAAATTAACTTAGTTTACGCAATTTCTATCATGTTCCTTATATTGATGCTTGCTCGATAAATTCTATATTATTGCATTATTGTTTTAAATTACCAATAAGGTCTCGATTTGTATACGAAAATCGAATCAATTCCATGGAATTGAGTTCATGTAATTGATTAATAGTGGTTGGTATCGTCATAATTTTATTTGGAAATTAAAATAAATTAATGAAATCTTTGAATTGATTCCTAAAATTTAAGAAATCATAATTCTGATGGAGGAGGTGTAATTTGGATTCCTAATAGTAGTTAGAATCCATATAAAATGAAAATTATATCCTTCTATTAGATCAAATATTTGTTTTATATTTAACATGTTTGGTACTATATAGAAGAATAAAATAGTAATTATTTTAGATAAGTAGCAACATGTATTTTCTCAAATTGTTACATATGTTCAAGCTTTTATTTGAACCATCTTCATCATAACATGAACTTGTTTTTAAAATAATTAATTTAATAAAATTTTCTTACTTTATTGATATTGAATAATTTAAAATTTTCACCTTAATTAAAAAAGAATGAATTAGATATTCTGTGGTCAGCAGTAATATTATTAATATCTAATTTTTATTTTGAAAGTTATTAAAAAATATTTATTTATTTTGGGTAATGTTGTCAATTGTCTTAATTTTGTGGTTGCATTTCAAGTTGTTGTGTTTTTAACCAAACAATATAATAGAATTTTATATTGCGCGTACTCCCTCGTATCAAAATTATTGTCTTACTTTTCTTTTTCGTCCGTCCCAAAATAATTATCTTATTTGAAAATTTCTCCTTAATTTAATTTTGGGTCATATATTCATGGGTTTTAAAGGAAACTACATATTATTCTAATATTAATAATTAATTCAAATGTGTTTTCTTAAACCGTGCGCCAAATCAATCCAAATGATAATTTTAGGATCGGAAGGAGTATTAGTAATCACATTTCTTTATCTTATCAAACACTTTATGTGAATTATTTTTTCATATATTTTCATGGAATCATATTACTAGCATTCGATTCTACGGAACTGATTCTATACCGTGTACCAATGGAGGCCTAAATGTTATGAGATTAAAAATTAATTTATAAGTAAATTATTGGATGAACAAATAATGTATCATCTAAAAAAAATTTAATTGTATTTAAAAGAATTTGGAATATTAATAAATTATTTTTTTAATAATACAATAAAGTATTAATATGAGTTCATGGTAGAAAGTGAGGCATGCTCCTGAGATGCTCTATGACAACTGACAAATCTAGGTTAGGGTTTCCTGAAAGAGGTCAATCACTCAATTGCAAACGTAATCCTTACTCGATATAGGTATAAACAACTGTTATTATTGCAGTTAATGATATGATCTTTCCCAAAGAGGTGTAGTGAAGTTTTTTGGTTTTTAGTAATTGCCAAAAGGCTATATTAATTTAAGCGGGTCTGCCTGCTTGTCTGAAAGATTTGGCAAAATCTAGATGCCTCTTATGGCTCGCACTAACATCGACACCTGTCCTAAAGTCTACCCTACTTCCCAATTCAAGCTAAAAAGATCAAATTATTTAAAGCATTGAGATGTGGATTCTAAATTTTTTTTTTATAAAAATAATGTTAATTGGCTAAACTGTGTCGGCATCTGATTGGATAAGCTAGCTAGTAGCTACAATCAAATCAAGGACAGCCAGCTAAAGCTCAATTAAACACAAATTCAAATCTTTATCACACCGTCAGTTATGTTTTACTCTTCCGTTCCTAAATTATCGTCTTTTTTTTTTTATCCGTTTTAAAATAATTGTTCAGTTTTAAATTTATTTTTTTAGAACATCACTTTTATCATTTTATCCTTATTTTTTCACTTTACTTTAATTATGTGTCACATGAGCTTTAAAGGAAAGTACATATTAAACAATATAAATAATCAAGTCAATTATTTTTTTTTTAAACTGTACGTCGAATCAACTAGGACGATTATTTAGGGACGGAGGGAGTACTGTATATCTTAGGTCTGGTGCACCGTTCTGAAATCGCAGCTTTTTCTAAACGTAACGTTTTTAAAACACAGTATTTTCAAAACATATATTTTTATAAATATATTTGAAAAACTATTTCAAAACGCAATTTTTATAAATATATTTGGAAAACTATTTCAAAACGCTATTTTTATAAATAAAATAGTTATAAACGCAACATATTTTTAAAACGCTCCAAATTGGAGCGTTTTAAAAAGATGCGTTGTAAAATACTGCATTGAAACCATTTTAAAGAGAAAACACTGTATTTTTTACCTGCGTTTTGGTCAAAACGCTCCACCAAACAAGCACTTTGTATCTTATAGAATTACTCTCTCACACACAAATAAGTGTTGGTTTAACGAAAAAAATAAAAATTCTAAAATAAGTGTTATTATAGGATCTTAAGAAATATTTATTCATATTTTGTCAAAACTATTCTTATTTTATTACTTTAAAATTAAATGATGTTAAAGAAGGAAATGTTAAAAAAAAAATAGAAAAAATACTAGTGCAATTAATTAAACTATATTAAATGAACTTAAATAAGTATATATAAGTATTTTTATAAAATTTCTTAAATTTTTTAATTTGCGATCAAATTATTAAAACAACACTTATTTTGAAACGAAAGGAATATAATAATAGTCTAATAGAGGTGTACTTATTAACTGAGGTTTGTCAAGTTTCATTGAACCTTAACCCAACATGAGTACTTGTTATGTTACCCTTTATCATACTCGTTTTCCATTAATTCTTGCGACGACACGTAAACAATTAAAATTCAACTAGACATTGATCGATTTTGAAGAGTGAAAAAAAGATTTCAAGTCTTCTTGTTATGATCTTGTTGAGGAACATAATATTTGTGATAAGATGATTAGCTCCGGCAACTTTTGAGCACAAGTTCTATAAACTTGTATATAAAATAGTGCTATATATATGTGTGTGTATATATATGTATATATATAAAAGATATGTAATGTTTCAATGGTTATTTTCTTTCAGTAACGTTACTATTTCCTCTGTTTTAATATATATGACGTTTAAGTGTAATTTGAGAAAAAATATAGAATTATTTAAAGAGTGATGTTAAGAGAAAATAAAAAAATAATCATGCAACTCATTAATAATAATTATACTTAAATAAAATAGATCAACATTTTTAATAGGTTTCTTAATATGTGTGCAAAGTTTCTAAAATATGATTAATTTTGGGACGGATGTAAGTATTCATTAGATCAAAAATAAAATGATGACGGATGAGATTTAGATAATGCAATTAATTTATCTGAAAAAGAATACCAACAATTAATTATATTATCTAAATAATCAATAAATATTAAATTTTATTTTATTTTTGATCGAATGGATAAATAAATGGTAATGATGAAGGATTAGTGAGAGAAGAATTCATTGAAAACACATGAATATATTTAAAACGTTTTTTTTAATATATTGGAATAAAGTGAAATGTATATAGGAAATGTTAATTAAATAAAGCATAGTAAACGGAAACATAAAATAAAATTGGTGATGCATAGAATTGGTTTATTTAATCATAGCCATAGGGCTTAGGAGTTAGGGTGGGGAGTGGGGAACAAAGACACTATTCATAGTCATTTAAAATCATGTTAATTAACAATGCTCGCCGCCCTTTTAAGAAAGTCATTCCCATTTTGGAATTGGGATAGCGATTGGATTAACCACATCTGTCATGTGTTGTGGACCGTTCAAAACCACTTGTAAATATTCAACCCATCCCCCTCACTTAAACCCACTTTTACCAATCAATTTGTATCTAAATAGTAAATACCCAATAATTTGGATCCACTAGAATTCCTTCATTAACTCAATAATTGCCACAATATAAACTAAATACTAGTTTTTCATGATGAACTTTCTAATCTGGTCATACTATGACATTCTATTTTCAGAAAAAAATTATTCGAGATGTTTAATTTAAACATTTCTTTCAATATTATGGTTACAATTTCTTTAACATTTCAGCTTTATCCTTAATATTTGATATTTACGTATTAATAATTAGCTCAAATATTTTTATAATTACAACCAACTTTAATATTAATTATATATCCATTAATTTTGGAACTCTCATTATTTTGGTTAGGGAACTTTTAAAGTACTCTCTCTTTTTCAAGCAAAAAATCAACTTTTTATATTTAGATGTTCTACTTAAATATTTAACTTTAAAAAGTTATACCTACATTGTCCATAATCTTTCAACTTTAACTCTAAATACGTTACAAGTATTTTGTTTATATTCAAACATTCTTTTAATTATAACTAACTAGAGGAATATAATTCTTTAATATATTAATTTTATTGAAGCAATTTTTTTAATGTGATTATATTTTACTAAAATCAAATTCATTGTCCATATAACAGGTGACAAGCTTGATATCGTAAATAATCTATATATAAAATGATGACAATGATTTTTCTCGCTTAAATTACTTACCATAAATAAAACTTAAATGTGACTTTTCATAACTTAAAAATATAATAATAAAGAAAGCTCTTCTCCATTCCTTTTCATGCAAGTCCATTCTTCTAATTAGTTACTCCTATTTCATATATAGTCCATAGAAAATAACTTTGCAGAATTTCTTTCGATCCATGATTAAATTGGACAAAAACATCCAATTGTAGGAAAACGGAAAGGGACCGCAGCGTCGCAATCAAAAGAAACAGTGGTGAGTATTTTAAAATGTCAATAATGCATATCAATCAATCATTAAATTGGACAGAAGACACAATAAAATTCGCACCGTGCGACTATGTTAACTGCATGTCTAATTCTCAAACAATCCTCAATACGGCCCTTACGTTTCTTATCTACCTTATCTAATTGCGCGGTTGCCTCTTTTCGTTATTGCAAAAATTTAGTATACATGTATTTTATGCGAAATATTCTTTTGCTTAATTTATAGCGTGTTGATCTATTGAATTGCGAGACTAGGTAAGATGGTTTTATGGACTTACTCATTGTTTTTGTCTTATTAAAAGCTACTCCTTATGTTTTTAAAAATGATAATTAAAAAAAGATATTGATGTGATAAAAATTTAGTTTGAGTCGTCCGATTGATGCGTAGAATATCTGGGCTTGATATGCTTCCTTAAACATGTTTAAAAACACGAAATCACCTAAAGTGGAAGTAAAAGACTTGGTCTCGCGAAACCACTCCGGTGTAAGAGTAAGTATCGTATGAGAGTCAAAAAACAATTTGACAAATGTTATAGGCTCAAGAAAGTGTGTGTACATTGTTTAGGGTTTATGGGAGTCCAGATTTCCTGTACCACTTGTGTGTATCACAGGTGTACCATTTTTCATCTCAATCATTGCATCCCAACTATTGCATTTTAACCAAGGGTTGAGATGAAAAGTGATATATCAGTGGTACAGAAAATCTGGACTCGGTTTATGGAGAGGTATTTATAGGCACTCAATGACATATAATCCTTGTGAGATTCGGTTTCCATAGATACCTAACAAGTTTAGGAGGAAACTCCTAAATTGTAGGCGTGACAAGTGGCTGGCCGCGAGAATATAAGAGCAGATTAGGTAAGTATCCTGCTCGGCCAGGTTTAGACATGAGTTTTCTTGTTCTTTACTCGGTACCTTACTAGCTCTGTCTGCTAAGCTGGTAGGTCTCATGCTAATTGTGTTCGTGACTGGCACGTGACGATCGCTCGTGACCGGGTTTGGGACGAGCACATCAATAGCCCCTAGCTCCTTATCTGGCGAGCATTTATGCTCGGAGCGAGAAACGCCCATGTTCGGTGCTGTGGTTCTTGTATCGGGCTCCCACACTTGTGAATTTCTGAGAGAATTATGACTGGGTTGGAAGGCAGACTCATAGAATGTTCTGGAACCTTGGCTGGTGGACAGCTGGAGGATACTGAGGAAGCTTTGCCGTTGGAGAGTAGTGGGGCGAATATGTGAACAGACTCGTGAACCGTCACTGCCGTTATAGCCGTAGTGGGGTACGAATCACGAGGCATCGCATTTAATTCAAGTGTACAGGTCGTGACATCAACCGATGTGACGGCTTTTTAGCGTTTGGTTATGGGGGCAAAACCGTTGAGTTTCTGCCTATAAAAGCCAAGGCCCCTTCCCCCATTTCACTTTTCACCATTTTTGAGTTTTTAGAGAGAGAATTTCTTGTGTTTTGTTGCAACAATTCTTGAAGCTTCTCTGAATCCGGCGCCTTTGCTCTTCGACTCCAACCGCTCTCTTGCTTCCAGCATTCCAAGTCTTCCGTTGTTTCTGTTTTCACAGCGTTTGTGCAGAAAACTGCTCCAAACCAATTTGACAGTAAGTTTTCTTACCCCTTTTCTAGGTTTCTTTAGTTCCTGCCTTGAAGTCTTCATTTTCTGGGGTTTGTTTCATGGTTTTGGGTCCACCTCTTTCATCTCCATGCATTTCTGGGTAAGATTCTTAGGCTAGAACCAGACCTTAGGTAGAGATCGAGGAAAAGACCGAGTGATCATATTCGCTAGGCGGGCATGGCCCATTGGTGTACCTACACTTAGGATTTTTCCTCTTTTTGCTTCACCGGTTATTCGGGCAGAATTGTGACTTTTCTTCCTCGATCTCTTTTGTAGATATGTTTCACGATGGAGACTCGAACAATGATAGAGAGGCCTTTAGCTATGGCAGGGAGAATGACCCGTTGAGCAACTAACAGATGCCTTCCCTTGACATTGAGGTTGAGGCCAAAAGTGGGCATGTGCCCGTTCCGGTGGTTGACCTTATTAATTCCTCCAACGGGCATGACCCTTCTGGAGAGGAGAGTGTTGGGGGTGGAGAAGTCGCTGGCGAGTAGTCCCCCGAACAAAGGGACGTTGTCGAGGAGACTTCCAAATCGGATGAAGCAAGCTTTGACATCCCCATTGCCCACATAATAAAGAAGTCTGGCCGATCGAAGATTGAGGCTGCGTCTTGCTATGAGGCCGCTGATGAGGATGAGCCAGGTTGGATTGTGAACACCGATGAGAACCGGTATGCTGCACACTGGGTTTCTCTAGATACGGCGAACAAGGTGACATGCTGGCTCACCTCTCTTGGTCTAGACTATGCTAATTGTAAAGGCGGAGAAAATGGACGTCCCCGCTGGTGTAGTGTTGTCATGTGACCAAGGGGATGACCTTTTGTTTTTTGCAGACTTTTTTCAGAGTGGAACTGCGCCTTCCATTGGAGCCATTTTTTGTGGATTTTTTGTTCGAGATCAACGCCCTGCCTTGCGACTTGATGTTGAACACGGTCCGGGCAATTATAGCCTTCACGGTGGTTTGTTGTTAGCTGTGTTTTGAACCGAACATGTATCTTTTCCGGAAGCTTTTTATTTTTGCCCCAAGTACTGGAGGACGGATTTGAGTTAGATCCAACTCCAACTTTTCGAGATTCTGAGCGATGTACCGGGCAAGGTTGAAGCCTGAGACAAGAAAGTCCTGATGATATCTTCCCGGGTTGGGTGGCCACTGAAGCCGACGACCAGCAGTGATTTGAAGGTCCCTAAATTCTCCAAACGGGACTTTAGCTCCTGGGAAGGCGTGTTGGCGTTGAAGACTGCTCTCCCTGTTCGCGAGAAGAATGAAAAACGGGCAGGCTAAGAGTTCATGCTCAATTGGAAGGAGCTAGTGTGCAATCCGCTAAATTTGCACCTGGTCACGGTGCTCCGAACATATTTGCCCGAGAAGAGCACCTTTTGACTAATGAGCCCGACGTTGTCCATCCATATTGGGGTGACTGCTGCAAGCAGAATTTCAAAAGTGATTGCTTTAAATGCAAGTGGCTGGATGTTGGGGCGAGCTGTCGGCCAGCTTTTGAGGACAAAGATGGTTACTGGTTGATTGTTCTAATTCCAATCTTGAATATATTTTACCTTCAATAACTCAGTTGACGGTTACTTATTTTATTTCAGGAATGAAGTAACTTGCACTGTTGAAAAAGAGGAGGAAACAAGTTGATCCGTGGATAGTTGATTTAAAAAATAAGGAGCCTCGGGACCTGCCTAAAGTCCCATTCAGTCCTCCGGTCAAGAAGCCACCTGCATCGGGCAAGGTTTCCAGGACAGCCGAGAAAGGGGTGGTCACTGCTCCTCGTGCCCAGGAGAACATGGAAGCCCCTAAGGTCGTTATTGGCAAAGCCGTTGAGGTCGCTATAATGACAATGGTTGAGGTCCCCTCTGCCAAAGATGCCAAGGTAGCAGGTAAACGGAGAAGGGATTCTTCTCCTCGCTCTGAACGTCTAGTACGCCCCCATGGCAAGGGCTCTGAGTGTACTTCCGCCACTCCTCCGGCCACGAGTGTCGTTGTGTCGTGGAGGCAGCCCGATTTTGAGATGCCCTCTACCGTCAGTACCGCGAGGGGCCTTGTGAAAGAAATCGAAGGCGGTGCCCCTATGCTTGGGGGTATCGACCTAAATGCCCGTGGAAGCCCTGCCGCCCTGGCAGAAAAAGGCATTGTTGAGCGGAACCTCCATGATGGCGTAGTCTTTGACCGGAAGACCACCGGCCATATGTTGGTCGGGCACGTCAACCTCTGTCTGAGCGAGGTAAAGCTGACTATAACCTTGTGTTTGTTTCCGTAACTCATTACTTGATAAATGTGTATATTGTCTATATTTTTAGATACTTTGGGCTTATTTTTCTAATCAATATTGCATTTATCATTGCTAATTTAATTGTTTTGTTTCCCTTCCCTTTATTTGTCTTAATTGTGCAGTTTTGTATCGTTGTGCATTAAAGTCAAGTTTTATTGGTGAATTAAAGACAAACTCAAATGGTGAAGTGTTTTTCGTGGACAATCTACGATTATTTTTGTGGGTGGAAAATTGATATCAAGTATTAAATTGAATATTTCCAGTAACAATTACACCCTAAGTGCGAAATATTTCGCAACTTTTAATCGGGGCAGCTCAAGAGTCACTTCCAACATTTTCTAGTTTAGACCTTTTTGTGCATCTAGACTAAATGACATCAAAGGGGGATTGGAAAGTTTTTAGTCTTTCATTTATCTCTCCTTTATTTCTCATTTATTTCTCATTTATTCTTATTTACTTTCTATTTACTATAATTTATTTTGGTTGTCTCTTGGTGAAACAAGGGGAGAAGAAAGGCTTAGTTCTTCGCATATATATATATATATATATATATATATATATATATATATATATATATATATATATATATATATATATATATATATATATATATACACACATATATAATTTTACTTCCATTTTCTCATCTAAAATAAATAGACATAGATAAACACTTTGAAATAGTTTTGTCTTGGAATAATTTATATTTGAAGACTCTAATTCGTGAATTTATTCGGAAGTACTTTGTTATTACAAGTTCTTCTTCTTCCCTTCTCTTTACTTTTATTTTTATTTCCATGTTTATTCTTAAATTGTTTATTCTAGTTACGTTAATTATGTGTGAGTAGTTTTGTAATTCTAGGATTAGATGTAGCCCGTAATGGATTTATAAATAAAGTTTATATCTTTTCCATTTATTTGAATGTCACATGTTTTGATTCGATTTTAGCTTTGTTAATAATTGTATAAAATTGTAGTAGCGAGGGATCGAAAGGTAAAACTTCTATGTTTATGCAATAATCTTAGTTACTGAAGTGAAGGACTGAAAAGAGAAGCGTAGGTAACGGAACTCTAAAATCGAACTAGAAATTCATGAAAACGACAGTTGATTAAATTTCTAGAGGTTTATAGAATTGTAGGACATAATGTGTTTAGTTTAATTCATTGAGCGAAAACATCGGATTAGAATTAATCTAGGCACGGTTGAGAGTAGTTTGAAAGAATACAATTAACTATTTTTATGCAATTCGCCTTCAAAATTTGACATTCATCGCGAAAGGAAAGATTGTTACGGAACTTATAAATTCATTGTTGTGGTGAACCGAAATCCTAGAAGCTTTTTAATTATTGTTTTTAATCAAAAATCTAATCTTGTATTTTAATTTAATTAATTTAGTCTTGTTAATTTAATTTACTTATCACAACCAAAATCTTGAAATCAATCGATCTAAATAATTTTAATTGTGAGTTATTCGGTACTTGATTCAAAGTCCACGTGGGATCGACATTCTAAATACTACACGAATAGTCGTGCGCTTGTGGTAGGATTTAGTGATCAATTGAAAATCATTCAACAAGTTTTCTGGCGCCGTTTCCGGAGACTTCGGTAATCAATATCGAGCCAATTTACAATTTGATTAGACCAGACACTTTTTATTTTTATTTTGTTCACTTGTTGGCTTTTACTAGTTGTTAATTCCATCTTATGCGAAAAACTCGTATTGTTGACATTTTGATCGAGGCATATCCAAAAATCGAGAGAACTTTTATAAGTGAAGAAGACTTTTTCAAAAGGAAGCACATTCCGGTTTGAAGTTATTTGAACCCGAGATGGTAGCCGAGGAAGATACTAGGACACTAAGAGACTTTGCAGCACCCAATGCTCAAGGGTTGTTACCGGGAGTCACAAGGCCGAATGTTGAGGCTAATAACTTCGAGTTGAAGCCTTCATTGATATCTATGGTGCAACAATTTCAATTTGGAGGATCGCCCACCGAAGATCCGAATTTGTATTTGAAGATCTTCCTTGAGTATTGTGACACTTTGAAGATCAACGGAACGTCCAATGACGCCATAAGACTACGGTTGTTCCCATTTTCTTTGAGAGACAAAGCGAGGGCTTGGCTACATTCATTGCCTATTCATTGCCTGCAGGTTCCATAACCATATGGAATCAACTATCGCAAGCATTCTTGGCGCAATATTTTCCTCCTAGCAAGACTGCAATGATGAGAAATCAAATTACAAGTTTCTCACAAAAGCCAAGTGAATCAATGTACGAGACATGGGAAAGGTTCAGAGAGATGCTTAGGCTGTGTCCCCACCATGGATTAGAGAAGTGGCTCATAGTCCATACATTCTACAATGGACTCACCTATAATGAGAGGATCTCCATTGATGCCGCTGCAGGTGGAGCTTTCATGAATAAGAATGTCGATGATGCATATAAGTTGATTGAAGACATGGCCACAAATCACTCTCAATGGACAACACAAAGAGGCACCACAAACCCTAGATGGACATGTTATCTTTTTTTTCATTTGGACTAACAGAGCATTTTCCATGTCTTTAACCATAATATCAACCTCTTTGCCTTTTACCAGAGTGATTGCCAATTTCTTGACATTCTATCCCCACCCCTCTCGCCCCCCATCTCACTTAGATCCACCACTGTAGGCTCTCCGTTCTCAAAGTAATCTTTTTCTAGCTTATTGTTGCAACCTTATTAAAGTAATTGTTGTAATTTGATGAACTCGGAGGTTCAAATTATCTGAATTCGTGAAATCACATTTTAGCGTTCAATTACTTATTTTATCAATCAATATCAGTCCAATAATCTGGTTAGCATAAAACATTTAATTTTGGTCAACTTTACAAATTAGAATCTCTAAAAATTACAAAATGATAATTTTTTTTTGAATGAAAACAAGATAAATTGAAACTATCATTACGTCAGAAAGATTCTTTGAAAATTACTAATTTCATTCACACACATACACACACACACACACTCGAGCCCGAATACCTAAATTCTATGCATGACCCATTGGCTGGGTCACTAAGCTCCTAAGTCGATTTAGATTTTATACCTATCAACCATAATCACGCCTTAAAGTCTATAAACGATATTGTTGTCTAATGATAGTGAGGTGGTCACTTACAAGCACACACAAAAATACATATTTATTTTTTCATTTTTTTTTGTGAAATTAATGTTTTTGTAATTTTGAGTTTTTTTTTGGTTAAAGAATGTTTTTTTTGTAATTATTGTATTTATTTTAAAATTTTGTGTTAATGAGTAGATGGGCGCTCATGCCCATTATTACCTGCCCATAGTATTAAATAGACACTTACTTACCCGGTAATTTGAGTTCATTGCTCATATGTGCGTCGCTCATACTCGTCCGTTTGCTACCTCTGATAAAAATGAATTGATTAAAAAGTAAAATCAACAAGATAACACATGAAATGTCACCATGCAAAAAAAATTGATACTTATTAGAACCTCAAGCATTACGCATTAACTATTAGATCTTTGTACCCGTGCCTATGACACGGTGTCAATATATATGATTTTGTCAATTGAAACGATGATGTCTAATTAAAAAGTGCGATTTTAAACTCGACTCATAGTTGAGGGGGGTTATTTGTAAGGAGTTATATGTAACTGACCCACCACCAAATAGCCTCAGTCAATCAACTGAGCTCTATTGTGAGATTATATATTAATGTAAAAATCAAGGTTCTAAAAATCGTTAGGCGGCCGCTAGGCGGCACACTAGCGCCTAGCGCCCAGGGGACTAGTCGGGGCATAATCGGGGCCTAGGCGGGGACTAGAATTAAGGCATAATTACCATTTTTTTTGATAATTTACATCAAAGATCAAACACATTGACTACAAATTTAATTTTTTTTATATTTGTCATTTTATCAAACACTTGTCTATATTTGTAAAATGAAAAAAAATATACAAACCTATCTTTAATCTCAATTCTCAACAACCCCAAAGCAATAAACCAGACAAGTTTAGAACTAAAAACAAAATAAATATTACTCCACCTACCTATTGCCCTACAACCCACAGTCTAACATATCCTCCCTAATGCCTTCTCATTCTAAATTATGAGTCTCGAGACAGCCCCCTTCTTCTTCATCATTTTTTCTACTTCTTTCTTCTATCTATCTAGTAGACCGGCAACGTAGGTACCGATTTGGTCGATTAGGCGGCGACTAAGAAAGTCGCGGCGTTAGAGAGGGGCCTAGGCGGAGCTAGGCGGGGAGTTTTAGAACATTGGTAAAAATTATGTTTTATAAGGAGTAATTGTTCAGGAAAAAAAGAGGTAACTGCTCAAAATATTAATTGTAGGTGGTGACTTTGTAATAGGGAGTTAAAAGTGGATAATTAATCTCACACATATGAATGTGGGGGTGAATCACAACCGTTAATTTTTTGAAGATAATTTAATCTCAACCTTTAAATAGCTTTACTCAATTGTATATATGAGTATAAACTCTATTATATATTAAATGTATTGTGGGGCCCATCTAGCTAAAGAAAAAAAAAACAGTCGATGAGTTCGTCTACAAGCTAATTAATATCATTATTATGTGTACAAGTCTCGTTATATGCAAATTATATACTTCAACTTATTACTCCATTCGTTCCTTCGAATATGCAAAAACTAATAAGTAGTTTACCAAAAGTATGAACTAAATATGCATTATTTGTTTTGGATATATTTGAACAAAAAAAAAGAAATTTGATAAATAAATACTATTAATTAACCTTACCACTATAAACTATTATTTATTTATTTTTTTTCCAAAAACGGTACTAAAATTTTGCATTATTTGTGTTTTAAGTACTTCAACCAAAAAAATGGAAATCGAAAAAAAAAATATGGTGAATTAATTTTACCACCATAAAATATTTTTAATTTTTTTTTTGTGGAAGTTTTTATCACCAATTTAGATCACATCAATTGTAAACATAAATTATAATTTGTAGTTGCTTGTTGTGATATATGTATCTGTCATGGCTATCAAACACTAAAACATTTGATATGTAGTATAAACAAATAATTTATCTATTTATCATTTTGCAAATACAACAATAGAAGTTATATTTTTATATTAGGTAATAAATAAAAGAGAAAATCAGAATATATAGGAGTATAAGTTTTATACTTACCTTGTTATCAATAAAGATCAACGTCATAGTATTTTCGGTAAAAAGTAATATGAAAATATCCAAATGATTAAATTAGATTTATCTTTCATAATTTTAGAGACTGTTTTTGAAGGTTCACTAATAAGTATTATATGTGTGTGTGTGTGTGTGTGTATATATATAAGGGGGTGGAAATATGAACTGAAAAAATGCAAAAAGTGTTGAGAATCGACGAGTAATATATATATATATATATATATATATATATATATATATATATATATATATATATATATATATATATATATATATAGGACATTAATTGTTATTAAACTAGTACTCTTGCCCGTGCCGATGGCACGGCTTCAGGTTGTGAATTTATCAATAAATAAAGCAGATAATGTGGAAATTAATTAATATTTACTTATAATTTGTCTAAGTTAATTATGATAACAGTTAAAAATAAAAAAACAAATATTTCAAATTACAAAACTTACGATTTTTTTAAATTTATTTGTATACGAAATTGCGGGCCAGAAAAAAAAATTAAAAAGAAAAAAAATAAAATAGAAATATTCAAAACTTAGACATAAATTAAATTGGGATTCAGTTTCAAAAAAATAAATTGATTATGTTAATTACGATAACAGTTAAAAAGAAAAAAAAACAAATATTTCAAATTACAAAACTTACGATTTTTTTTTTTTGCATAAAATTGATTAATTAATTAAAATATCGAGAGAAAAAAAAAGACGTGAGTTTGGTGGAGGAAGAATTAGCGATCACCAACCGACAGCCGTGAATAGTGGGGGGAGTTAGAGAGAGAGGGGATAGTTGCTCAACCGCCGTTCACACATGTGAACTCGGGGAGTGATAATAACCGTAGGATCTCAGTAAATGAATCAATCTCAGCCCCTAAA
The DNA here is from genome assembly GCA_013146195.2 of Codonopsis lanceolata. Lineage (NCBI taxonomy): Eukaryota > Viridiplantae > Streptophyta > Magnoliopsida > Asterales > Campanulaceae > Codonopsis > Codonopsis lanceolata. The sequence goes on from CM028384.1 coordinate 79,909,875, forward strand.
TCGCTTTAGTCAATTGCACATGTGCGACTATGAGTTATATTGTATTATAGATGTTGTTGATTATAATAATTTTATGAAGATCTATTTTTAGAAATTTAGTTTCGGCGGGAAACTGTTATAAATAAGAGGGCTATACACTCCTGCCATAATATATATATATATATATATCCTAAACTACCCATTAACTATATTGGGTAGATAATTATTTTATTCAAATTAACCGGTAACACTCAATTGTCATCTCTAGGTGATTCATACACCGATTAAGTAAATATATTTAACTCGATTATTAATATTGATATTTATATGATTTTCCCTTTTTGCCCTTATTTGGAATGAGTAAGATGCCAAGTTTTCCCTCCTAAATTTTGAATAATTGTGAAGTTTTGAACATGAATTTAATTAAATGTTTCAAATTCTCTCCAACCCATGCAGTGGGTCCCATAAATTACAAAGCAAAACTCCAATTAAAAGGGAAAATGATAAAAATGTTTTCCTATAAAGAATATTTTGGAATAAGACAATTTTTTTGGACGAAACAAAAAGAAAATCATAACAATAATTTTGGGACAGTGCGAGTATGAAGTAAAACAACGACAATTGATCTTCCTAAATAACTCCACGATAAATAAATGTATAGTTTTGATTAACTGTACAATTGTTTCGAAACATATATATGTGTGTGTGTGTGTTTATATATATATGTGTGTGTGTGTGCGCGCGCGCGCCACATCACGACCTTTTGATAAATGTTTATTGTAAAGTATTTATATTAGATGTTTTAAAAACTCTTTGTTTCCTAACTATTAACTAATAATAATACATATTAATAATCAATAAGATAAGGGGTATTAATATTAGTATATATAACCTCTTCTATTGTTAATAGTAGAAGTCTTATATTTAAAAACTTTTACAACTAACATTACTTATAACCAATATGAGATAAAACTCTTCTATTAATAATAAAAGGTGGGAGTGAGATACAACTCTTCTATTAGTAATAAAATATACGGTTTTTAATCCAATGACTTTTAAAACTAACCTCAATTTATAACCAATGTATGAAACATCTCTTCTAATGGTAATATTAGTAGAGATGTATTTCATATTGGTTATAAAATTTATGTTGGTTTTAATTTTTTTTTAATAAAAGACTTATATTTATCACCATAAAAGATATGTATCTTACATTATTTAGAAAAATATGTTAGTTTTAAGACAAATGATATTATAAGCTAGAGTTTGTGATATTATTACGAGCTTTAGTGTTAGATTCATTTGATGATTAAGTTGGTGATGATTTGGAATGTTTATGCAATTACTTAAAAAATAGCATATTTAATCTAACGGTGTAGAGATCTTACTAGATTTGATCTAACGACACTAATAATAGAGCTTATAATTATACCACAAGCTCTAACTCGTAATATCATACACCTCAAGTTTTAAAAGTCTTATATAAAAGACTTTCACTCTTATTACCAATAAAAGAGGTGCATTTCACATTATTTAAAAAGAAAAGTTAGATTTTAAAGTCTTTATACTAAAGACTTTCACTCTTATTATAAGAGATGTATCTCACATTGGTTACTAAATATTCTACAAATATTACCAATAGAAGAGATTTATCACACATTGGCTAGAAATTGATGTTGATTTTAAAAATACTACTATTAATTACCAATAGAAGATATGTATTACACACTGGTTAGAAAGTGATGTTGGTTTTCAAAATACTACTATTAATTACTAATAGAAGATATGTATAATACATTGGTTAGAGAGTGATGTTGGTTTTCAAAGTCTTTTGATAAAAAAACTTCTACCATTATTACTAATAGAAGATGTATATCTCATATTGGTTAGAAAATGATGTTTATTTTAAATTATTTTAGATTACATAATAAACTTTTACTAGCAATAAAAGAGATATATCCCACATTTGTTATAAATTGATGTTGGCTTTAAATTACTATTATTACCAATAAAAGAGATACATCCTACATTGATTAAAAAGTGATATTGATTTTAAAAGTCTTTAGATAAAAAGACTTATACTTTTATCATCAATAGAATAGAAGAGAAGAGATGTATCACATTATATAGAAAGAGATGTTGGTTTTAGATTTTTTTAGACAAAAAACATCTACTATTATTACCAAATTATGAGATGTATTCCACATTGGTTAGAGAGCAATATATGTATTAAAAGTTATTTTATAAAAGACTTGTTACCAATAGAAAAAATGTATTTCATATTGGTTAGGAAAGTGATATTGGTTTAAAATATTTTTAGATAATGTATCTTACATTAGTTACAAAGAGATGTATCTCATATTTTTTTAGAAAGAGATATTCGTTATAAAAATGAAAAATCTTTACATAAAAGAATTTTTATGTTATTATCAATAGAAGAGATGTATCACACTTTGTTTAGAAAGAACTGTTGGTTTCAAAGCTCTTTAAATAAAAGACTACTACTATTATTATTCTTATGTTATACGGAGTAACCAGTAGTACAGATGTATCCCACATTGTTTAGAAAGAGATGTTGATTTCAAAAGTTTTTATATAAAAGATTATTATTATTAGTATAGAAGGATGTATTCCACATTTACTAGAAATTAATGTTAGTTTTAAAAATACTATTATTACCAATAGAAAAAAGATGTATAACGCATGGTTAGAAAGAACTGTTGGTTTTAAAAATATTTAGATAAATGTCTCAAACTTTTATTACTAATAGAAATAGAAAAGAATTTTCTTACATTGTTATAAAATGAATAATAATTTTAAAAATCTAAAAATAAAAATTTTAATACCATAAAAATTTAAGGTGTCTACTAACGCATTTATTTTAAAAGCTTTCATTTGGACGAAAATTTATTTTTCTTTTCATTTATGATAATGATGATTAAAATTGTACAATATTATTTTTATTATTAATTTTACTATTGCTATTATTATTATTATTATTATTATTATTATTATTATTATAACAATAATACTATTATTATAATAGTAATATTATTATCTTTATTAACATTATTACTATTAAATACCAAAATTCTATTTAAGAAATTCATTTCCCAACTATCCCAAAACAACTATTCAATCCATAAAATCTCAAATTAATCTTTTCATAAAATTTATAAAGTTAACCTTTATACCTTTATGAAATTGTGGTAGTAATATTAGTAGTATTAATAATAATAATGATGATAATAACAATAATAATATTGTAATCATTATTAATTGATTATAAATAATAATAATAGTATTAAAATATTGTTATTAATAGGAAGTATTTGTTGTTGTTGTTATTATTATTATTATTTTATCCAAAATATTGAATCATTAAAATCATTGAAGTTAAAAAAAAAGTTTTCTTTGAAATAAATCCTCATATTCTAACAATGTTAGTAGAAGCATTAAATTTTGGACTTTTTGTTATTAAGAGTTTAACTTTGAGATTTTTAAGATATAAGAAATATTTTTGTGACTTTTTTGATATGAGAATTTTTTTGGCATTGTTCTAAATTAAATTATTATAATTATTGATGAGCAGGGCCGGGCCCTGAGGCATGTCTAGAGGGGCAATGGCCATGGGCCCCCAATTTTAAGGGCCCTAAATTTGTAAAAATTACCTTATATATTGTATATATAATTTATTGTTAACATTTTTCACAAGTATCGTGTTGTTGTAATGGTCTAGGGACATGCCTTATATGCTGAAGGTCTCATGTTCAAAACCTGGGAAGAGTGGTTTTTAATTTTTAATTAATTGGTCTAGTCTGTAAAGTATATAATATATAATGTATATATAATCCTAATATATTTAGTTGTCTCAATGTTAAGGTTTTATTTTGTTGGTTGTGTAGTCATGGGTTCTACTCTATGTATAAAAAAAAACAACAATTAAAGGGCCCTTTTATTTTTTTTCGCCATGGGCCTCCGAATATTCAGGGCCGGCCCTGTTGATGAGTTTAACAATTTAATTATAATGTCTAAAAGTTATATTATTAGGCTACCCAACTTTGGACCATATTGCAAGCCACGAAACTTTGGTTCATCTATTTTGGCCACCTACTTTATAACGCCCCATTTTTTGGATGGCCGTTAGATTTCGCCGTTAAATCATGTTAAATGTCTATTTTACCCTGTAAATATCAATAAAAGAACAATTATATTTAAAAGGGGTGAAAATGTAAATAATATAATTTGTGTGTTTTGGATCTTCATCTTCATCTCTTACACACATTAATTATTCACGAGATCTCATCTCTCAAGCAGAGATCTCACAAACACGAGATCTTGTTAATTCATCCGTGAGATCAAACCCTAACGGCTCCACCTCAAAGATGAAAAACAATCTCTCCCGACATATCGCGACACATTTGCAACATAAATCTTCCTTGATTCCACCAAAACGTCGTAATCGGTGAAGCATGAATTCGGCCAGTCAATTTTACCACCATCAATGTGCTTAAACGTCACAAATCAGTAACCTTTATTTTTGGTCGAGAATTACGACTACTTCATCTAGATCGTAGGCTCAGTTAGGAGGTTCTCAGTGGTTATGGGTTCGTTAGGCGGGATCGGCGGCGAACTAGGTTATGGGTGGGATTTTTCCGTTGGGTGGGGTCACGATGCAGGATGGATCGAGCGGCGTCAAGTAACCAATACCCGGTTGGCGAGATCGTAGCAACGGAGGTTATGGTGGGATTTGAGAGAGAAAGTGAGAGAAGCAGAGATGAGGAGCAGTCGATCGTGTTTGTGTGAGAGAGAAGAGAGATGAAGATGACCGGATCTTTAACCCCCAAATTGTATTATTTACAATTTGACCCCTTTTTAAAAATAATTGTTTCTCTATTGATATTTATAGGGGTAAAATAGACATTTAACATGACTTAACGATTAAATCTAACGGCCATCCAAAAAATGGGCTCTTTTGCAACTAGACTAAAGTAGGGTGGCCAAAATAGATGAACCAAAGTTTCGGTGGCCGAATTGCAATATGGTCCAAAGTTGGGTGGCCCGTTTGTGTGTTTTGCCATATTATTATTACTAAAAAAAAGATGTATCTCACATTGTATCCGTGCGAAACACGGACTCTATAACTAGTAAAGCATATCAAAATAACATTATGTTGCAATGATAATTGAAATTAATGGTAAAACACAATTAAATTATAATAAACTTTTGTAATACCGTGAGACAATGCTAAATGTTCAAATTCTGACCGGCCAAAATCACATGAATTACTATTTTACCCTTAAACTACTCACATTGGTCACTTAAACTACTCACATTGGTTGTTTAAACTATTGTTTTGATCATTTAAACTATTCGTTTTTATACACGAGTAGTTTAACCGACTCCATAGTCGTTGAAACAACTCACATTGGTCGTTTATATTATTTATCTTTATATCTAAGTAGTTTAACTGATTACATAGTCGTTCAAACCAATCATTAGTTTGGTTGGTTTGAATGATTTCATTCATGGTTAACTTGACTACATTATCATTTAAACTACTCACTTTGTTGAATTATACTACTAATGAAAGGTATAATAAACTTATTCATCTTGATAAAAATTTTACGAAAATATTTTTTTAACCAGACATAATCTGGCCGCTTAACTTTACAGTTATAGTAATAATCAAATTCATTTTCTCAAAAAGAATAATAAGTTCTTATTATTACTCAACCGCACAACCAGATCGATTTATATCACACACACACACACACACACACACACACACACACACACACACACACACACACACACACATATATATATATATATATATATATATATATATATATATATATATATATATAAAATTACAGATGTGATTTTAGCACTGATATAACAAATTCCCGCTAAAATACACTTGTCAAAAACAGAAATTATTTTGTTTGTGTAAAAAATTATGACATGACTTGAAAACGTAAATTTTCACATTCTTAACCTCTTTTATTGTTTGAGAAATGAAAATTTTGAATTATCATTATGATTGATTGGATCAATAAATCTTTAAACTTTCTATATTCTTAGAAGACATATTATCCATCCATTTCATAGAAATTTGAATAGTTGTCATTATTAGAGAATAATATCTTTATATTATTCTTGTTTATTTGTAATTAGTAATTAGTGGTAATTACCTTGTAGAGTTCTTTCCTTATTATGTTCCTTCCTTGTATAGGTTTCTTGTACCCTACTCCAAGTGTAACTCTAATTGTATCTCTCCCTATAAATAGGTGATTTAATCAATGAATTGGCTATGCCATTATTCCTAAACTTTGTCAGTTTCTACATGGTATCAGAGCTCTGCTCCTAAACCCTTGCCTTCTTCCTCTAGCCGCCGCCCCTCACCCTTCTTCTCCATGGCTAACGGAAATCACTCCATCACCATTAAAAACCCCCTTGATCCCACACAAACATTCGACCTCATTAACATCTCCCACCACAACATCACCAAGCTCACATCCACCAACTATATAGCATGGAAACTTCAAGTTGAGGCCACCCTCATTGGCTATGACCTCTACAAGTTTGTAGATGGCTCACATCCATGTCCGCCTCCCACTGTCCTCACCAAGGATGCTCAAACATCCAAGGACGTTCCCACACCCAACCCGCATTACCAACCCTGGATCCGGCAAGACAAACTTCTGTTTGGTGCTCTTGTCGGCTTCCTCTCTGCACCCTTGGTCCCTTGATCCAACCAGGCCGCCACTACCCGTGATGCTTGGCAAACCCTTGCTCACACGTATGCTCGCCCAACCCGCGGCCACATCAAGCAGATTAAAGATTACCTCAAGCGAGCTTCCAAGGGCACTCAGTCTATTTCCGACTACATGCAGTCTGTTAAAGGAAGGGCTGATGAACTCGCTGCTCTCGGCAAACCACTTGATCACGAGGACCTCATTGAGACCATCCTCGGTGGCTTGGATGATGACTACCGCCACATTGTGGATGTGGTTGAAGGGCGGACACCCCATCTCGTTTGATGAGCTCCATGAAAAACTCATCAATCGCGAGTTGCTCTTGAAACAATCTCGCATCCCCCTCTCACCTCGCTCCGCCAATCCTGCCCGCCAGAGGATCAATAGCTCGTCAAGGCACTCTCTCCGATGCTCGTCATCCATCCCGCCTCGGCTCTCTCGGGCCTCGGCCTCTGCCTCCCTCGGCGACCATACCTCGGCAAGTGTCAAGCATGCCGCCAACAGGCCACTCGGTTGCTCGTTGCCCTAACTTCCAACTGGTCTAAATTTGCCACCACCTCTCTCCTCCCGGCTTCGGCCATTGGCTCCAGTGGCAACCACGGGCTCACCTCGCCACCTCGGGCGACACGGGACACCGGTCGGTTACTCGGCAGTGGTGCTTCTCACCATGTCACCAACGACCTTGGCAATCTCTCTCTTCACTCCACCTACGCGGGCATGGGCGACATAGTCATTGGTGATGATCTTGGGTTATCAATTTCAAAAGCGGTTTCTCCTCTCTTCATACACCCACACGCAATTTTTCCCTTCATAATGTTCTCTTTGTTCCTGATATGAAAAAGAATCTTATCTCTATATCTCAATTTTGTACTTCAAATAATACATCCATTGAGTTCTTACCAACTTCTTTTCATGTGAAGGATCTGCTGACAGGGAGAATACTACTGACCGGACAGTCTAAGGACGGTGTGTATGAATGGCCGGCCACTACTACCCCACCTCGCCCATCTGCTTGTGTCAGCTCCAAAGTCTCTCACCAGGATTGGCATCATCGTCTTGGTCATCCGTCTGGTCCTATTCAACGACAGCTTCTATCTAGCCTAGGTTTAGATTTAGACACTACTAGCACTCGCCCTCTTCATTGTAATGCTTGCCTTTCTAATAAAAGTCATAAACTTCCGTTTCATCAAAATACTATTGTGTCTACTATTCCTCTGCAAACTGTTTATACTGATGTTTGGACCTCGCCCCTTCCATCCATTGATGGGTTCAAATACTATGTGATCTTTGTTGATCATTTTACTCATTACATCTGGCTATACCCGCTCAGACGCAAGTCTGAGGTCGCCACCATCTTTCCCAAATTTAAAGCCCTGGTCGAAAACTTTTTTAAAACCACCATTGTCACTCTTTACTCGGACAATGGAGGCGAGTACATGGGACTTGCCCGGGACTCTGGTCTGGCCGCCTACCTATCCGCCCATGGAATCTCCCATCTCACCTCGCCCCCTCACACCCCGGAACACAATGGGTTCTCCGAACGTCGCCACCGTCATATTGTTGAAACTGGCCTCTCTCTTCTCTCTCGAGCATCACTTCCGCTGCCTTTCTGGTCGTTTGCCTTCCAAACAGCGACCTACCTCATAAATCGTCTACCTACACCCACTCTTGCTCATCAGTCTCCATACCACAACCTCTTTGGCTCCCCGCCGAACTATTCCAAACTTCGGGCCTTTGGCTGCCTTTGCTACCCCTGGCTCCGCCCTTACTCCGCTCACAAACTTGATGCTCGCTCCACCCCATGTGTCTTCCTCGGCTACTCGCTCACTCAGAGTGCCTATCTCTGTTATGATCCGAGCACCGCTAAACTGTACATTTCCCGTCATGTCCGCTTTATCGAGTCTGTCTTTCCCATGTCCACCCCGGTCACTAGTCCTGCTCGGACAGAAACCTATGATCGTACATCTTGGCTACCCCCTCATGATCTGCTCGGTCACTCACACACACCGTTTCTAGTAGCCTCCCCGCCGTGTCTCCTCGCACTAATCGAGAATGTGGTTGATCTCGGCTCCCATACCCGCCTTCCCGCCTTGTGGTGCCGGCTCGGCCTTCCCGGCTACTTCTGCCCGAGGATGGCACTACTCCCACTTGCACCATGCTCGGCGAGCTCGATCTGTTCCGTGCCACGTACTGCTTGCCGCCTGTTCATGTGGCCGCCGTGACCGCGAGCCCGATCTGTTCCGTGCTGTACATGCACTGCTCACGTGGCCGCCCACGGTCACATTACTCGATCTAAAAACAATATCTACAAACCCATCAAGAACCGAGTCTTTCGGCAAATGGACGGTGAACCAACAAGTGTCACCTGGCTCGAAAGATGGGAAGTGGCGTCGAGCCATGTCGAGGAATTTGATGCACTTGCTCGCAATGGAACTTGGGAACTTGTGCTGCGGCCGATGCTCGCAATATTGTCATTTGCGCAAGTGGATCTACCGATTAAATGCCATGCCTTGATGGAACCGTTGACCGCTACAAAGCTCGCCTTGAGCCAAGGGATTTCACCGGCGACACGACTGGATTGACTATCACGAGACTTTCAAATTGATTAAGCCAACTACTATTCGTCTTGTTACGTCTTTAGCGGCCAAGGGGATACTCGCCAACTAGATGTTAACAATGCCTTTCTTCAAGGCAATTTGTCGAGAGGTCTTCATGGCTCAACCACACGGGTTCACGAGATAAGGACAACCCTCATCATGTGTGTAGGCTTCACAAAGCCATTTATGGTCTCAAACGAGGCTCCCCGCATGGTACAATGAGCTGCGTCAGTTTCTTCTTGCCTCCGGTTTCAAAAACTCGGTGGCTGACACATCGATGTTCATCCTTCGTACTGCGAGCACCATCATCTATCTTCTTGTATATGTGGATGACATTATTGTCACTGGAACCAGCCCCGCATCTGGACCTTCATCTCTCGCTCGCTAATCGCTTCTCTCTCAAGGATCTTGGTGATCTTCACTACTTTCTTGGGGTTGAGGTTGTCAAGCGTCCAAGTGGTCTTCTGCTCTCCCAGCGTGGGTACATAGCTGATCTCCTTGCTCGCACCGGCATGACCGATGCTCGCCCGATGGCTACGCCCTTGCTACCTCTCCCGCCTTGACTCTTCACGGCACGACTCTCACAGATCCGATGAATTTCGAGCAATGGTCGAGTCTTCGATATCTATCTCTTACTCGGCGATGTTGCCTTTCTTTGTCCAAGCATGCATCGACCGACCGAGCACCGGAATGCGGTCGAGAGTTCTTCTATCTCGTGGTACTATCAATGCGGGCATCCTCCTTCATCGCCGCCTCCTCTGCTCTCCATGCCTTCACCGATGCGGTGGCTGGCAACAAGGATGACTACACGTCCACCGCCTATATTGTCTATCTTGGAAGCGGCCCGATCTCTTGAGCTCCAAGAAACAACGCACGGTGGCTCGTTCTCGACCGGCCGAATGGGCGTGGGCGCCGCCGGCCGAGGTTCGATGGGTTGTGTCTCTTGGCGGCGGGTCTCACTTCCTCGACTCAACCGGTCATTTATCGTGACAATGTGGGTGCCACGAGTCTCTGCTCGAACCCGGTTTTTCATACTCGCATGAAGCATGTGGCTCTGGACTTTCACTTCATTCGGCAACAAGTTCAGGATGGGCTTCTGCGAGTATGTCATGTCTCCTCGGCTGATCAATTGGCTGATGCCTTGACCAAGCCTCTTGCTCGCCAGCGGTTTCATCAATTACTTCACAAGATTGGTCTCCTCTCTCGGACGTCCATCTTGCGGGGGCATATTAGAGAATAATATCTTTATATTATTCTTGTTTATTTGTAATTAGTAATTAGTGGTAATTACCTTGTAGAGTTCTTTCCTTATTATGTTCCTTCCTTGTATAGGTTTCTTGTACCCTACTCCAAGTGTAACTCTAATTGTATCTCTCCCTATAAATAGGTGATTTAATCAATGAATTGGCTATGCCATTATTCCTAAACTTTGTCAGTTTCTACAGTCATCAATAATATAATTGTACATTTAGAACCTAAACAATTTAGTTGTTGATTGGAAATAAATGACAAATTGTATTGAAACACAAATATTGCCACAAGTATAAAATTTCATTTCCTTTCAAAATACTATCCAATTTTAGCTGTCGAGTACCATCAATATATACCAACAAAATCACCGCTTTGTGGAATAACATATTTTTAAAGCTTAGTCTGTGGCATAATCTAACTCATCAAACTGTAATAGACAATAAAAAAAAGGTTAGTCTGTAGTTCTTGCGTAGGTTTTTTTTTTTTTGGTGTTCAACATTTTGTTTGCCTAATATTATATTCATATACATCCTCTCTTATTTTAATTTAGAAAGTGTTTTCTTTTGTTATTTGAATTGTCTTTGAGGGTTATATATATAATACATACAATAAAAGACCTATAAATGCAATCACAAAAAAGACATGTAAATATTTTCTTTTAAAAAATATTTTTCAACCTATGATTTTTTTGTGAATGTAAAATAACAATATACTGGCCAATAAATTGCTCGTGCCTACAACAATGACAAACATGCACAATCGTCATTTAAACAACTTCGATTTGCGTATATACTAAAATGAAGATATAAAACTACATTAACTCAACTACGTATAACTCATAATTCCAAATACATACTTAAAATAATAATTGATGAAGTTAAACTCATCTCTCGATGTAGTAGATTATGAAACTACTACGTATTAAAAATGTATGATCTAAATTTAAATTTTTGTAACAACAAAAAACAAATATTTTTAAATTTGATGTTTATTTTGTGATTTTGTTTTAAGAATACTTATTATATATTATATTACAAGAAATATTGTTTATATATAATTTAATTAAAAAAGATACATATTTTTACGTTTAACGCGTGAGAGTGTAAAATTACTTAATAGTCAAACTCATTACATACAAATTCAGAAAGATGAATTCTTAGCTAAAGGAATAAAGCTTGGACCGCATAGAGTTGATATGTTCCATCAAAGGAACGGAATCCTGGCTACTTTAGGTGATTTCAAACGGGTTTAATTAACTATTTGGTCACTTAATTTGTTCAAAATTTTTTGTTTGCTTCTAATATTTTTTTAAAAAATTAGTTAAGACCTACATGTTGCATTTTATTATTAGATTCTTCCATTTTCCTGTTAATGTTTAAATTTCTGTTTAACAACAAAACATTCATATTTAACAGAAATATTTGTTAAGTCTTGCATGTTGCATTTTATTGTTAGATTTTCTCATTTTCTTGTTAACATTTAAATTTCTGTCTAACAACAAAACGTTAATATTTGACATAAATTTAAACGTTAACGGGAAAAGGAGAAATTTAACAGTAAAATGCAACATGTAGGATCAAACTAATTTTTTTTAAAAAAATGTTAGAACCAAACAAAAATTCAGAACAAGTCGAATAACCAAATAATTAATTAAACATTTCAAACGAAATTTGCCCTTCTCACCAATCGTCTCATTTCTCATCGGTTATCACCTCTCAAGTCTCAAAGAATCCAACTTCCGAATTGGTAGAAAAGTAATCACTTGTTCTTTAAAAAAAAAAAGTAATCCTTTGGCAAGGCCGGCCTGAGGGGTGGCAAGAGGGGCTAACGCTATGGGCCCCTAATTTTTAGGGGTTCAAATGTTTGTGTATTACCTTATATTTAGTATATATATTATAGTATCAAAAAACTTATAATTGATTGGTTTCACCCAGTGGTTAAGATGCACATACTTTTATAGTTTGTGAACTATATATAAGTTATAACGTGTTGGTTAATTTATTGTAGAATAGATAACCCAATGGTTAACATACTTGGTAGATTATGAGAGATTTTGGGTTCAATTCCTGCTATAATTTTTTTTTCTTTTCTTTTTCTCAATACTTTAAATAATTTTATTTTTATAAAGGGTTCCTTTTTTTTTTTGTCATGAGCCTCTCGAAACTCAGGACCGACCCTGTTCTTTGGTCTACCCAAAGTGTAAGTTTGAAAAGTACAATCTTTAGCATAATCAATATATCAATATATCAATATCAATATGAAGTGTGTAGTTGAAATGTTATGAAGATTATAAACATAATTTTTGAAAGTTGATTTTCTAAACAAAACTTCCTAAAATAGTATAGTTGATTCTTGTCTGTAACGGAAAGAGTACTTTGTTTGACTTCACATACAAATTCAGAAAATTTGATTGCTTTTAATATTAGTACAATGTTTGATCCGACACACATATTGATTTTTTAAAACTTTATTATTACATTGATACTTAATACAATATTTATGAAATACTTAATACAACACTTTAAAAAAAAAAGTCAACCAAATTGCCCTTTGCCATTTTTTAGGTAAATGAAAAAAAGAAAAAAAAAATTAGAAGTGGTCCCAAAGCAGTCCCAATGCCTAAAAAAAATTATTCTTTTAAAACTGGTCCCAAAGCAATCCCTATGTCTAAATTTTTTTTGGACCGGTTCCAAAGCAACCCCAATGTCTAATTTTTTTTTTTTTAGGATTAGTCCCAAACCAGATCCAATACCTAATTTTTCTTTTGGACTGATCTTAAACTGGTCTCAATGCCTGAAAAAAAAATGTGTTTTTTGTTAAGCATAACATAGTATTTTTATAACAAAAAAATGTTGCATTAAATATTTAACAGGTCATATATTAAGCATCCCCCTATTATTAATATTAGTATAATATATAGTTTCATTTAAAAGTCCTGTGCATGATTACAACAATTTAAGAACCGATGAAGTGGTATGTTAGATATTTCTCTTTGAAGCTCACGTGCAAATGACACTCTTTCATTAAAATAGAAAGAGAAATAAAGATAAATGTGTAAAAGTAACTTCCTAATTTTAAAAAAATTATTAGAAAATGTATAATTTTTTAAGCGATAAATGAAATTTGGGCTTTTTTTAAAAAAAGAAGAGAGAGTGCATATATTTCATTTTTCTTGATTTATTTGACTAATTTTCATAAATACTTAAATTAATACTAGTAATGAGATCTCACAGTGATCAATAATTTCAAACAAGGTTGATATCAAAATTTCCAGTGAATTGCAACAACAACAAAAAACCGTCGTATTTCACTGATTACAAATTAAATCTCGTATTTTCAATTTCGATAATTAAAACCTTTACCTATTATTATTTTTCAATTTAAACCTTTTGTCCGCTAAACGTTAGAACATCTTCAACCATTTTATTCTTAACATCAATTCTTAGATAGGTCTTTTTGCCATATACATATTTTAAGAATATTTTTCTTTAAGAATTTTTCTCTTAAATAGTTTGCATGTTTCCTCAATTCTTACATGGGTCACACTATCAAATCATCTATTTTATTTACACATTTTTTTATATATTTTTTAAAGAAATTAATTAATTCGTATATTTTTATATAAATAAATTAAATCGTTTCTAATTTTAATGAATATATTTTTTATTTTTAAATATTATTTATAAATAAAATAATTTAATTATTTTATAATTTTAATTGTCACATTAATAACTAAATTAATTAATTCATATATTTTTTTATAAATAAATTAAATCATTTTTAAATTTAATGAATATATTGTAATTTTAAATATTATTTATAAATAAAATAATTTAATTCATTTATAATTTTAATTATAAAATAAAAACCTTTTTTAAAAAAATCAAAAGAAAATTTTTTAAGCCAAAAAGAAAATTTTGGTGCATCACAACCTGGCAGTCTGGCACAGATTTTTTTAAATAGCTAACGATTTTTAAAAAACAAAAATAAAATGTTTTATGAAAGTGGGAGACATAGGGACTCACACCTCCAAACCCGTTCACTCTCTTTTACGGAGAGTGAGACGCACACGCTGTCCCCAAGCGTGAGGTGCGCCACACTCTCTCTCACTTCGTTCCATTATCTCTTTTGGTTGAAAAATTCTTAATGGGAAATTGGCTAAGAATTTTGAGCAATGTTAGAGCCACTCAATGTGTACTCAAATTTGTGTTTCAAATGATGTGGTATCTTATATGTCATATTGTTGACATAACTTTTTAACTCATAGTGGAGCTCATAAACTGACAAATAGTATGATACATTCGAGACCACATCATTTGGTGCAAAAAATTGAATACATATTGATTGACTCTGGCATTACTCAAGAAATTTTGGGTAAGAATTTGTTCTCCATTGATTTAGAATTCTTGTCTTGCTAAGAATTTGACTAAGAATTAACCAATGGAGATGCTCTTAGAAGAGAAGACGAAAGCTGAGTCAGCAGTTTACGTGGCGTTGACGTTGCTGTGGTGGGAGTTTTGCAAATTAGACATTTTTTTTTCTTATTTATAAAATCAACAAAATTTCAATTAAATTCAATACTTTCAAATTTCAGCACTTCATTTTACTAATCATGAATACATCAGTTGTCATTGTTGGAGATTATTTTTTAAGAGGACAGAAAGTATACATGAAAATTTATGGAGAATGTTCTTAGGTTGTCAACGATTTGGAGTAAGTCAATTTATAAGTAATTTTTTTTTATCAGTCTTTATTTTTATTTTTGTGATTATTTTTCCGTAAATATAATTTTAAATGTAGAAAAATAAAATTATTTATATTGAAAGATTATTTTTAATTTTATAATTATTTGTCCGTATAAATATTTATTATACAAATCTAAATTAAAATGTTGAATTTAATTGAAATTTTGTTTATTTTATAAATGGAAAAATAAAGTCTAATTTGCAAAAAAAATTGTTTGTACAAAGTTTGTTATATAACGAATTCTAATAGAATGGAGGAAAACGAGTGAGAAAACTCCCGTTACAGCCACGTCAGCGCCACGCAAGTCGTTGATTTATATTTTCATCTTCTCTTCTAATGCTTAACATACAAAATGTTTAAATTGAAAAAAAAATGAATGTTTTAATTATCAAAATTAGAAATACACAGTTTAATTCTCCATTGTTGAAATATAAGAGGGTTTTTTTTTTTTTTATTTTGCAATTCATTCCAAAATTTCAGAGTCGCTTTAGGACTTTATCTCTACGGTACACTGACCTGACATTGGGGAAGCACATGTGAGATCTTAAAGCTCGATAAACGTGTACCACATATATCTTCAAAAGTGCTTTCTCGGGTTGGATTCTACAAAATAGCTTTGCTTTTCAGTTTTGATTCCCAAAATAGCTTTGCTTTTGACTCTACTTCATTCCCTCCGTATTTCGCAACTAAAAGCATGTACAATGATTTTGTAAAATTAAAACTCAAAATCAAACACAATCTTTTAAAAATTAATAAAATAATTTATTAGATACATATTTAATTTAAAATTGAAAAAACTTTCTCAATGGTAGCAGAAAATTCATTATATTTATATATTTAACTATCTTTTTCTCCATTAATTTAATAATTTTTAGCTGAAAATTCGTTATGAAAAGCAATGAGAAAAAATAAAGGTAAAAACTTGTGTAAGATGATTTTACGAATATTTTTTGTAAAACGAATCCTATTTACCCGACCCATTGTGTATTGGTGGGTTGAGTTGTGAGAGAATGGAACTCCGTCTTACGAATTATGATCTGTAAGACGATCTTACAGAAGACCTATTCAAAAATAAAATGATAACCAATAAAATTTTGACACATGGAAGGGGGGAGGGAAAGGAGGCTCATGCCTTAGAGTTGGAGCCGTTTGGGTTCTTCTACTGATTTTTCCTCCTTAAATCTTCCCTTGATTGTTTAAAGATTCATTAAGAATCTCCATTCGAGATGAAGATTAGAGGAAGATTGAGGGGAGATACCCCTATTGGGCCAGCTCTAAGGGTGTATGGTAGCCATATTTAAGGAATATTATTTCTTTAACCAATGTACTATTCAGGGGAGGCCGAAATAACCACATACTTTCAATAAGACAAATGTTACCAGTGTATTTGATTTGGAAGCAAAATGTTAACGATGTATTACTCCCTCCGTCCCAGATAAATATTCATAGTGGATAAAACACAAGGATTAAGAAATGTAATTAATGATGGGTTGTGAAATATGTTGTGGCAATAATACTCATTACACATATACACTCTCTTTCATTAAATATGTACCTTTACACTCACTCTCTCTAGGATGTACAATAATGATAGTATTAAATGAATATATATATTAGGAAGAATGGTAGAAAAGTTGTACACCAAAAGTCTTTAGGAACATTAGTTGAGACATCCAAAAATGGAAAGTAGAAATATTTATCCGGCACAGAGGAAGTAATAATTTGAACAAAATATTACCAATTTCGTTAAGTCTTCATCCTATTTTCGTTAACGGGGTGATGATGTGGATTATGTTGGATCTTAAAAGGATTTCTTTCGTAAAATTTCAAAGTAGAGGGTATCTAATAACAATTACTTCCTCCGTTGTCAAATTATTGTCTACCTTTCATTTTTCGTTCGTTTTAAATAATTGTCATCTTTCAAAACTTTCTCTTTTAAGAAAACACTTTTACCACTTTGCCATTACTTTTTTACCTACTTTAATTATAACCACATCAAGGACATTAAAAGAAACCACACATTTCACTAATATTTATAATCCAATCAATTCATTTTTCTTAAATGGTGTGTCGGGTCAACCCATACAATATTTTGAAAACGGAGGGAGGAGGGATTGAAACAGAGCTTGTGTATCATCCTTTGACGTCATCGTTGTCCAGCCCATGGTCGTCGATTTCTCAATCTCTCTCTTGCTCTATGTAAATCTAAACCGATGGAAGAAGCCGTCAAACTCACGAAAGACGAAGAAAAAGAGTTTTGATTCATAATCAAATCCTCTCCACAAATCAAATCCTACTGCTCGCCAAAAGTGCCACTATTTGTCTCGTCTATTATTGATGGATTCAGACCAATCTAATTCAATTGAAGACGTCTTTGATTCCTCTATGAATCTAGAAGACACCTACTTCAATGAAGGTCATCAAGAAGGGTACATTGATGGCTTGGCCTCCGGAAAGGATGAGGGCCGCCAAGTGGGTTTGAAATCAAGATTTGAAATTGGTGAAGAGTTAGGGTTTTTATTGGTCCCAAATAGGCTCAATCTAAGTTAGAAGGTGGATGGGGTGAATAGCCTAGATATGCTTTTAAGAATTATTTTTAAAATCTTTTTGGATATTCCAAAGTGTTCTTTTTCTTCCTTTTTAAATAGCTAATTTTTAGGAATAATTAGGGCGGCGGAAAACATATATAGTGATTGCAGTTATTATGAAAGACAGATTAAGCAAAAACAATTTGAACAGTACGCGAGAATTTAGAAGTGATTCGTACTATGAAAAGTACTATGTCCACTACCAAAGTGGTCAGTTTTGGATTTTGAAGGGTGTACTTGTTTATCCACTAGGTGAGACAGTTAGATCTCTAATGGATCGTGTACAAAATAGTTTTTCTACCAAATGTATAATGATGGGAGAAACAATCAATGAATGATCGATATCTCAAGTGCTAAAGTAAAGAACAGTTAATTTCAAACTAGAAGAAGCTGAAAATAAAGTAAGACTGGCAGATCTGCAGCTTCAGGAAGTTTGGTAAAATGTCAGTTCTTGTCTTTTGGATCTCTTGAATGCTTGAGTATTGAAGATGATGTTTTTTTTGTATTGAAAGGGTGAGAGAGATATTTGTTCCAGATCTTCAAGCCTTGAATTTATACCATGGGAGATCTTCAGAACCGTTGGATTGAGAGTGGAGAGTTTGAATCCAACGTTAAAATGTATTAAATGTATTTCAGCACTTTGTAGAATGCGTGCATCAATAGATATCAGAGATGCAATAATGCAGAGCAGACATTCCCAAACAGAATAAGTTTTCAGCTTACAGACGTTACAGCTTGAAAGTCTTCTTAGCCAAAAGAGGTAATGCCTTTAATTTTCATGATACAGTCGACAGGCTGGACAGTCATCTGTGCCATTTGTCTGAAGACAGATAATGACATAGTTGACCTTTTTGGGAGGGAAAACTAATGGAGATAATTTGAATATTATTTGACTAGATATTAAAAATATCTAGTATAAATAATATGTGAACTAATTCCATGTGTCTAGCTGAACTTCGATCTCGGGATGGGCAGGCTTCAAAGTCTGCTGGTGAGACGTGCCTTTAAGGACTGTTGTTGAAATTTGCTGGTGAGACGTGCTTTCAAGACTGCTGTTGAAGCCTGCTGATCCGCGCCTTGGGGAAACTAACATTAAACTATTCTATTACACCCTTGATTCTAAGACAGTTGCCACATTAATCGGTACGCAGACCTTTTAGCCACTGTGTAATAGAATCAGAAGATGACTCAACCAAATCTATAACTTGTGAGGGTCAACAGTTTTACAGAGGCTGTATTGATGTTTAGACCTCTGCAATTCAATTGGATTCAACTTGTTTCTCCTTTAGGGCTCAAAAATTCAATTGGAAGGAAAAGAAAAGTGGAAGAAATGAGGGAGTGACTGTCATTGGAACTTGGAAGAAAGGGGCAGCGAGGCGGTGGAAGCAGTAGGAGGGAAGTAGGGCTACTGAAGTGGGAGGTGAGGGTTTGTTTAAGGGTTGAAAAAGGTGGCGTGTTGAAGACCTAGATTTGAGCTTTGAAGATTTGCGGTTGGAAGTTTGAAGATCTGGGTTAGGACTTGGGACTTTGAAGATCCATGTTTGTAATAATAATTGGAAGGTATATTCTCCTATAAAGACTGCAACTTTGGGGGCACATTTTGAAACAAAATAGACCTGGCAACCTCGGAAACGATCTCAGAAGAAGGCGGCTTAGGTGTCAGAGGAGGATCGTGGGTGGTGGCCATGGTGGTCACCAGAAATTTGGAATATTTCGGTTAGGAATTGGGTACCCATTTCAGAGTTGAACCCAATTTGGGAATCCTTAAGATAAACAATTGCGATACGATTGAATCTGTGGGGGTAATCACTCTAGTGGGTTTCATGGGTTGGAAATTCCGACATCAATCAAATGAATGAAATAAAAATGAGCTAATCAATTAGTCAAATAGTAATAGTATTGGTGGGATGGGATTGTGATTTGGAAAGCAGAGATTGGTGGTTTGGGAGAAAATTTTTGATTCATGCAAGGAAAAAGATTCAATTTTATTGTTAGTACATTGAAAACATGGATTCTTCTTGATTTGATTGGGACAATTTGAAGATTTGGGGTTGGAGGTTTGAGGATCTGGGTTGGGACTCGAGACTTTAAAGATCAGGTTTGTAATAATAATTGGAAGGTAAATACTAAAATACAATTTTATTATATTGAGAACCCTTTACTTTGATATTATATTGTAAATCCCTAAAAGTAATCATAAAAGCCCACACAGTCCACATCATCAATCTATTAACGGAGCTGGATATAGACTTCACGAAATTGGTGACTTTTGCCTTCAAGACTTATTACATTTGTTAAATTAGTCTTATTGAAAGCATGTTGTTGTAGACACCCCAATTTCGTACCCTTGGTATGTAACATTAACATGCGATATCAAGACCTGTTTAAACTTAACGAATGTCAAGTTACAGGGTCTTCAAAATGCAAAAGACAAAGCAGGATGCGTAAAACAGTGAAATATAGGGGCCAGAGTGTCAAAAAGAAGGCTAATTTTGAAGGCCAGGCGCTGCCACATTGCCACGAGGGCGCGGCGCCCAGAGAGCATGGGTTCGGCGCCCAAGCCCCAAATAGTGCTTTTACGATTTGAGAATTAGTACAAGCACTCAAGCGCGCGGTACAAGATGATGAAGCACAAAGAAGAAATTTTAAAGACAACGGTGTCCCCTCCTCTCACCTATAAATAGAGGTGTTCCGGCTTCACTTTCAAGGGCTGAGAATTTTTCAAACTATTACGCTGTGCGTTTGTTTTACGTTGTATAGAGAGCGATCGTGAGATAGTGAGTTCCCCCTCCTATAAAGCCTCGAAGCTCTGCCAAATCTCCTCCAAACACAAAACCAATCGGTCAAAGTGAATCTTAGCCTTCCAGCTAGGATTCCACCTTATTTCCCCGGTCCAAAAATCCCAAAAAGAGCAGTTGTTCTGCCCGAATCCAAAGGCCAAGTAGTTGCTCCGCCCGTTTTGCGGTGCCCAAAAACAACTTTCGGAAGCAGTTATTATGCCCGAACCACAGTAGCAGCAAAATACTCTCTCTCTCGGAAGGACAGAGCGAGAGAACCTTACGCTCTTAAAGGTAAACCTTTAAGAGTTTTTATATAAAAAATGCTATTTTCATCCGGCCCAATGTAAAAAATATAAGTTGTTATGCTGTCCAGATCTATGTAGAAAATAGCATTAAAAAGAGCCATTATTATGACCAAATATTTCTAAGTGTATTTGTAATTATTGGAAGGAGGCGGCTGCAAGTCTGTAAATAATGTAGATACAGATCTATCTGCTTTTTAATGATTTATTTCATTTGCTAGACAAATATAATAAAAGTATATTTTAGCCAAAAACAGTTTTTGAGACCGAAAGGGTGAGGTGGATGCCTAACACCTTCCCACCTCGTAACTTAGCCTCCGAACCCTTTTTCACAAACTCTGGTTATTTCTGGTTTTTCTTTATTTCTCCTTAAAATGAAGATGGCGACTCTGTTTCAAATATTTTGGATCACAGTGAGGCCGCAACATCCTTTCTTGCACTTTTCCGTTTTCCCCTAAACAAAGGAGAATGAGAATGAAAGGATGATGCATTTCCTGCATCTTGTTTTCCCCTAAACAAGGGAGGATGAGATACGGGGAAACCCAAAGCACTCATAGCGATCCAAAATAAGCCTAAGGTCATGGTGAACCCTTTTTTCAAAGCAGCGTTCCCAAGCATAGCGATCTTTGCTTTTCAAAGCGAGCTTTCCCGGCGTAGGGAAGCGATCTTTGCTTTCAAAATGCGGAATAAGGAAAACAATGGAACTTTTTCAAAACGCGTTTTCACCAGCATATGGAAAGCGATAGAGCTTTTTTTTTTTTTTTTTTAAATGTGCTTTCCCTAGCATAGGGAAAACGATGGAACTTTTCAAAATGCGCTTTCCCCAACATAGAGAAAGCGATGGAACCCTTTTCAAAGCGCTTTCCCGGCATAGGGAAGCGTGCTTCTTTTAACGAGCTTTTTAGGGAAAGCGAGCTTTCCCGAAAGCGATGGAACCTTTTTAAGCGCTTTCCCAGCATAGGGAAAGTGATGCTGCCTTATAAAACATGTTTTCCCCAGCATATGGAAAGCGATGCAATCTCTTAAAACGGGCTTTCCCCAGCATAGGGAAAGCGGTGCTATTTTTTAAAACGTGTTTTCCCCAGCATAGGGAAAGCGATGCTGCTTTTTTAAAACGAGCTTTCCCAAAGGGAAGCGATCTTTCTTAAAGCGAGCTTTCCCGATAGGAAAGCGATCTTTGCTTTGAAAATGGGCTTTCCCGGCATAGGAAAGCAATGTTTTGTAAATGGGTTTTTAAAGGACCTTTTCAAAGCACTTTCCCGGCGTAGGGAAGCGATCTTTTTTTTTAAAACGTGTTTTCCCCAACATAGGGAAAGCGATGAAATTCTTCAAAACGTGTTTTCCCCGGCATAGGGAAAACGATGCAATATTTTAAAACGGGCTTTCCGCAGCATAGGGAAAGTGATGGGATTTTGAAAACGGGTTTTCCCAGCATAGGAAAAGCGATGTTGTTTTTGAAAACGGGCTTTCCCCAGCCTAGGGAAAGCGATGCTATTTTTGAAAACGTGCTTTCCCGGCGTAATGCTTTTCAAAAGCGTTGAAAGCGGGCTTTCCCGCATAGGAAATCGATCTTTTTGGCAGGCTTTCCCGGCATAAGGCGATCTTTGCTTTTAAAAACGGGCTTTCCCCAGCATAGGGAAAGCGATGCTACTTTTTTTTAATGGGCTTTCCCAGCATAGGGAAAGCGATGCTGTTTTTTTGTAAATATGCTTATCCCAACATAGGAGAAGCGATGATTATAAAGCGTTGTGGTATAATGGTGTCGATGATCGGCTTGTGTGGCTTTTGATGATGCTGCTAAGGATCTTTGGGAAATGGTCCTTGGCGAGATGCAGGTAGAACATTTATATTTTTTTTTCAAGGGCCGATGCGGCAGAAGACCTGATAAGATGTAGTAAAAGGATGCAAACAAAAGATACAAGCATGCGAATGAAACTTTCTTTTTCTAAAAAAAAGGACTTTTGAATGTACATGTGTATCATCCGTTTCTCAAACATGTTAAGACAAGATAAGTCAAAGTGATGGAAATGTAATATAAGAGTTTGAGATATGGCTTCTGGTTGGCTTTGAAGTGTTATGAGTATAAGAGTTGATAGTGATATTTGAGATGGAGGTGGGTGAAGTTTAGTGTTATTTTTCAGTCTTTTGACTAGTACATCATTCAAGGAAGGGATTCGATCAGAAGATCAGTAAATCCTACTAATCGACGCCTCGGAGGAACCACTTTTTTTGTGTTCTCTAACTTTTGCCTAGGCCGCCTTTTCGGGTTTTCAACCTAGCGAGATTTTACCTCATAGGGAGCCGGTCTTTCAATGCATGTGAAGATAAGCCGCTTATTCTTGAGGGATCACGGTTTTGTAGCTTCTTCGTTCTTCAAGCGAGATGGAAAAGATAACTGTTTCTGATGAATAATGAGATCCTTTATGTACTGAAATGAGTTCAGCGGGAGAAGCCCCATGATGAATTTGATCAACCAATATTCTGTATGATGGGACGGGCAAGTTTCTGAAGAGATTGAATGGAGGCAGCCCCAGAAAGACTTGATTGGGAGAGACTTTTGTGGGAGACAGAAATGAGTATGCTCAGAGAAAGAGGATGACTTTAATGGACAAAAAGAAGAGTCATGATCCAGAGTTTATCGCCGAGTATCATGAGTTTCATGGACCCTAACATTTATCTTCTGATAATTTTATGTAACTTTAGCAAGGAGTTTTGTCCTGGACCCAGATCACGTTATAACCGATTGAAACAGAGCTATAGGTGGCAACTAGGTTATGGTATTGTGTTTAAGTATTTGGGATGGATTAGCTTTAGGTTTGAGGGTTTGATTGGCCTCTTGCTCAAAGGCATTTTGGGCTGTGGATTTGGTTATTTTCGAAAAGGTGATCGCAAAGCGATCATTGGCTGGCCTTCTAAGCTGTGGGTTTGGATAGGAAATTAGTTTCTGGATCTGGTTGTGGATATGGTTAGGAGATTAACTTTTGGCTTTGGTTATAGGTTGTGGGGGTTGTCCAAGAGTGATTGATATTTTTTTTTGTGAGATAGAGATTTTGAGGAAGTTGCTCAGGAGAGGCTTCCTTTCTTTTTCTTCTTCTCTTTTTTTTTTTTTTGACTTTGCTCTTTCTTTCTCTTTTTTTTCTCTTTTTTTGCGAGAGAGAGATTTTGAGGAAATCGTTCAGGAGAGGCTTTTTTTTCTTCTTTTTTTTTAAAATGCATAGGCCTCCTCTTTTTTTTTTCTTTTTGAATTTTCAAATTTGCTCTTTCTTTCTTTTTTGCCTCTCTCTTTCTTTTTGTTGATCTTTTGGAGCAATTCGAGATAATGCTTGAAGAGATATTTGTCTTCTTTCTCTTGGGATAAAAGAAGGTTGTCACTCTTGGTGGATATATATATAAGGGTGGAGCAGCCCCAGTTTTGAGAAGCTGGATCTTAGAGATGGTTAGACTTTGGTATGTGGTGGATTTGTTCAGGTATTTGGAAAAGGTTTGGTGTATGGTTGGAAGCCCCTAGTGTGTCATTTAATAGCTCGGTCGCAATGGGTCGAAGATGACCTTTTACCAAGACAGAAGGTTGCTTCATCGAACAAAGATTTTTAATGGTTTGTAGGTTCATATTCTTGAAATGACTCATCACCAACTCATGCAGTTTTATCATGTTTTTACATGTGTTGATTCATCATTTTTTTTATATAACAAATACTTTGGCGATATATGGTGCTCAGAGATCAAGAAGAAGACTCGACAAGCTAATATAGGAGAAGCAAGAATTTACCAGACTCGAATATAGATAAATACCTTCGAAAAGTTTGATTTTGAGGACTTGGTTGGACCTTTGAAATAACTGAGACCAAATAGATTCGTGAGCATACTCTTGCAAGGATGGGTTGTAGGCATCAATATAGGCAAAAGAGATACCGCTGGGTTTGAAAGCCCCTAATCCTAAATTGTTGCGTATGATCCTTGAGTTGTTTGGCTTTTCTGGATTTCCCGGCTTTCCAGACTTTTCTGCTTTCTTGGCTTTCCCAGCTTTCTTTTGTTCACTGGCTCCCTATCAGTTTTTTTTTTCTTCTTGTTTTCATTTTTTTTTTTGAAGTGGTAGACCTTGACATCGCGAAGTAGGACTTTACTGAATTTTTGTTTTGAAATTGAGAGTGAATGATGCACTTATCAAGTAGTGAAGCATTTATGAGAGGTTAAGAGGGAAGAGGAATTTGGAGATGACAATTGAAAATAATGGTGAAGGGATTTCCTATCTTTTCATGTTTTGGGAAACAAAAAGAAAGTACATAGAAAATACCTTCTTTTTTTTAAGAGTAAATCAAAGCATTTGACCGAACCTGAAGGCTACCTACATACCTTATTTCAAGGCTCAGGTGATCGTATTTTAACTCTATCAGAGAAAATTTCATTTTGCTAATCTTTTTTTTTTACTTTTCAATTTGAAACAATAGAGATTTTTTTTTGTTTAGAGAGAACGAATTTTTTTTAAATGATCATTTTTTTACGAAAAGAAACGATTATATATTTTTTAAAGGAAAAGAGAACTAAGTATTACACATTATTTTTTATTAGAAAACCCTTCTTTTTTTTTTCTTTTGCGATCCTTGTAATGAGATGTGACGATTACATACATTCGGACAATCCTCTCAGGAGAGTAAATGATAAATAACAAATTTGTTTTTATTTTTCAGCCCCTGCAAAATTGTTAGTGATACCAAAAGAAAATAACAAAAATCCCAATATGTATAAACACGACACAAAGGAAAGAAAACTTTTTTGTTTTTGATAATTTTTTTGAAAGGTGGAGTAACATGAAAAATGGGTGCACCAAACGGTAAAAATGGGCGACCCGACGGATAAAATGGACCCAACATCAGACAAAATTGTTCAAAATGGGAAACGGGTCACGTAGGAAGGGGGTTGGCGCTGCCCAAATTGAATTTGGGAGCCGCGCCTTCAATCATGATTCATAACCACTTTCTAACTTTTTACACTTTAATCTTTAACCTTTTCCCTTTTAACACTTGGACCCCCTCTTGTTTCCTTTTTGTCTTTTATCTTCATTTAACCTTTCCAAGTTTGTTTGTTTTTTTTTTTGAAAGAAGAAAAGAAAAAAAAAAGACTGCTTTTTTTTAAAATAACTTTTGAAAATAACTTTTGAAAAACACCATTTAAAAAAACAAATTCCTTCTAACTCTTTTATTTACTTTTTGGTCTTGGAGACAACCATTTTTTTTGAATAAAACTTTCTTATTTCTTTCTTTTTTTGGTTTTGGAACACACATTTTTTTTTAAAACGATTTTTTTTTTGCTTTGAGAAAATGGGTTTCTTTTTACTTTTTTTTTTTAAACTCTTTTTTTTAATTTTTTTATTTCGAAAAACGATTTTTTTTAAAAAAAGTGATTTTTTTAGAATTGAAAATTATATACACACACAAGAAGCCAAATAAATATAAAAGAGAAAATAAAAAAAAACAAGCATATTGCTATTAAAGGAAAGAAAATGCAAACATGTATGGATAATATGACAGAATAAATAATATTTACATATTTTTGTGCGGAATAAATAAATAGAGCAGAATAATAATAGCAAGATAAAGCAAAAGGGATTTTGGCATAAGGTGGACTAAAAGTTTTCAAGTTTTTGGAGGGGTTTTGGTGTATGGTGGAAAGCCCCAATATGCTTACTAACAGCTCGGCCACAATGGGTCAAAGGTGATTCCGGTCAAGACGACTTGCCTGCTTTAGATTTCATGTGTTCTTAATAGTTTGTGGGTCCATATCTTCTAGATGACTCATTGTCAACTCGCATATATTTAAGTGTTTTTTTAAGGGAGTCAACTTATCATCCTTAGAAGAAAACTTTTACAGGGATACTCGGAAATAGGTGACCTGAAAAGGAAAAGATATATAGACAATCTACGAAAACTGACGCTGAGTTGAAAAAGAGTTGTTTCCTGGAGATTTTATTTGGCAAAAGGAAATTCAAAGGTAAAAAGGGTTTTTGGAGGCGTATACACAAGGGTATTCTCGAGCTTGATGAGTCTTAAAAGGCTTTTCCTTGTCCTTCCCTGAGTGACCAATAACTTCTTGTACTGAGTTTTGCCTTATCCGAATTTTTTTTTTCAATGTTGTTCCTTGGGCGATGCTTGATCAGTAACAATCATGGGTGCGGCTTCTCAATAATTTTATCATCGATAAGGTCTTGGATATCATTCCTGAGTGAGAAGCATTTGTCGGTGATATGACCACTGGATTGGTGGTATTCACAATACTTGTTGCGGCTCCATTTGGCAGGTAATGGATTTGGAGGTTTGTAGTTTTCAAGGGACTTAAGGACTTCTTGTGTTATTAACCCTTGTAGTATCTGTGACATTGGGGCATACAATTTATCGAAGTGCCTTCTGTTTCCTTCTTAAGGTCTTATGCAACTTCTGTCAGTGTTACTGCTTTCCTTAACAAAATCGGCAGACTTGTTTGTCCCATATGACCATGGCACATTACTGTATTTTTCAGCCATGATTCTTTCTACAATGTTGACTTCTTCCGTAGATTCTTCCTCTGATTCAAAATAGCATAATGAACTTAGAGGTTTAATTTCTAGGGATCCTTTGCGTATATCTTCATCAATACGGACTCCTATCTCCACAATTTCTTTGAAATTGCTATAGGGGAGATACCGCATGTGTTCCAAGTAAATGGGCTGGAGGTTTTTGATGAACATTCTGCATGACTCAGTCGGATCAGGTCTGTCGAGTGTCTGGGCTAATTTTCTTTTCCACCTTGCTGCAAACTCAACACAAGTTTCTTTTTCCCCTTAGGGTGCACGATTCAAGATCTCTTTTATTTTCGGGGGTAGTATTATCTTTGTACCTTTGTAAAAACCCCTCAGCTATTTGGTCCCAAGTGGCCATGGTGCTATCATCTCCTAGCATTAATCATTGCTTAGCAACCCATATCAAGGTAAGGTGTAAATTGGAGGCCATTGCTTCGAAACTAGCCCCTCTTGATTTCATGCCAGTAGAATAAGATTTTAGGTGGGAGATAGGGCATCCAATCTCATCGAATTTTTCTATGTCGAGCATTTTGAAACTTGAAGGTAGTATGGCTGAAGGTTTTAGCGTTAATGCCCGCGTAGAAAATCCCCCTTTGTTCAAGACCTTGTGCATCATACTTTTTAGGTTCTCCATATCTACCTCTAATTTTGTGGGATGAGGTGCTGGGTTTTGGTATATGTTGGAAGGATTGGGGAAAGCTGGGTTTATTTCTGGCTGTGGCATTTGGTAAGGATTTTGAGGAGGCGTTTGGTAAGGGTTCTGGTAAGGATTTTGGAGAGGTGGGTTTTTGGCGGCTTATGCCTGATGACCAGGATTATTGAAGGGTAAATAAGTTGCTACTTGTCCTGGATGGATATGGCTCTTGGGTCTACATGTGGGCTATTTGGAGTGGATTGGCAATGGGAAATGGAAGGTTATTTGGATTCTGGGGTATATTGGTATTTGGGAGAGGACATGTCGGGTTTGGCAAGAAAGGGTTGAAACTTTGGTAATAATAGGTATTTGGTGAGAAATTGGTGATTGGGGTGTCGGCGGTTGGTGGAAGGTTAGTGTTTGACCGATGATTTGGGTTTAGAGGAGCATGAGAAGTATATGTTTCTTGAGGGGCTACAGGGAAAAGGTTCCCTCACCACTGGTTTTGGACCTTGCACGAGTTTTGCCATTTGGCTTATTATGTGATCATTTTGTGCATCCAACTTTCGATCTAACCATTACTGCATGGCTGGAGTAGGAGCGAACCCGGGAGCCCCTGTATCAGTACCCGTTGTAGAATGTTCATTTTCGGCAGCCATTCTGTCCAAATCTGTATTTTCTGAATCGATTCTGATATTTTCCGATCTGACCTCTGAGCATGTTTCTCGTATCAAACTACCGGTGCTATTTTTTCCTTTCTTAACTCGAGTCAGGTTTCTGAGGAAAAGGGGTTTGAAGGTATTAGAAAGGGTTGGCTGAAGACTTTTTGGGCTTGGAGTACAGCGTGCCTTTATTAGTATTTTTATTATTATTATTTATTTTTCTTATAATTGACCGGACAAGCACCCGCTTTGTTTTGACGATCTCAGGACTATTCCTGGAATAGTAGATTCCTTCTCCAGAGTATAGGAACTTCGTATTCCACCTGCCTTTCGACTCCCCAAGATTGGACTTATCTCAGGCGAAGGG
Organism: Codonopsis lanceolata; assembly: GCA_013146195.2. NCBI lineage: Eukaryota > Viridiplantae > Streptophyta > Magnoliopsida > Asterales > Campanulaceae > Codonopsis > Codonopsis lanceolata. Next base: position 79,939,095 of record CM028384.1, read on the forward strand.
CATATACACTTTCCAGGATCCACCATTCAAAATGGTCTAGGTCAAACATCAGAAAATAATTAGTCAGCCCCTGTGTATTTTTTTTTTATTCACATCTTTTTTTTCCTTCCTTTTTTTTTTTTTTTGCACAAGGACTGGTCAAGGATTCAGAGATGTAAAAACCGATCGGTCCGTAAAGTGTCCTGAGAATCTATATGCAATTTAACGTTGGCTGATGAAAGGGGTAAGCTGGCCATGGTGTAGGGTAGAAGTTCAGAATATTTATACGTGCATGCACATGTGTGCGGCATCTAAAAGTAGTAAAATCTTTTCTTCTTTTTTTTTTCAGATATAAAGCAAGAAATAAAACAAATATGGCCTGTTTTACATATTTGTCCTAATCTCTAAAATAAAATGACAGAATGAAAGAATATGTACATATTTTGTGCGATAAAAAAATATAAAACAAACAGAACAATATAGAGCAGAAATGAATCAATAATAAAATAAAGCTCCAGCCCTTTTGTTATGTTGCCCGGAAATCTATTTTATTCTTTTTTTCTTTTTTTAAAAATATACCTGTAATGGTAATTGGAACGAAACTACTGCAAGATGGAGGATTATATCCACAAATATATACACAGATATATAAAAACGCAATATTTAAAATGCTAAAGAAATATAACAAGTATATTTTAGTCAGAAACTAAGAAAACTGATTTTTTTTTTTTTTTTGTGAAAACTGATCTAACCCTCCATTTTTATTTTCTTTAAAATAAAAACGACGTCCCCAGCAGAGTCGCCTCTGTGGGTGGCCCGGAAGGTATCCCCGAGTCGCATGTTCCCCTAAAAAAGGGAGCGCGCGATCCGGGGGATACCTTCCGGGGCACCCACAGTTGTTAAATTTGTCGCCCCCAATTTGTACGTTGGTATAAAAAGTAATTTCCCCCATATTTAAGGTTATATATGATTAATAAGCCGAATTTCAAATGTTTGGTACATAATATGCGATTTGGATTAGTAATCCAAATTATTTGGATAAGACCCTTATCCCCTTGCTAATTATACCGACAAAAGAGTGATATTATTAGCGTTCTCGCTAAAAAAAACTAAGGGATTAATATCTATTATTAAAAGTGCAATAGTAGCTAGTATTCCAAAAATTAAACTATCAAAGCAACATGTGAAAACTTTATTCTAATAAAGCAGTTAATAAAACACAGAAGTATACTAAACAATCTACAAACAATGCTTGTATATCCAGCCTTATGGCCAAAAAAGTTTTACAACCAAATAACAATTGAAAACTATTAAAAACCAAAACCTCTCACAAGACTATGAAGTCTGTAGAGGAAACCCACAAAAACACATTAAAACAAACGTGAGATTAAAAAATAAGTTCCCTAACAACTAGGAAAACAAACAGTCAAACAGCCAATGTAGTTCCTGATATTACTACATTCACAGCTGTAATGAATACTCCAAGTAAGCTTTCAGCTTTCTCTCTCTTTGCAGAATATCTCTCTAAGTCTCCACAGGTGTATCTATTTTGCACGAACTGCTCTTGTATATATTCTTGAGCTGAGAGTCCTGAAATAATAAAGAAGCCAAATTCTCCGAGGAAACACAAGATTAGAAAATACGAGATTTAGTTTTTAAAATTAGTTTCTTTATTTAAAAGAAAGATCTTTACCAAAGATTTAGTCAAATTAACTTTAAAAAATGACTCTTGAGAACTTTTGGTAGTATTTAAATATGATAACTACATATCATTGCTTTTGAACCAAGAAAAGACACAACAATAAATAAACAATTAATAGAGAAAAATAGGACGACCCTATTTTACATTTACACTATTATTCGAAAACTACCCCTGATATATAGTAGCGTGATTAATAACAAGGATGCTAATAATAACGAATTACTAATAATGTCTATGCCTACATACTACCAAACGAGCCCTAAAGAATTTTGGTTGATTTGGTCTGTAATCTATATAATAAAACAGCTAAGTTCGCACATGTGCAATTGACTAAGGCTATTCAATGATTATGATTTAATTTTTTAAGGATATCTTACGGCTATGATTCATTTGGGTTTTCAAGCGTGCAAACGACCTTCTCTTCACCTCATATATTACGATTTTATAGTTATTGTTTTACATTTTTTACAGTTATCTTTTTACGGTTTTTACAATTATTGTTTTACGGTTTTATAGTTATCTTTTTACGGTTTTACAGTTATTGTTTTACTAAGATATTATATTTATTGTTTATTTTTATGGTTATTGTTTTACGAAGATATTAGATTTATTGTTTATCCAGTTTATTCTCCACGAACGTGCGGTTATATCTGGATTTTTTAATGTCCGGCCTAGATTTAAAAAAAAATCAATTTAATTTTTTTCCAGCCTAGTTTTTTTTATAGCCTAGATTTAATGTTTACAAATATTTAGTTTATAGTTTTTAATTGATTGTTATCATAATCAACTGAATCTCAATTTCATTTTTGTCCAATTTAGATTTAATTTTTTTTAAAAAAAGTTTGTTCGTAAGTTTTGTAATTTTAAATATTTTTATTTTAATTTCTTTCTTTTAAAAATTTTTTTTTTGCTAAGTTTCCCTTATTGGTATTGAGCTGCTTGGCCCAAAAGGCCCAAGCGTCGGTCACGTGCCAAGCACGCCATTAGCATGGGCACGAACGAATCATTTGCATTCGTCATGGTCCGAGTTCAACTCATAAGCGAGCAGGGACATATCTCTGGCCGCCTAGGCATACCAAGCAAGCAGCTTCCTGCTCGCGTTTGGGGGCCAAGAGTGTAGCGAGCACGCAGATGTCTCAACGAGCATAGCTAGCCCGTTCAGTTGCATGGTAACGGTCGTCCTGAACGTGGGGAGTTAATGTTGGGAGATCCGCCCCCACATTCCGGACGTAGCAATGAACATGCGCCGCCTTTCACGCTTGTGCATTCAATGTTCAGCTCCCAGCCTTCAAGGCTGGCTATATAAACCCTTCTCCATCAAAGGGAGAGGGACGTTCAGAGATACTCAGGTTGAAACTCTGTCAAAATTGATAAGCACTTGTTGGTTTACTGATTAACATACTAGAGTGCTTTTGTAGGGAAAGCCCCTACCTAGTTCATAGTTGTTCCTGATTTCTTTGACATGTTTGGGCCTCATATCACGGATAGACTTGAAAGCCAGATATCTGATTCTCTTAGCCTAGTGTATCCACATAATTTTGGATACATTAGTTGGTTCCGTTGCCGGGAAGCGATTTGCAAAGTTTTAATACTTTTTCCAATGACTCGTTAAGTTCTTATTATGGCTGCTAATGGTGTCAATTTGCCAGAGAATGAGCATACAACTACTCCTAGTGTGGAGGTCTAGGTCGACAACATATTACCCCATCATCCTCCACTTGATGCCCATCATCGGATCAACTAGAGACAAGGTCTGGAATCGTTGACCCGAATTGTTGTGGCCGCGGTTGGCCTTGCTAATGAGTTTCGTGAGGAGGCTTTGCGCCAAAGGGCATTATACCTGAGGAAAATACATTAATTGAACCAACAATTGATTGCTATGGGTAAGCCTCCACTACCTATTGAACTGGAACCACTCCTAGATGTGCATGCGCAAAGTCACGTGTTGAGTGTGACTATATTGGGGAGAAATGCCCGTAGGCCAATTGATGTTTCGTTTCAGCCCCGTAAGCAGGAGTCGAATAGAAAGATGTAACCATCATAAGGGGCGGGCTAGTCACCGAGTTGTTCCAAGTGTTCACTCTCATCTTGGCCCCCGAGTAGGGGAGGACTCTACACAGTCTCGTCACCGCCAATGATCACCCTCTCTGCGGAGGTCACATGCTTGCAGGCATCATTTTCCATCTCCACATAGATCATATGCCCGCCAGCACCGATCTTCATCTCAAAGGGGATCTCATGCTCGCAGACATCGGTCACCTTCCCCGCATCAGTCAAGGGGAAGGCATGAGCTGCCAATTCCCAACAACAATCAACAAAATGGAGTTGGGGCATTACCAGATCAAATACAACAAGCCGTGGAAGACCCCTAGGAACAAATGGTGTAGGCCGTGGGTATGGCTCAAGCCATGGGAGCTATGGGGTCCTCCACATGCCCCTCTTATGCCCGGTGTACAACTTCAGCCTGTCGGTGGTGTGCCCGCTGTAGTGAACGCATATGATTTTGAGGAGTTGAAATTGCGCATGGAAGCATGGGAGCAAGGCAAGGCTTTGGAAGACAACTTTATGGGCATTGTTTATAGACCTTTGGCTCTATGGATCGAGAATGCCCCTCCGGCACAAGACCTTATCTTTCCCAACATTAAATAGTATATATGGATGACCAAAGTAGGGGACTGACTAATGTCCTTTGAATCATAAATTGGCCTAGTGACTTCTAATGAGGCATTAAAGATTCGGGCATCTGTGGGTTCTTTACAGGGAAAGGCTTTGCCCTGGATGGGAGCCCTTCCTCGCAGATCGATCAACAACTAGGTAGACTTGCGAGCAAAGTTTCTAACCAATTTGGGGACTCGGGAGCCATTGCCAAGACAAGGGCAGACTTGTCTAAAATCAAACAAGGGGCCCATGAATCTACTTCCAGTTACTTAGAAAGGTTCACAAAGATGCTCGAGCAAGTGCTTGACCTTATCTGAGCAGGAGGTCACTTTGTGTTTTGAGACTGACTTGCTCGAGGGAGAAGGTGGCTTGAGATCAGAGCTCAGTATGAGGGAGCCTAAAACGCAGGACAGAAATGTTGATGCGGGATCAGAAGTATTGTATGGGAGAGACTGCAAAAAAAGAAGAAAAAGAATGAGAGCACAGAGGCTGGTGGGAGCGACAATACTAGCAAAAACAGTGGCTAGAATGGAGGTGGTGGTTATAATCGAGGCAAGTCGACATATGATCGCCCAAGAGAATTCCTTTGGGAAAGTGACTCACCCCGCTTAATACGTTGCGGGAAGACATACTGTATGAGGTAAGGGATGAGCTTCCCCGTGCGCCACGTATGAGCGCAGAGACTGCAGATACTAGAGATCATGCGAGAAGATGTGCTTACCATGATGACTTTGGGCATACCACAGAGGAATGTTAGCCGTTGAAAAAGGCCATTCAGAAGGTGATAAATAAAGGGAGATTGGATCGCTTTTAAACGAGATGGAAACAATAGAGGAAATACCCCTCGTAGGGATGCACACATTTGTTCGCGGTGTGATCAATGTGATTTTAGAGGAAGAACCTACCCTCACGCAGCTAGAGAAACAAATATTGTGTCGACCTTGGTAGATGGAGTCTATTTTCCCCCAACTCTGCAAACGGGGAGGAGTCTATTCAGTTCACTCGCAGCGAGCACAGCGAGCTGGGAGTACTGGTCTAGGCTGGTGAACAATTGTTGATTGTGTCAACCTTGGTAGATGGATGGGTCGTGGACCGGATGCTCGTAGACACTGGAACGTGCAGCCGTGCAGGGATGTCATGTACTACTCCTACTTTCAGGCACTAGAATTGAAAGATGATCGCTTGAAGCCATATGCATGGACTTTGGAAGGCTTCACCAACCACAAGGTGCCAGTTAAAGGCACAGTTGAGCTGGAAGTTATGATCGGTAAAGGCAGTTGTTCCAGAATGGAAAAAAAATCATTTTTTATGGTAAATGATTTGAAATCCCCCTATAACATCATTTTAGGGATACCGAGCATGGCCAAATTCTAAATGGTGGCCATCATTCCCCACCAGCGGGAAAAGTTTTACACAGATCATGGGGTGGGGGTCCTGAAGAGTCGGCCTCAGGCAGTGCTAGAATATGTCAGGGACAGCTAGAAAAAAAGTAGAAATTGACCTTGTCAACTGAAGATCAAACCATCACGATCAGTTACAAAGAAAAATCTCACATGACCACGGGGCCAGTTCAGATTGCCATGGTCAGCGAAACTTCTACTTAGGGCAAGCAGCGTCGGCAGAATTAGGGGACAGGTAGAGTAGGCAGAGGATATGGCCTTGGACCAGATTGACGTAGAAATTTGAGTAGAGGGGAAAAATTACCGTTGAAGAAAAACCGAGCAGATGGTGTAATTTGTATCTTGCTTGTATGGTTAGTTGTACGATGGTGATTTTATGAATAAAAGAGCCCATTTGATCTCCGTGTTGTGTGCTCATTTTTTGTTTCGATTATGCCATTTTTCACGAGCATGATGTGTCTTTGCTCGTCGAAAAGGGTTATTGTTCGAATTTGGATCTTAGCTTATGTCTAAGACTAAGTGGTGGTGAACCAGTTGTCCTGGTGTCCCTGCTTTCGAAAGTAAGCAAGGGTTATACAAGTTAGATTTAAGATCTAGTGAAATGCGACCTTGGATCTTGGTTTATACCTAAGATCTTAAGTGGTTAGTCGGATTTTATCTTGTACCTAAAATCTAAGCGGTTATGTGAATTAGTCGCACTAATCCACCAACCACCAACTATCATTGATCTCAATTATACCTTTTTCACGAGCACGATATATCTCTGCTCGGTGAAAAAGCGTTGGTGTTCGAGTCTGGATCTTAGTTTGTATCTAAGACCAAGAGGTGTGGCTAACCAGTTGTACTGGTGTCCATGCTCGCGAAAGTGAGCATGGGTTTTGAAAAAATGCAATTGAAGAACAAGTGAAATGCGACCTTGGATCTTGGCTTATACCTAAGATCTCAAGTAGTTAGCGAGCTTGGGTTTATCTTGTACCTAAAATCTAAGCGGTCATGTGAATTAGCTGCCCTAGCATATTAGCTCGGAATATCGACCTGGCATGTAAAATTTCAAAAAGACAATGAAACATGAAACAAGTGATATTAACGCAAAGTTATTACAAAGAAATTGTTCAAAAATACAAAGTGCAATGGAACGTAGGCCAAGAAAGATAGTCTAATTATCAGAAGGAATTTCCAAAGGTTCAGCTTCAAAAGCATTCCTCTTTTCTTCGACTCCAGCTTTCTCACCTTCAATGATGACTACCTCACCATCATCCTCAGCTGCATGAGAAGCTATGGTCGCAGCCTCATGAGATCGGGCCATCCATATCTGAGTCATAAGATCTGTCACCATGTTTTCAGCGACCTCAGGTGGATTCCAAACAGCAGCCCTTTCTTGGCATCAGATTGAGCGAGCAGAGTAGGCACATCTTCAGTGTATGGCACCATTGCATGACCGGGGCGAGCAGAGGAGCAGAAGGGCGTTTTGGTACCCCATTCGGTAAACAGCTCGGGTTTCACTTCTACCCCACTACTCACTATCTGCCGAAGGACATGATTTATCCCTTGGAGATAGTTGGGGTAGGTTTCATCCTCAACGTGAGCCTCGAACTCAACAGAGGCCTTGTAATCGGCAATGATGGCTTGTCTCTGCTCGTCACTGGGCTGGGATTGTTCCTCCCTTAGCCTCTTCTCCCTCTCGGCTGCTTCAACCTTGGCATGCTCTAACTGATTCACCGCTGCTCGGAGCTCTTTCCTCACCTCGCTGATATTCTTGATGGCAGTCTATTCGAACTTTTTGGAGAATTTAAGGTGGGATTCCAGGATGTTCTTTTCCTTTTCAATCTTGAAGAGCTTGGTCACTTTGGCGGTAACATTCTCCTCGCTTAGCTTTAGTTCATCTCGGAGAGTGTTGACTTGCTCCTCTATTTTGTTTTTCTCAGCGGTTAGAGAGGTGGAGGTGGTGAGATGTTCCATGAATGGGTTGTAGAGCAGCTCAGTCTTTGTGGCCATCTGAACATGTAAGGCTCACTTACTTTTAGGAACAAAGAAGGCATAGGCTACCTCGGCCATGCACAGCCCAACCTCCCCGATCAGGACTGAGTTTGAATGTTCGCAACTTCTTTTCCAGAGGCCACCGTGGCGCAGCCTTTTCATCACCCCGAGTTCAACCGTGGTGGGGTGACCACCGCGCTTGTAAACGTTGAGCTTCTCAAGGTCTGACATGTCGGATATCTCAACAATCAGTTTGATGGCCTTCTCGTGAGACTCGGTCATATGAAAATCTTCTCTGTGCCATGAGGGCACACGGGAGAGAGACGATGTCCCTTGATCATCTCTCTTTGTCTGTGACATGGTTCTCCTTTTAGCTATATGGTCAATGGCAAGCCTCTTGTTTGACGGCAGCTCGATGGTGGGCGCAAGTTGACTTGGAGGAACAACGGAAGGAGGTGCTGTGACAATAGGAGCGGTGGTAGCCGGAAGAATGGTGACAACAGGGGCCACCCTGCTTGTCTTAGTGCGACCTCGACTCGCTCCTCGCCCGGAGGATGCAACAGTAACTGTAAGAAGGGAAGCTGGCTCCTGTGTGGCCAATTGAGTATTCATCCTTGTGGCCCCCCCTCTTCATGGCTTGTAGAAATATGGAGGAATCATCGAAATGCTTCATGTCTATAATTAATTTCCAAGGGAAAAAACAGTAAGGGAAAATTCAACCAGAAACAATGTACAAAAAAAAAAAAAAAACAAGAGCTGGCAGACCAGTCAGCGAAAAGGCAAGAATACAGCTAATGCCAGCCCGCAGGCAGTCAGGACATTCACTAGGAAATATCCTTCCATGGCAGCTACCCCAGTATGGATGGGGCTCTTAGGCCTCAATAGTGACCCGGGGCTCTACCCTCTTTACGTGCCAACTGAGTATCCCAACCAGGCGAAGAAGGGTGGGGTCAGATGTAAGGGCTTCCCAGTGAAGTACCCAATATTGCTCGGCTTTGCCTTCTTTCACACCGAGCAAAGTCTTGAAGGCAGTGACGATTCTTGGCTCTCCAGCTCGGAAAGCATTCCTATCATACTTTGGGATTTCCATGTTACGCAAGTACGGTGCAAATGGGCCATCCTATTCGAGGTTCAAAGAGCTAGGCTTTCCCATCCCAAGCTTTGACTTTATTGGGATCGTTGCTGAGAACCTTAAAGTAGTTGGGGTTGGAACGGCCCGTGATCTGCCCATTCTTCTTATCCAACAAGAACAAGAAGAGTTTTCGGAACAAAGTCATATCAGGCTTAAACCCGAGCAGCCTATAGGCTACCGTATATGCGACCAGAAACCTCACTATGGTAAGGGTCAGATCGCAGGGGATGGCATTGTTATAGTGGAGGAACTTAATTATGAAGGGGTCCAAGGGAAGCCTTAGGCCGACCAGGAAGAAGTAAAAGTAAAAAACCATACGGTCCCCTTGGTAGTTGTTGTCGTTTTTCTCGATATCCAAGTTGAAGGCTCTCACTCAGTAGTTTTTCGGGTCAATGCCCAGGGAGTAGAACCAGACGGGCACATCCTCCTCGCAGGTCAGGTCATCCCATTTCATTGAGGCTGGTTTATCGACCACAAGTTTTTTGCCTTTTCGGCGAGCAGACTTTCTCTTCCTTTCCTAAGGGGCGCTTGTGCTCGGAGACTCAGACCCATAGCATCTTCCCTCCTCATCACATACTTGTTCATTCTCAACTTTGCCATTGTGGTCCCCGCCTTGCTCGTCCCCAATATGGACATTATAATCATCCTCATACTCGTCCTTTAAAATTTGTATCTTGCTCGAGAATTTCGGGAACTTCTCCAGGGAGGTCTCATCATGTTTAGTTCCTTCAGAGCTACTTGATTCAACATCAACACTCTACTTGTGCTCAGATGAAGCTCCATTATCGTAGTTGCGTCCTTTAATCTCCGAACAACTCTTAGCGCAAGAAGACATTCTACAGAATCGAGGAACATACATTAATTCCTACCCGCAAAAACAGGCGTGAATGTACAAGTAGAACCCTCGGTTGGGGTTTTACGTCTCAAACCAGTGAATAGGGCACCAGTTATTTATTTCCTTAATTCCTACTTATGTGTGTGCTTGGGTCAGGGCAAAGGTCCGAAAGGGAGATCAAGATGAACTCAAAAAGTCTAGACGGTGGATTTGTGAAAAGGAGACATCAAAACAAAAGGCTGGGGTAGAGAGAGTCACGAACCCACCCTTAGGTTTTGGATATCGAAACATCCAATGGGCATCGTTGAATCCTAAGGCTAAGGTTCTAGTAGGGACGAAATGAAAACAAAAAAGTAATCAAATATAGAGTATTTACCTGTGGAGTTGATGAAGTTCTGATTTCAACAACTCTGGTTTGATGCTTCCGATCCCACTTTGATGATCATTGACGATTCAAAGAGGCGGTGAATAGGGGAGAAAAAAGGCTTATGAATATTGAAGGTATGCAAAGAGTTCAAAGGAAGGGAGGCGACATTTTTTATAGATCAGGTAAGGGGCAAAAGGGGAAGAGAAATTACCTACAAACAAGACTTCCTAGACACGCGGTGCTGGAACCGAGGCATCGTATTTAACACTGCCTGGGGAAAGATGTACACATGCAACCTCAACCTACAAACAATGGTTACACCCTAGCGTTCCATCGATACGCGCATGTCACTTTTCTGTTCTTCTAGCCATTGAAGTGATCCCTTATGCATCCATGATCCATCCTTCTCTCCAAGTCTTACCCAGACCAAGAATGATAAAGTTTAACAACGGTCAGACAATGCATCCTTCATGAACAAAACATTATACTCCTCGCTCCAAACACGTGTGCTCGCCAGACAAGAAGCAGAGGGCCACTGAGCTGCCTGTCCTAAAAGGCCCAAGTGTCGGTCACGTGCCAAGCACGCCATCACCGTGGGTACGAGCGAATCACGTGCATTCATCATGGTGCGAGTTCAACTCATAAACAAGTAGGACATATCTCTGGCCGCCTAGGCATACCATACAAACAACTTCCTGCTCGACGTCTAGGGGCCAAGAGTGTAGCGAGCAAGTAGATGTCTCAGTGAGCGTAGCCATCCCGTTCAATTGTATGATAACGGTTGTCTTGAACACTGGGACTTAATGCCGGGAGATCCGCCCCCACGTTTCGGACACGGCCACGAATGTGCCCGCCTTTCACGCTCGTGCATTCAATGTTCAGCTCCCAGCCTTCAAGGCTAGGTTATACAAACTTTTCTCCATCAAAGGGAGAGGGACGTTCACTAATCTACAGGCTGAAACTCTTTCAAAATTGATAAGCACTTGCTGGTTTATTGATTATCACACCGGAGTGCTTTTGCAGGGAAAGCCTCTGCCTAGTTCACAGTTGTTCTTGATTTCTTTGACAAACCTGGGCCTTATACCATGAATAAATTGAAAGTCAGATATCCGATTACTTTAGCCCAGTGTATCCACCTTATGTTTGATACGTCAGGTATGAAATCTTTGTGATTTCGATTTTAAAATATTATTTTGTTAGTTGACTCTGTCTTATACAATTTATTTTATGATTTTTGTTTGTTGAGATTTTTATATTTAAATTTATTTTAATTAACATTTTTAGGATTGGTGTGTGCAAGAGAGAGTGCTTTTAGATGCTTAATTATATTCTTTTTAGATGGGTTACACAATTTCTTTAATTTTTGTGATATCGTCATTTATTAATTTCTTCGCGTCATGCTCATTTAATTCATACTCGATTCATACATTGATCACGTCAATACTGTCATCGTGTCATAGGCACATACACGAAATCTAGTTTTTTTAAAAAAAACTCATATGTATGTGTGATCGATGTCTTATTTTAATTATTTCTTTGCAAGTGGACAAGACTATTGTAGAATAGTTTTGGGAAGCAAGGGTCGAACCACAGAGACAAGAAGATCACAAATAGCACGATTATCGGTAGCAAATTATTAAACTAAAGGGGGTTTTTATATTAATTTTAATCTAAACTAATTATTATTCTAGGGTTAACTAATTTAGCAGCAATTACATATTATGAAGATCTTATGGTGGAGGGAAATCTAGGATTAGGGTTTCACTTGTATATCCTTTATTACTTATTTTGATAAAGTATCATTCAATTTCTTGGGTTCGTTCACAAAATATAGATATAGCCTTGTCGAATTACCGTTCAGTCTCCATCTCCAAATAATTCGTCCATTCTATATCCTAGGCACAAGAACATATGATCCTAACTGTCACTTAGGTCATATATGGAACCTGACCCTAACTTATCACTCTCGTGCATCGATAGGTTCAATTTATCATGATGGTGAGCCAATGTACGACATATGCACATTGATCATGCAGTTATCCGCACCTCTAGGCCTTTATTATTCACGATTGCATTCATTTGTTCAAAGTGAAATAATAGAGGGGTTGATAATCACCACAATCAACAAGAATTGAATGAATAAAAATAGATTAAAGTATAGATTCTATACAAGTTACCTCCCAACTCCTAGATTAATGGATGTTTAGTTCATCCTCGAAGATGAACAGCACATGGAGATGATTGAATACATGGATCGATCTTCAAAACTATAATTACAATAACTAAATTATGTTATACACTCTAAATCCTATGCTAAAGCTATAGAAAACTACTTTATGGCCGTCCTTGAGCTTTGGCTACCGTCCTTTATTTATACCAAGGAGTTGTAGGGGTTTAGGAATTTTAGTCTGGCTTGAAAACCTCCGAAAGTCGGTTCTGGCCACCTTGCGGTCGCAAGGTCATTACCCCCTTGCGTCCGCAGGGTCTTTAATTAACGGGGCTGAATTGCTAGACACACTGCCTACCTTGCGGAGGCAAGGTAAAAAATACCTTGCGGCCGTAAGGTCTCCAGATTTCACCTTTGCCGTTTCTTCTTCAACTTACACTTTAGCCCCTTCTTGGAATATTCACCAAAAAGTCTTATAATTCATATAATTTCACCTAAAACCCTGAAACTCATAAAACAACTGAAAAACACACATCAGTAGCCAAAAGCCTCGTGGAATCGCTAAATTTAAGTCATAAAAGTACCTGAAATCGACGTATAAAATACATCGATCAAATACCCCCAAACATAAACTTTGCTCGTTCATGAGTAAACAATACTTATAAATACAAAAGCAATTAAACAAAAATAACGAAAATCTTTTTGGAGGGTGACACTATTTACACTCCTCTCTAACCCACAAACTCAAGGAGACTCTTACAGTGACTCACTATCTGATAAATACAAAAAAATAAATACAAAAGCGAGATAAATATACTAAAAACAAAACAAAAATCAACCTCAAGTAATAATCGCAAAACAAAGTAGTCTTAGTCCGATGCTCACCACATATGTGCAGACCAATCTCATAAACCCAACTGACTTATACTCAAAACTGCTACTAGTCTTAATTTCTCCGTGTGTGTGTGATCACTAGTCTTAGAGAATATCTTGACTAAAACAATTTTATTAAGCTAAGCACCACTATTTTATATAAGCTAAAACCATCATATAAAAATCAAATCATAAAGTATGAGATCTACCAAGTCATTAGAACCAATATCACCAAGGATTTTAAAAACACCATATTTTAAAACTTATACATCCATCCATGCACTTCTATGTATGACATATAATGCTCTCCTATCCCAATTATTTGTAATACCTAAGATTATGCTAACAAAGTGAGCTTTGCGAATAATGTGATTATGAAGTGTTAGATCAATTTTACATACCTTACTTATCAAAGAAAACAAACACAAGCATTGGCAAGAAGATCATTAGGTCTTTAATAGCTTGTAATGTAAGGCCATGGTGTTGGGGGATATGATGGAAAGGGATGAGGATTCAAAGTGAGAGGGCAAGACTACCCTTTACCCCTAATACTTCTAAGCAAAAGGAAGTTTTTCCAATTAGGCTAGGACCTGCAAAGACTACAAGTGGGGGGTGTTTTCTTTTTCTTTTACTTTTCCTTTTTCTATTTTTCACCCCCAAACTTGTTTTGTACAATATATCAAGCTAAAAATATCTCATCATCTTTCTCATCAGAATTTTTCTAATATATTTTCTCTTGAAAGCTATGCTTTCATTTGAATCTTTTTGCACTCTTCTTCTTCCTTTTCATTTTTCGTCGATCTATATTTCTTTTTTTTTTTTTTAACAGGAAGAAAGAAGTCTTCAGAAAACTTACTTGACTGAAAGATGGTCCCATAAAATCAATCATCCACCCACATCCTACTCTCTCAAAGGGTAGGCTAAAAGTGTATAGGCTTTTAGGGTTGAGTTAATGTGGGTAATAGAAACGATGTCGAATGGGGGTTTAATGTGTGCTTAGCACACTCCATTCTTTTTAATTAGGCTCAAAAGGGGACACTAGGGATATTTTTAGTAAAGGTCAGAGAATATTTAGGCTCAAACGATCCAAAGATGGCCTAACTCATTTCTTAATGCCAAATGCTTATGCAGTTTTTAAAGCAAGTAAGACACATAAAATATCATATCAATTGTAGGAATTGTGGGGTTGAATGTTTAACATCACTGGATTTCACATAAGCATTCGCTAAAACAGATGGTAGGGACAATCGAGACTAACATGCAGACACGGTTCGAAAGTGTGCTTGAAATATATTAGTGAGAAAAATCCAGGGGATCTAACTTATCATGCAATTGACCCTAAGTTACAATTCAATGCAACAATCATGTTAAGACGGCTATTCATCGTATTCTTGTGCATATCTTGTTGAAATGAAATGTTTGCTATAAGCTTTATAAAAATATTCTAATCAATCCATAATTATGACTGGTGTAGGTGCATGAAGAATTTGGAGAAAATCAAGACTTTTGCAAAATCAAATAAATACCAGAAGGATCTATGGAAAAGTTATCTGGTTCATTGCATTAACTCCTCATCGACTAGTACTACCACACAAAGACTCGAGGATGAAAATTTTGAATTAAAATATTTTTTTGATTTTTTTAATTTTTTATAAAAAATTTGGAGATGATGATGACACAATTGATGATGAGTCCCCATAATAGGTACCCGCAAGAACCAAATATTAGTGTATTCTGGTCAAGGCAACATCTCCGAAAATAAGAAAAATTAAAAAGCAAGAAAGACAGGTGAGGATAAGACACGATAGAGGGAAAAGAAAATTTTCCCCACCCTAAAAACGTAGCCCAACTCCACTCCTCCTTAGGCTAGGACCTGCTAAGACTTTGGGCTTAGAATTCCCCCCCCCCCCAAAACTTAATTTCTATTTTGTCCTCAAAATTGAGGAACATATGAGAGGATTGATGGGGAAGGACAAATATAAAAAGGACATAGCAGGCCCACCTAACGAAAGAGAAGAAACTTGGACCTCGACTCACGGTGAGTCGGGAGGAAATAATGAACGAGGACAAAACTCGGGGATTGTGCCAGGTGGCATCCCAAAATATGTGGAGACATTCTGCCCCACCTGGTTAACCCAATCAAAAAGGTCAGTCTGGTCGGCACGCATTTGTGCCAACTGCTGACCCAACATGTCATTTTGGAGGACAACCTCCTCCAGCCTATTGGAGATCCCCTCCAACGGATCCTCCTCTTCCTCGGGCTCCTCCTCGTGAGGGACTCTCTCTCACGGCTGGCGAGCATGCTCAAACAATAAAGCCCTAGTAATAGCGGGCACCTTCTTAATCTTTTCAGAATCTGGAGCCCACCTGACTCCAGCCTGATCACACAGCTCCGATAATCAAATTTGGGAATGCAAATCCCTCATTTGTATTACCTCTAATAAGGGTCCGAATTGGGCTGTTGATCAGGCGGCCAACATCGACGGACTCACCAGTCAAGATGGTGAAGATCAAAACTGCCTTAGCCCAAGCCACCGTGTGTTGGTGACTGGAAGGCATGAGTCGGGTACTAATAAATTTGAACACGGCCTTGGCCGTGTTAGTAAGGAAGGACTCCTCCATAGTACGGGGGTCGAATGGTGGGTTTTGGTTGTGGGTCCAAAGCACATCAGGCGTTGCGATGGTCGCATTAATCGCCTCGAGAGTAATAGGGTCAGAAAGGTGGCGGCTGTAGTCGTCGGCACCACTCACAAGGTTGGAAGTGTCGTAATAACCATTAATGTCTTGGGACGTAAAGCTAACACTCACGTTCCTAACATTAACGGTCTCTAAAACACTACCGTCTATAGAGATTTGCCCATTGGCATAGAATTCACGGACGATTGCCACGATGGCCGCGTCCGGAGAAGCAATAAGAGGGGCCCACCTACGGGTCTTGAAGTTATCGTGGAGGCCAAAGTCGCGAGCCTTAAATCCCCTTTCAGGGATTATGGTCTTGGAGAGCTTCCTAGTGTAGCTCTCCGATGCCTTAAAAGAGATGAAGCGGTGAACATCATAATCTTGCTCCTCCTCTTGGGAGCGGGACGTGGAAGGGCCGGTATTTCTACGCTTGAGGGCCATTAAATTTTTAAGCACAAAAATTTAACAAACAAAAATCGACTCTTTCTCTAAAAAATTAAAATTACATCCTAACAACTAAAGCATGCAAAAATTAAAATTTTACGTAAAATATATCTATCACACTAGCATACATATATTTTAGCACGTCATAAATTGAAATGCGAGGGTGAGAAGATACTTGGATTTGTGCTTTAGAAGATGAGGGGGTTGGCCGGATTTTTGAAACCTTCGCCGGAAAAAATGGAGGTCACTCATTCTTCAAGCCTTGAGGGAGTGAGATGAGGGTGAATGAGATGATGAAGGTTGAAGGAGGGAGAACCTTAACTTGGATCTTGGTTGGTAATGGAAGAGCTTCGCCGGATTTCGTGAGGGAGAGAGAGATCTTGCTGTTGCCTTGCTTTGAGAGAGAGGAATTTCGAAGTGAATTGCTGCTGCTGCCCGCTGTTTTCTTTAAAAGGGGACCTTGCGGCCGCAAGGTCCTTTAAGGCTTGCGTCCCCAAGGGTGGCAGTCATGCCTGGCACAGATTCGGTTGTACTGCCTGATGGTCACACTTCTTGCATTGAATAGGGCCTTGCGACCGCAAGGTCTCCAGAACATGCATGCCTTTTCTGTTTCCAACCTTTTTGGCAGTTTTGCAGTTTGGTCCTTCTGTTATGTTCCGTTATGTTTCGTTAGATCCGTTTCTTTCCTGCACTCTAAAAATTCTACACAAACTCTAAACTAAAATATCATCAACATATAAATACAACACTACAATGCTTTTCTCCCCCAAACTTGAATTTTGGTATATTTAATTTTAAATTACATGTCCAAAATTAAATAAGACGGAGAATAGCATATTTAAATTACACTACGAAAGCAAATAAAATTCATCAAAGTGGGTTGCCTCCCACCTAGCGCACTTGTTTAACGTCTTTGGCTCGACCCAATTACAAATCTAATCATCAGGTGGTTCATTGTCAGCAAGACGAATAAGTTCAATTGTTCTTTCTACTGACATGGGTTCAAGATATGGTTTGAGTCGATGACCATTTACTTTAAATATTTCATTGGTTCTTGGGTTTCTAATATCAATTGTTCCATGAGGGTAAATTCGAACTATAGTGAAAGGACCAGACTATTTTGATTTTAGTTTTCCGGGGAATAACCTGAGTCTAGAATTGAAAAGTAATACCTTTAGTCCTTGACGAAACATTTTGTTGGCTAATCTCATATCATGGTATTTCTTGGTCTTTTCTTTATAAGTTTTAGGCTTTTAGCATTCTCATATGAATTTAACATATGTTCTTCTAATTCGTTTAACTGGAATAGTCTTTCCTCACCCGCCAAGGTTAAATCTAAGTTAAGTTATTTGACAGCCCAATAGGCTCTATGTTCAATTTCAACTGGTAAATGACAAGCCTTGTCATACACCATTCGGTAAGGACTCATTCCTATCGGGGTCTTATATGCGGTTCGATATGCCCACAAAGCATCATTTAGTTTAGACTGCTAATCTTTACGGTTTGGTCTAACAGTCTTCTCTAACACTGCTTTTATCTGTCTGTTACTCACTTCCACTTGGCTAGACGTCTGAGGATGATAGGGTGTAGCTAACTTGTGAGTTACATCATATTTTCTAAGGACTGAATTTAGCAATCTATTAGTGAAGTGTGTTCCCTGATCACTAATTATGGCCTTAGGTACCCCAAACCGAGCAAAAAGATCTTCCACAAATTTAACAATGGTTTTTCCATCATTATTTTTAGTTCCAATGGCTTCTATCCATTTAGACACATAATCAACAACAACTAAAATATATTCACAATTATTAGAGACTGAAAAAGGACCCATGAAATCAATATCCCAAACATCGAAAATTTCAACAACCATATTTACATGCAAGGGCATTTCATTCATTTTTCCTATTCCACCGGTTCTTTGACACTTATCACAAGTTTTATAAAATATGTCACAATCTCTAAAAACAGAAGGCCAATATAAACCAGATTGCAAAAATTTTTCTAGCAGTTTTATTTCTACTAAAATGACCACCACAAGAGTATTCATGACAAAATGCCATGATACTTTGTTGATCTTTTTCTGAAACACATCGTCTAATTATAGAGTCCGAACACATTTTATATAAATGAGGTTCTTCCCAAAAATATTTCTTTGCTTCTGTCAAAAATTTCTTTCTTTGATAGAAATCAAAATCAGGATTTATGATATCAGACACATAATAATTGACATAATCAGCATACCATGGATCTGAGTCTTTGACTGCTAATAATTGTTCATCAAGAAAGTCTTCATTTACAGGAATTTTACTATCAAGAAATTGACGTTCAAGTAAGGGTGAAAATTCTAATCTAGACAAATGGTCGGCTACGACTTTTTCTGTTCCCTTTTTATCTTTAATAGTAATGTCAAATTCTTGTAATAATAACATCCACCTTATGAGTCTAGGCTTTGCCTCGTTCTTATTCAATAAATACTTTAGGGCCGCATGATCAGAAATATATTATGACTTTTGATCCTAACAAATATGGTCTAAATTTTTCTAATGCATACACAACAGCTAAAAATTCTTTTTCTGTTGTTGTATAATTAAGTTGTGCATCATTTAATGTCCTACTAGCATAATGAATTACATGTGGTTTCCTATCTACCCTTTCGACCTAACACAGCCCAATTGCAAAATCTGAAGCATCACACATGATCTCGAAAAGGGAGAGACCAATCCGGGGCCGCTTAAAATTGAGGCATTGTCAATCTTTCTTTTAATAAATTAAATGTTTAATTCTTGATCAAAATGAATTCAGGTTCAGACATAGAGGTTTACATATTTTTGAAAAATCTTTTATAAATCTCCTATAAAAACTTGATGCCCTAGAAAACTTCTAACACCTTTGACGTATTGGGAAGGTAGTTGTGATATAACTTCAATTTTGCCTTATCGACTTCAATTCCTTTATTAGACACAACATGACCTAAGACAATTCCATGTTTAACCATGAAATGACTTTTCTCACAACTTAGGGTCAAATTAGTTTTACAACATCTTTTCAAAATTGATGTAATATTTTCTAGGCAATGATCAAAAGAGTTTCCAAAAACCGAGAAATCATCCATGAATACTTTGACACATATTTCCACTAAATCTGAGAATATAGAAATCATGCATCTTTGAAAAGTAGTCAGCATTACAACGCCCAAAAGGTATTCTCCCAAATGCAAAGGTACCAAAGGGACATGTAAAGGTGGTTTTTCTTGGTCTTCGAAGTACTACTGATTTGGTAGCAAGAAAAACCATCAAGAAAAACAATATTCATGACCAGTTTAGTCTTTCAAGGATTTGATCAATAAATGGCAAGTGAAAGTGGTCCTTCCTAGTTGTCGCATTTAATTTCCTTAAATCAATGCATATTCTATAACCGTGATAGTTCATGTAGAACTAACTCATCCTTATCATTTTTAATAACTACAGTAATTCCATTATTTCTTAAGAACTACCCGAACCGACTAACCCATTTATCACGTGATATTGATAAATTATGCCGCATCAAGAAGCTTAAGGACTTCTTTTCTTATCGCTTCTTCCAGGGTTAAGTCTTCTTTTGTCTTTCTCTGTAAGCTTTATTACCTTCTTCTAAATGTATTTTATGCATACACATAGATCTTAATTATCATCTTTTAAACCGCTAAGGACCAACCTATGGCTTTCTACGTGTCCATAAAACTTTTAATAGGCTTCGCTTCTTGTTCTTCTGCTAAATCAGAGTAACTTTAACAAAGTTCTTTACCATCTCTTCAGACTCTTCCATATTATCACATTATCTTTATTTTTAAAGGCTTCTAATCTCTTTTCTGACTTCTTTCTTAACTCTTCAATATCAAATTT
>CM028384.1:79959288-80051543 GCA_013146195.2 Codonopsis lanceolata
ATTCCTATCTCCGCCTCGAATGCAACGGCTCTACCGACAAAAGAACGTAAAACCACAAACAGAGGCTCACATTAAAACATTAAAACATATATTACATATCCTAAGGTGCAACTTAGGAATTTTTATTTAAGACATTTACATTATGCATTATGCCTGCACATATATACTTTTGCCTATACCCCCACTTGTTCCCCTCAGATATCCTTTCATTTTGCAGCTCAGCCCCGAAGTGGTCTATCAGTGCATGCGGCGTCCACCCAACGGGTCCATATTCCCTTTGCGAGGCGCCAGAGGAACCTCTGCTCATCACGCATGAGAGCCGAAGTATCTCCTTCCTCATCGTCAAGATCCCCATTTTCCTCGACGCTTGTATTGCTAGGACGCCCCATTATTCTAAAACCGTGCCCCATCCGCTTTGAGGTGGAGGGACAGCCTCCTCCGGCTCCTGTGGATTGTGTTGCCGACTCGCATTGCTAAGCCGAGGCATCTCATAATCATCATGCCTAGCAAAGAGTGCTCCATCCGCTTGAGGCGGAGGGACCTCCTCCCTGGCCCTGGATTGTTGCCGACTCACATTGCTAAGCCGAGAACCTCATAATCATCATGCCTAAAGCCGGTGCCCCATCCAACTTGAGGGGGGGGAACAGCCTCCTCTGGCTCCCAGGGATTATGTTGACGACTCGCATTGCTGAGCCGAGGAGCTGCATTACTGGGACCCGCCACGCTTGGTCCAGAGCCACCGGTGCCGAGATTGCAATTGCCTCGAAAATCTTCCCCGCAAGGCCCGAGGGATGACCAGCCTGAAGCCAATATCTTCGCCTATTTCCATAAGGCGAACATCTATATACAGGGCGCACATGACGACCAAACAAGTTTCTCGCCCGCCTAATCTCGCGAGAGGACCCCTCATAGCCACCATTATCCACGCCAAATACTCGTGGACAAAAGCATATAGTCGAAACAAATAGGCCACGTGAAGACTATCAAAGTCAAGCCGCCACATCCTCTGAAATCAAAGTCCGTAGTTTATTCTCCATCTCCAAGAACACGGGACGAGTCATATCCGG
The DNA here is from genome assembly GCA_013146195.2 of Codonopsis lanceolata. NCBI lineage: Eukaryota > Viridiplantae > Streptophyta > Magnoliopsida > Asterales > Campanulaceae > Codonopsis > Codonopsis lanceolata. Next base: position 79,960,356 of record CM028384.1, read on the forward strand.
ATAATCTCCCCTCCTAAATCGCGCAATATTCTGCCCGCCCTATAAAAAGAGGTCCTCCTAATACCCAGATGACAACTCGGGCATATCCCAAGAATGCAAAATGAAGCGCCGAATTTCCCAAGGATGAACCACCTGTGCTATATCCATAGAGCCCCTCCGAAAGAAGCTCTCACCCCGCCATAGTCTGAGTAATTAGTTTGGGGAAGCGGCCGTGAAAACCATACCTGATCATATATCGCCCATAAGGTACATGAGCCATCACACACCGAAAATGTTCTTCTAGCCATATATGGATTAAAATGGGACCAGGAAAGTTCATCGCCACCGGCGAAAGCATCCCGACCAGCCAAGGTCTCTGCCAAGATCACTGGGATAATATTTGATCGGCGGTCCCGTGCTTGCAAAGCAAGATCAACAACTCCCACGTCAATAAATCCTCGTTGGCCAACCAGCAAGTATCTCCCCACCAGGCACAAGAAGAGAGCTGTCAGCCGACGCCTCAAATAGTCTACATCATTCTCCCTGAACTCCGTAAAAGCTCCTGAAGAACAAATAAGTCAAAGTTCACTCCGTTAGTAAACCCGGTGGCAACGCCGAGGAAGTGAACAACTCCCTAATCGCCATATGTGACGCCTCCGAGGCGAAGGCACGAACAATGAGACGAGCTGGCGCTTACCCCAAAGATCGCACAAAACTCCTTCAAAGCAGTGGCACATCTCGCTCATTCCAAAGTTGAAGAGGTGGTCTCTGAGGAGACCAAACCTGGATGCCTCTCTAACATGTCCCGCTTGATAGCAACATTTCTCCAAGATAGAAGACACCGGTTAAAAATATGGTCGAACCGGCCATGTTCGTCCGTCAAGGGCAAGAATGCAGATCAAGGGCAAGCCAGAATCTCTATTTCCAACGGCGCAGTGATATGGTACAGCCATTTGAGCAAAATAAAAAGCTTATTTGACAAAAGAAAGGAGTAACGAGGTAAGAAAGAAAGCTCAAGTAAGCGAATGTAGAAAGAAAGAAGTCAGGTGTGAAAGTTTACGCTGCCCGGCGTCCCTTTTATACGCAAAATCAAAAGAAATCGACAAACAATTATGAACAAGGGTTTAAAAATCTTCCAGTGAGAAAGCAAATGGGCGCCACCCATGCTCACTCTTGGCATGGCGCCCAATTTTGCATGGTGGTGCCGCTTTGTTCACATCGCCTCCCGAATCACCGGTGTCCTGTTTCGCCCAAATCACTTATCGCCGCCTCTGCCGATCACGGAGAAAACTTAGCAGGCTATCAAAAGGAAAGGCTACGCATAATAGATGGCTGCAATTAAACTCCCATGCACATGAGGAGGCGGCTGCCTCTTCCTCTTCCCGCAAATCACCAGAAAAGCCCCCTCAAAACCAAAGGTGTACTCCTTTTAAATTCATTTCTAAGTTACAAATATTATTACCCTTAGAATCGATATAGCTTTATTTTCTGCATGTATTTTGAATGTGCATTTTATTTTCTCATGTCATTTAAAATTATATTGCATTACATAATCCATGTTTGTACAGTTTTTAGTTACAAATAAAAAAAAAAGAAAGAAAAGGAAAACTAATATATGCAGGGAAAAGAAGCTAATAATCAAAAGACGCTCTGCCTCTATCAAAGCCACCTCCCATGACCCGAGGGCCCACCATGCCACCAGCTCTGTGTACTGCCCTTCTGCCCGAGCGACTCGATCCCACGTCCGCAGATCAAGATCATCATCATCATCACGCTGCCTTGCCCGGCCGCCAGATAGCATCATTACCCCGCAAGAAGAAAAATCATCCCATGTACCGCCGATAAAGCTTGTTGATGCTGACAAAGCCTCGCAACAGCCTCTTGTATGTAGATACCTTGACCTGAGAAGAAGAAAATAAATGATTAAAAAAAAAGGAGAAGGAGAGCATCAGTCCAAAAGGAAAATAAATGATGCTAACAAAAAAAAGATGATGAATATACCGTGCGGGCATGATCGTGACACGATATTCCTCGTGATCTCGGATCGTGAAGGACCTCCTCTATGAGCCTCCCGCCTCGCCGTATCTGAAAGTCGAAAAAGCATCATCAGGCATGGTAAACTCCGACTGCACATCAGGGAGGGAATAAGAAGACCCGACCCGATTACAGGCAACAGATGCACGCCTGCCAATCACAGGAGGAGGAGGAGGAAGATGGAGCATCGTCCTCAGAAAATCCTCATATGATATGACTGGGTAATCACTGACAAGCATCACATATCTGGACAAATAAAGATACCTGGCTTTGGCGTGGTCTGGAACAATTACGCACACTGGGAGGTGCAGGAGGTGCCACCGGAGGTGTCGAAACTAAAAATGCCGACGTTGACCCACTCGCCCATATACAAAGAATCACACATAATCGACACCATCAAAATCCAGCAACGACTTAATGCCCGAGTAACCTCGACACGCCCTATCGATTCTCGCCAGGACTGTGTGCACTGAGCCCGAGGTCGATTTGCTCTTCTACTCGTCAAGCCGCAGCCCCAATGACTCTCGAAAAAATGCGCCTTTGCCGTCCCTTTTTTCTTCCGATTGGCGCGTTTACAAATTTGGCTAAGTAAGGCGGTCCAGAAACATCAAGCTGTGGGGTAAAGTCGAAATGTAATAAGCCCACACATGAAAAAAAAAAAGAAGGAAGGGAAGCAAAAGTCAGCTAATAAAACAAACAAACAAACAAACAAAAATGCTAACGAAAAAAAAATTGAGCATGGAAAAAGAAATATACCTCCCAAGTAGGAGCAAAACCGGTCATAACATTTGAGTCATTCCGACTCAACCTATCCATGGAGACGTAGAGTCACTCAAAGCCTCCCGGCCTGCCCCCAATCATAATCTATCACATGGTCCGGATCTCGAAGGTAGCCTAGCAATGAAACCCTCGTGGTGGGAGGAATTGGCAAAGATCGACATCCCCAAGAAGAAAATAAAATGCTCGCAACACGAGCCACAAAGAACGCTTATCCCCAAAGATCAACTCCGTCTCAAAGATTCTCCACAAGCCACTCCTTCACGCTGCGAATAGTAACCTCATCAGTAGTCTTGTATGTGGGCACAAACCCCAGAAGATTCTCCACCACATCATGGTGCTCACGGAGGGTATAATCGGGAGCCAAGGTCAGCCTGATGCTAGTAGGTATACCTGTGATAGCAGCAAAATCACATGGGGTCATGGTAATCTCTCCCCAGCTGAGGTGGAAAGTGTGGGTGGTGTCCCACCAAAAGTCCCGCAACACATCGAATATGGCTGTATAACTGCGAAAGGAACTAAACGCCCGCATGAACACTCCAAAGTCCGTCTCCTCCACTAGAATCTAGGCGCGGTAAGTGCATTGGATCGAAAGATGTCTCGATACCATATCACGGTGACTTGACTGCCTCGCTCAAAGTCTTACGCTCCTAAACAGAAAGAAAAGAAGAGGAAAGGAAAGGTAAGATTCTCACAGACCCTTTTTTCTTGCATAATTAATACATTAAATTTTTTTAAAAAAAAAAAGAGAGAAGAAAAACAACAAAATAAATAAGGCACTTTTTTTTTTACAAAAAAAATTGCATTTGTACATTAAAAAAAATTTACACATAAATATACATGTTAGCATCTTAGGTGTCATAAAAAGAAAAAAAAATTAATATACTTTGCATTTAAATAGGTATGTCATACATTTTTTATTTTCACATTCATGTCAAAAATAAGTTGCCCATGCATTCACATTAAAAAGCATCTCATATATTTTTAGCATCACTTTTTCACATCAAATAAAATAGTACATGCATCCATTATTTGCATTTATTATCCAATAAGCTGTATTAAGAGTGCGCTAAAAAAAAAGAGAAAATAAAAATGTCACTCATCATGAAAAAAGAATATCTCCTTGGCATTTCTTATATCCCTACAAGCATTGGCATGAATAAAAATAAGTTCTGGTGCATAAAATATATATGTTTTGTCTTGCATATATCCGAAAATGTATCCGAAAAATGCGCCCGGAAAAATTTGTATTTCATTCCGAAAAGTCCGTATTGTGAACATATGCCATGTAAAAATATTTTTAGGTCTAAAACATACATCATACAACCTTATTTGCATTAACATTATAAATCATGTATAGTAGGGTTAAATAGTGACTACTAGTTCAATTATGCATCGCAAAAATAAATTGCCCAAATTTCATGCATCACTACCAAAATTGCATCATTTTAGCCCATAAATTGCATGCATAAACATCATAGGCAGCATATATATACTCCAAAAGTCCAAAACAGCACAGGAATTGAGCAGATCTGAAGAATTAACCAAATGGGTAGAAGAAAGAGTATACTTACAGCAGGATCTGGAAGATTTGAGACATGCTTATACCAATCAAGCACCAGGTTACCCCAATCACGCTTTGAATAATAATAATTGACATAATTCCGGACCAAAGGAGGAAGTTCCCTCCTCTCTTCGCTTGATTCCAGGTTCATTGGTGCTTTCCCCTTCCGAGTTCTTGAGGAAGAAGCCATCTGTGCAGAAGAACAAAATTTTTGGCAGAAGAAAATTGAGAAAAAAAGAGAAAATGAAAGGAAAAATTCTCCCGTCAACAATGGAGGAAAAGAAAGCAGAATGAAGAAAGAATGAAGGCTACCTCTGCCTTCACTCCGTAAGTCAAGAAAGAAAGGAGGAGTTTGAGATCTTTCAATCTCCCCCTCCAAGCAACTCAGGATCAACACTTAAGTCCTCAAAATTCCAAAGTTGCAAAATGGCCCCTAAGACTTAACAGAAAGTTAACAAAAGTAATTTTGTTAACCAAATTCGACGGCCTTTCATCCCAAGAACAAGGAAAACTCATGTCTCCAGCAAGTCAGCCGCAAGACAAGCAGAAAAGTCAAAAAAATTCGGCGGCAAAGGGTAAGCCCCTTTCTCTTTTTTTTGTAAAAATGAAGTCAAAAAAAAAGAAGAAGAAAAAAACACATCAAAGAAAGAAAAAAGAAGAAGAGGAAAATCAAAAATAAAGTCATGAAGAAAATCAAAAAAAAAAAAAGAAGAAAAAAGAGATCCCCAACATGGAAAAGCCAGAACTGCAGAAATAGCCAAATCAGCTGAACCAGTAGCAGCAGTCAAAAGCATGAAAAGGTAAGAAAGGTAAGGTTTGCTTATTCTACTTTCGTAAATAAAAGAAAAATCTTTTTCAAAAGGTTTTGTTCAAAAAAAAAGAAAAAAAGAGGCATAATAACAAAAAAACAAGAAGAGAGGAAGAAAAAAAGAAAAAAAGAAAAGTCTTTATCGCATCCAGCGGATTTTTGATCAGTTGGATACAGTTTTCGAAAAATTTGAAGAACGTTCTTTATCGTATTCGATGTCGGGTATTTATCGGTCGAGTACAGTTTTTGAAAATTTGAAGGTCTTCTTGTTGTGTTTGGAAACAAGGTATTTGACCAGCCAGACATAATTTTGAAACTGCATCTTAACATATTTCAACGTCAGGTACTTATCAGTTGAAGTATGATTTTCGAAAAACACAAAAATCTTCATATCGTATTTGACAACGGTTACGGACCGGAAGAATACGGCTTTTCGAAAAACATGAAAATCTTTTTTTCGTTCGTGCTCTCGGGTGGGTCTTTGACCCAAAGAGCACAACATCCTCGTTGGTTGTTCGTCTTGCTTGAGGCCGAACTACGTTTGGTCTGATTCCTTTTATTAAGGGATACGTAAGCAGCCTACACTAGTAGGTCCGACCATCAGAGCACTTAATTTGCATATCTGCTTAAAAAACTGCGATAACCTACTATAACTGACTAAAAATGTCTAGGATATGGAGGTTTGTCTCACATTATAAATTTGCCGCATTATAACTGCTGCCTGTTGCATCTTTCTCCCTTGTTTTATAATTGAACGAAATTAGAGAGTCTATTCTTATCAACGATGTTCGTCTACTCAGTAAGCTGCGGGTTACCCGTAGACTCCATCGTTGAGGGGCTCTGTAGGCACCCCAATTTCGTACCCCTGGTATGTGACATGACATAAAATATCAAGACCTGTTAAAACATTAACAAATGTCAAGTTACAGGGTCAAAAGTGCAAAAGGACAAAGCAGGATGCGCAAAAGAATGAAATGCAGGGTTCAAAGTGCAAAACTTTGGAAATTATGGAAAAGTTGGCGCCACCCATATGAAATCTTGGCATGGCGCCAAGATTCCCTTCCTAGCGCCTAAAAATGCCTTCCCGGCTCCCAGGTTTTGCAACAATTGCCGAAATGTCCAAACTTGTCTGTGATTGGTACAACTGATTGATGCACAAAGAGTTAAATTAAATTCCTTCAGTGTCCTCAATCCAGCCTATAAATAGAGGCCTTGGGGTCGACCTTCAGTACACCATTTCATCGATAAAAATCCTCCGCGTTCTCGTTACGCTGGAGAAATAGAGAGCGAAGTGAGATAGTGAGCGATCACCTCAAAAAGCCTCGAAACCCTGCCAAACCTCCTCCAAACACAAAACCAACCGGTAGAAGTGAGCCTTAGCCCCCCAGCTAGGTATCCACCCTATTTCCCCGGTCCAAAAATCGTGGAAAGAGCAGTTACTCTACCCGATTTAAAAGGCCAAATCAGCTAGAAAAAAGGTTTTTTTCTACCCGATTTCAGCCTACCTCAAGCAAACACAACAACCAAAATAAACAGTTACTCTGCCCAAATTCTGAGGCCGAAAGTAACTTTCGAAGCGCCACTCGCCTCGAATCCACACAACACACAACAACAAAAAAGACTCCTCTTCCCCGGCGACGAGCGAGCACACCCTAAGCCGTCAGTAAGTTTTATTTTAAAGTTTTATTTGTTAAAAGTATTATTTCCAATCCGGCCCAATGTAGATATATAAGCAGTTGTGCTGCCCGGATTTAGTTAGGAAATAGTACTAAAAAGAGCTGTTATTATGGTCAAATATTTTCAAGTATATTTGTAATAATTTGTAAAAGAGACAGTTGCAAGTCTGTAAATAATGTAGACAAATTGATGTATTTGTAGGCAGTTAATGCTTTATTTATCTGTTAAATAAATATAACAAAAAGCATACTTTAGCCAAAAACTGTTTTGAGAACGAAAGGGCGAGTTGGGTGCCTAGCACCTTCCCTACTCGTAACTTAGCCTCCGGACCCGCTTTTATTATCTCGGGTTTTCTTTTTGGTTTTGCTTTATTTATTCCTCAAAATAAAGATGGCGACTCTAAAACATTTTGGATCCAGTGGGGCCTCGCAACATCTTTCCTTGCACTTTTTCGTTTTCCCCTAAAAAAGGGAAAATGAGAATGGAATGGTTATGTATTCATATGTCCTGGTATCCCCTAAACAAGGGATAACTTGACGTAGAAAACCCAAAGCACCCATAGTGATCCGAAATAGGCCATAAGGCTATTTTCATAAAATTCATAGTGGAGGCGCCGCAACATTCCTTCCTTGCACTTTCCCGCTTTCCCCTAAAAAAGGGAAAATGGGAATAGAAGGGTGATGCATTCCTATATCCTGGTATCCCCTAAAAAAGGGATAACTTGACATAGAAAACCCAAAGCTCCCATATTGGATCACAAATCCACTAAAGGCAACCGAGGCGCATTCCAACGCGCTATTCCGACAGCACTCCTCTCGCACTTTTGATTTCGTCTTCCCCTAAAAAAGGGAGGGTGGAACGAGAGCAGTGGATGTCACCGCATCCGTACGTACGCGCACCCCTATCCAAGGGCACGCGGGGCGCGGGCGCACAGTCCCGGGAACCCACACTCCCTCCGATGTCCGTCTCAAGCTCTCTCACTCTCTGTTATTATCTGAATGATCCAAACTTAGGGGAAGTCTGTCCCCCTTATATAGCCTTTCAACAATGTTTCCCCTTCTCCGTCCATTGAAACTCTTTCTCGGTTAAGACGGATTTTCTCGAATTCCTAGTCTTCGTTCCTTGTCTCTAGATACAAAGGTTGACCGCTGGTTCAAACAATGTTATTATCACCCTTATTTTTATTATAATTATTATTATGTTATTATAATTATAATTTTCTTATAATAGTTAAAGAAACTCACTTTTGATGGGCCAAGCCCAAACTTCATAATAGGCAAGATGATACACACTAACCCTTTTTTTATTTAGCATACCAAGCCCAAATAATTTTTAAGCAAGCCCAAATGTTTAGTAAATAAAATCTAACTAAATAATAACAAATTTTTATTTTATTTTAGGAATTTTGGGTATATTACACTATCTATACTCTAAGTAATAGGCTGAAAAAACTCAAAAATACCTATTAGGGAAAAAGTTTGAAAACAAAACCCTAAGTTAAAAATCCAGAAACAGAAAAGTCGTCATCACGCGACCGCCTTAAGGTAAGTGATGTGACCGCATTGTTGTCGTGCGCGGCCGCCTTTGGATGGAATGCGATTGCCTCATAATTTGCTATACGTACTGGAAAACAGGCGACCACCTAGGCTCATAAGATGCGGTCACCTTTGAACACATAAGTTTCACACCTCTAGATGCTCGAATAGTTCAAGAAGAACCAATAAGTTTTGAATAAAACTCACAAAATCTCATATAATCAAAAGTTGTGTTTCTTTACAATGTAAGACCTATTTATACTCTAAGTAATTATTCTAGGCTGAAAAAACTCGTAAATACCTATTACGGAAAAAGTCTGAAAATAAAACCATGAGTTAAAATCTGGAAACAGAAAAGTCGCTGTCATACAGTCGCCTTAAGGTAAGTGACGCGACCGCATTGTTTTCGTGCGTGGCCACATTTGGATGGGACATGATCACCTCTTAATTCACTATACGTACTGGAAAATAGGCGACATGTGAGTGCCCTGGGAGATTTCCCCCCGGATCACGCGCTCCCTTTTTTAGGGGAACACGCGACTCGGGGAGGACATCACTCTTTTCATTCTATCCTCCCTTGTTTAAGGGAAAACAAAATAAAAAGTGCAAAAAGAGTGTTGTCAAAAAGCGCGTTGAATACGCCTCGGCCACTGAGTGTGCTTTAGTCCACTATGAGTGCTTTGGATTTTTCTGTATCTCATTCTCACTTGTTTAGGGGAAAACAAGATACAAAAAACGCATCAACCTTTTCATTCTCATCCTCCCTTGTTTATGAGAAACCGGAAAAGTGCAAAAAAAGGATGTTGCGAGGGCGCGTGGGAACACGCCCTGCCTCACTGTGGACTTGGGTTCATTTTGGGTCACTATAAGTGCTTTGGATTTTTCCATATCTCATCCTCTCTTGTTTAGGGGAAACAAGATACAGAAAATGCATCACCTTTTTCATTCTCATCTTCCCTTGTTTAGGGAAAAACGGAAAAGTGCAAAAAAGGATGTTGCGGGCCTCACTGTGATCCAAAATATTGTAAGAGAGTCGCCATCTTTATTTTAAGGAGAAATAAAGAAAAACCAAAAACAACCAGAGTTTGTAAAAAGGGGTTCGAAGGCTAAGTTACGAGGTAGGAAGGTGTTAGGCACCCAACTTGCCCTTTCAGTCTAAAAAATAGTTTTTGGCTAAAATATGCTTTTATTATATTTATTTAGCAGATGAAATAAAACATTTAAATAGATATATCTCTATCTGCATTATTACAAATGCTTCCTTCCTGGAATTACAAATATATTTATAAATATTTGACCATAATAATGGCTCTTTTTAGTGCTATTTTCTATAGAAATCCGGGCAGCATAACTGCTTATATTTTTACATTGGGCCGGTTGGAAATAGCATTTTTTTATAAAACCTCTTAAAGGCTTACCTTTAAGAGCGTGGGGTGTGCTCGCTCTGTCCTTCCGGGAGAGGGAGTCTTTTTTTGTTGTGGAGATTCGGGCAAAGTAACTGCTTCTGAAAGTTGCTTTCTGGCACCGGGAAATGGGCTCAGCAACTGCTTGCTTTTTCGCTGTTGTTTGCTTGCTTCTGGCGGAAATCGGGCAGAGCAACTGCTTGCTTCTAGCGGATTTGACCTCTGGATTTTGGTAGAGTAACTGCTCTTTTTTGGATTTCTGGACTGGGGAAATAAGGTGGAATCCTAGCTGGGAGGCTAAGGTTCACTTTGACCAGTTGGATTTAAGTTTGGAGGAGATTTAACGGAGCTTTGAGGCTTTTTAGGAGGGATATCTCTCACGATGATCACTCTGCGTAAACTCTCAGCGATGTTTTTTAACTGTGTGTGATGAAGTGTGAAGACTGTGTACGAAGTTTCGAGTGAGAGGGGTTGTCAATTCTCACTGCCGAATGCCTCTATTTATAGGCTGAGGAAGGGACTCATTCGTCATTAAATTTCCTTTTTTGTGCTTCACCAGCTTGTACCGCGCACTTGAGAGATTGTACAAAATGTCAAATCGAAGAGTGCCTAAAACACTATTGGGCGCCACCCACAAGGGCTTTGGGCGCCGCGGCAACTGTGGGTGTGGGTGGCACCTGGGCTTCTTTTTAGGCTGCTTTTTGACACTTTGGCCCCTTGCATTTCATTGTTTACGCATCCTGCTTTTCCTTTTGCATTTTTAACCCTGTAACTTGACATTTGTTAAGTTTTAACAGGTCTTGATATTTCATGTCATGTTACATACTAGGGGTACAAAATTGGGGTGTCTACAGTGACCACCTAGGCTCATAAGACGCGGTCGCCTTTTTCAGGGTGAACGTAACCGCCTTGGTTGCTGGGCATTGATATCTTGTTCAAATCTTCTCCATTTTCGTTCCCTAAGCCCCAGACAAGGTTGACCATCTTCATTTGACCTTTCAAGGTCGTGTCTTAATGGTTCAAGGCTCTTGTGTTCCATCTCTAGTGCTTCTCAAACCAATCAGTTGACTTCTTCATGGATCCTCTTTGCCCGAGCTCTTATGATCAGTCCTATGGATGTCGATATCGGTGTTGAGTTGTGGATGTTGTTGGGGATGTCCTCATCACTTTACCCTTACTTTTTCATCATACTTTAATTATGAGTAACATACATATGAGCTTTAAAAGAAACTACACATCACACTAATATTAATAATCAAGTCAATTATTTTTTCTTAATTCGTGTGTCTGGTCAGATAGAACAATAATTTTGAGACAAAAGGAGTAGTATAAATGACTTTAAAACATTATACTCTAAAATAGAAAGTATAACGTTTTAGTAAATGAGAGTAGCAACTAGGGAAATACTCCAAAATTCAACCGTGACATTCCACTGTTACCACAAGACTTACAATAGCATGTACTACATTCAATTTATTTAGGCAAAAAAAGGCCACCTTTTTTAATGGTGTTTCCCTTCTAGAGTATTTTTAAAATTGTACATTTAATCTTCATATATAGTCTTTCAACTTTATTATTCACATGTGCTATAATCATCTTCCTTAAAATCAAATACATTAATAAATAGACTTTTTAAATATGAACTCATTGAAGAAGCCCTATGTGAACAACATGAGACTATATTTCTTCTTGACTGTATGCTATTAACGTGTATAACATCATGGCATTTATTATGCATGCATAAGTATAGTTAAACCTTATCGAGTTTTAACTCACCATTTCCTATTTGTTTTCCTTAGATCGCAGTCTCGAAAGGAGGCAATCGTGAGTAGGAGTGGAAAGCCGGAGTGCTAGAGGTGGTTATTCTTTTGGGGTAGCATTTTTGTTTGTGGATTTGTACTAGTTGTACTTGAAGACATATGTAGACTTCTTCTTTTGTTGCATAGAACTCCATGGCTTGTAAATTCTTGATTGTGTAATCTTTTGATATTCTCCTCCAGAAACTTGTTATACAACAATAAGTAAACATATTGTTCTTAGATTGTGTTAATTAAGAGTTTAAATCTATGTTAATAACATCTTGATCACGTTCTGAGTTGAGTTCCATGTAAGGATTGATTTGGGGCGTGACATGATTTACATAATCTTTTTTTTTTCTAAATTAAAAGTATTGCAACTAACTTTATCAAATAAGTCGATGTGAGAAATTGAAATTCTTGAATGTCGCGCCTCAAACACCACCTCGAGGTGTGAACCAACTCACACAAATCTCAATCGAAAATCACCCAAATCAAAAGCATGTAAACTCACAGGGGAATGAAGCAAATAAACAATATTTCTCAAAATAAACAATTTCAATAAAGCCCACGAATAATACATAAATGTTTTCTATCAAAATTGAGCACTCCGATCAACCCTGAGCACACAACTGCTATCCAAATCTCGATCAATTCAACTGCAAAATCTGAAACTGTAGGGGGGTGAGCTTGTGGACCCAGTAAGAAATGAGATACGCAACACCACAGAGTAGAACAAGATATACGATTCAAATATCAAAGTCCATGAACATAAAAATATGGACCAAAGATTATTAATCAAAGACCGATACCAAGTGTGTAAGTCCATAAGGCTAGATGGGGTGAATAGTCTTTTAAAAATTTAAGGGTTGTTTTTGAAAAACTTCAAAACTTGCAGCGGATAGAAATTATTTTTCAGCAGGCTGATGTTTTGTCAACCGGATGATGTAACTAAGTTACTCTGATCGGTTAGTTGACACAATCAGCTGATTAAAGAAAGACTTTGTTTGACCACTTAAAAACAAGGAATGAACTGAAAGATAATTTATGAGAACAAGCCGATAAGTGTTTGAAGTTAAGATTATCTGACATTTAAGGAGATTGAAGCTGCTTAAGTGTTGGAATGATTTTTAAAACTAATATGTAAAGGGAACAATATTTAAAGTGGTTCATAGTATAAACTGCTACGTCCACTACTAAGTTGGTCAGACTTAGATTTCTGAAGTGTACTAATATTATTAATATAATGGATCCGTGTACAATAAAGATCATTGTTTGAGGAGTATGATCGAAAATCAATCACACTCGTGGGTACAATCAATGATTCCTCAAAGACTAAGTAATTCAGAGGAATTACAACTCAATGATTGTGAAACAAATACTAGAAGGAAGAATGCATAATAAAGGCTATCTAGTAAATGCTAAGGCTGAGGCTATTCAAGTAAGAATATCTTCTTGAGAGTATGAATGCTTCAGTATCTTCATCCTTGCTTCCAAGTCTTTACATAGAATTCAGGAGCTTCAATCTGTTAGAAACATTTTTGAATTTGAATGTGCCAATAATTTGGAAGAGTATCTCTTCATATGATATCACATGGATATTATTTGTGAGAGATAAAATACTATAGGATCTATCAAAACACAAATAAGGCAAGTGTCAGTAAGAGGGATGTTTAAACTTAAAGAGTTACTAAACTGATACTTCTATATGATCAGCATCTAAGCTAACAATGCATCAGCTAATAAGGAGGCTTTGAAAACTAAGATTCAAGAGTAGTACGTGGCTGACTAATACTATTTAAGTATTGTAAGTTTTAATTTGTCTTTAGAACACACAGTTTATCCTTAGTTAATTAATAAGGGGTTTAAATAAATCTATCATATCTCAAGTCTCAACAAAGTGTTATCATATAATAGCTTATTGCAAGTTACAATTTAGTATACTAATCAGTTTTAGGCCAAAGTGAGGTTATTCATAATGAGCACAACACACACGAACACTCAATAACATGAGTCTCAATTACAGTATGCTGAATATTCATATTGTTCTGACCATTCCATTGATTAGTATTACTAAATTATTCAAAATAATCATTTTCCTGAAACAACAACTTTTCAAGAAAACACACTAATTATTAACATGGAACGATTTCAAAGCTAAATCAATACCGGAGGTTATCAATAATAACAAACACGTTTCATTAATAAGAATGTGATATTATATGGATGATAACGAGATCAAACTGATACGAAATCAGAATTGCATAGTCTCCCTTACCCCAAAATAAGATATTTTCACCATCAAAACACGTTAAAAACCTTCTATGATAGTCCTCTAGTCAAATCTGAAGCTTCTATGATCTCAAATTAATTATTCTCGACTGAAAATCTTGAACCCCAAACACACACACCCCCCCCCACAACGTCTCTTCTTCTTTGTACGAAAATGACAAATATATGATTATGAATAATAGCTAGCTTGCAATAACTCTCTAGCAAGAGGCTTCCTAAGCCAACCCATGTGACAATGCATTTGGTGGAGAGTCATGCATGGTTAATGATATTAGCCAACTATCCCAACTAAGATAAGAACAATCAAAATTATATATCAACCTCATGTCACCAATTTAAACCACACACGATGAGCATACACAAGAAACATCCCCTTACCTTAATAGAGATGTAATTCACCAATTAAACTTAAAGATTATTAGCTCCTTGTGAACTCCTTGATGAGCTCTACAACTTTTGTAAAGATGGTGATAGTAAAAGATGAAGTTTCTACCTTAGAACCCTAGCACTTTCACATCAAAACCCTTCTCTTGAGCTCCCTTTCTCTCTCAACTTACATTTACTGAACTGAAAGTGGAGAGACGGAGACTTATATCCACCATATAACGTTGAGTAAAAAAAACATGAGGTGCCCATCAAAGGCAACCTCTCCTAAGTTGGTGGCACGATACAATTGGTTGGTGCTAATCAAGGTTTAGACTAATTAAGCATTTTTAAACACTAATTGAATCAACTTATTCATTAACCTACCTTAATTAGGTCTAAACATAGCTCTAACTAATAGATTAGATTAGGTTTAGGGCTAACAAATCCAAATTACAAGTCAAATTGGAAGAAAAATAAGTCAATAAAAAAAGTTGAGAACGATGTTTGGCCAGGCTTCATGTTTTGTCTTTTGCTGAAAATTGTGCTAAAAGTGGCACCGAAGGTTGCGCTAACGTGCCCAAACAGATTGAAAATGTTATAAAGTCACCAAATATTGACCCTTAATCAGTGTTCTAAAAATTGTTAGGCTGGCGCTAGGCGCCATACCAGCGCCTAGAGAGCCTAGGTGAGATATAGGCGGGGCTTAGAAATAAGACATAATATCCCCTTTTTAATATATTTTTTATTATTACCTAATTACTAAACATTAATTTTTTAAATATACTAATACTAAGTATAACATGATAATTTTAAAAAAAATGATTACATTATGAGGTTAAATTTTAAAAGTAAAACTAGAAATTTAATATCATATAAGGTTCAAAAAATTCCGAAAATAGTCAACAGTTCAATTATCCATAGGTCCGTTGACAAATTACAAATTTACAAAAAATAATATAATAATGTGAAATTGATATTTATTTTTATTTTAAAAAAATCCAAAATGACATTATTTAGGGCCAAAATTTAAAAAAAAAATTTAATGAAAAATCAGCAGTTGGCCGCCTAGCCAATTTTTTTTTTGTCCATTTGCCAATTTTCTAGGCGTCTGGGTGTCGCCCAGCGTCTCCTAGGTCGATTTTTAGAACACTACCCTTAACCTTCACCGAACATTTTAGGATAATTTCTAAGTCAAAACAAGTCGAAACTGTGCGAAAACGACACTCGAAACGATTATAACAAAGTGCACAATAATAACAATTAAACGTTTCCAACCAAAACAAATTTAAGACTGATTTAGCTTGCATATTAACATCATAAACATATGCTATTAATAATCAATATATCTCGAGTTTTACATTGAATTTGTCAAATGAGTAGACTATTATCCAAATGTTTCAATTGTTTATCGAATCTATTGACCATGTTTGTGACAATATTATCGATTGAGATAAGTTTTTCAAAGTTAAAATTATTGATAACCTATTTAAGGTCATCAATGCCACACGAAAGATTGAATGGTTTGGCTATTTTATGTGTTCAGAAAGAGATGTTGGAAAATATTATTTTGAAACTATTATTGATGAGTTTGCATCTAGAAATGCACAAAGAAAATATTTTTCACGATGAGTTTGTTTGCTTGTTAGTTCAATTATGTTTTTAATTGGTGTTTTACAATTTGCTGGTTACAGTTGCGTTGTTTTGCTACTGCTAGTGTTGTTTGGTTAATGCCATTGCCGTGTTCAATAATTGTGTTGTTATCGACATTTGCAACATGTTGTCAGATACTATTATGATAATTTATCCTTAGTGTTTACTTGAGTACTAGATCTTCGTGTCCATGCCTAATATTTATGATTCCATCAATTGAAACGACAATGTCTAAATGGAAAGTGTGATTTTAAACTCGACCCACAGTTGAGGGAGGTTATTTGTAAGGAGTTATATGTAATTGACCCTGATCACGCAATTTTGGTGGTGACCTTGTCTTGTTGTCCCCGTGTGAAGCAGGAGTGGCATGGTCTTTGCACGTTTGTCCTCGTCCGGTTTTCTGGTTACCTGCACAAGACAAATAATAAACGTCGTTAAGGAGTCGGGGTAGCCCGACTAGAACCCTCCGACGTGAGAGTAAGGTATCCGGTGGAAATGGGTAATAAATGTACCGTAGTAATAAATGGTCCGATAAGAGGTTTTGATAAGAGAGTTTGGATATTTGAAAATTGACTTGTCTTTTACCATAAGTAATGTCCCCCTATTTATACCTGATTTTCGTGGTCACGTGGCGGCTTTTCGTTGGGGAACAGGTTGCGGCGGGTATTAAATACGCTGAAGGCTTTATCAAAAATAAGTGGACTGACCGCTGTTAGAGAGTTGGTGGTTGCGTGCAGCGGTTTCGCCGGGCCTTGGGAAGCTTCTTGTCAAGCCTGGTGATTATTAATCGTTTGCTGAGGCCGAGTGGTCTGAGCGTAGTGAACTTTTGTTGCCGAGGTCGAGCCCATCGAAAACCACGGGTCTAGTTTGCTCTTTACTCTGATTGTTTTATGAGATGTCTTTGGTGAGTTCGCTCTGGTTCGGCTGCCTGGTTGAATTGCTAACGGTTTCCATTGTGGGACCTGTAATTATGTTGAGGATGATTTCCACGGTTTCATCCTTTCAGTGGCCCCCTACTTTTTGGCCGTTTGCCGTCATAAGGCCAAGAAGTATTTCCCTCGAACTCTTGGTGATGGAAAATCGATGCCAAGGTTGGTTTCGGGGTTTAGGCCGAGGGTGGAGGAAGGTAATGGGGCGTTTTGGGTATCCGTCCAATTACGACGGTTGTCTTTTCAGGCTGACGCAGCATTAAATGCGAGTTTTGGCGGCTTTTCGAATTTCGTTTGGGCAACCTTTCGAATTTTGTTTGGGCGGCTTTTCGAATTTCAAAATGTCTTTATTGTTGCCCTCTTTCCTGAATCCAAAAATATCTAGGGAGTACGGTGTCGTTTCAGATGTTTTTAAGAAAAGACACGCGGGTTGACCAGGCGGGTAAGGGCGCCCCGACTGGATGTGACGTCGTTGCAGGGGGGATATAAAACTTTTTTCCACTTTTTACTTTTCACCTTTTTCACTTTCACTTTCTCATTGTTCCTCTGCCTTAAGACTTGGCGATTTTCGGCGATATTTCCGGTCATCCTTCCCGTGACTCCCGTCGTCTGCATCCGTAGGTTTGTTCTCCTTTTGTTTTCTCCTGTCTCTTTTCTGGTGTCTTTCTTTATCACCGGTTTCTATTCTATGGTTTTTTGTTTTCTCTGTCCGGGGGGTTTTTTCTCCTGTTTGCTTAATTTTTTGGCTTCTTTTTGGTTTTTTTTTTCAGGTGTGTTTCTGCTTATTTGTTGATATCTCCGGCATCCTTCCCTGCTTCGTTTTTGGTACGGTACCTCTTCCTTTCTTTTTGAAGTATGTCACGTAGATTTTCTTTTCCCATTTTTTCTTCTTCTTCTTCCAGTAGTTCCTCCATGGAGCTGATAGACTACTGGAATAGGGTAATTCGTATACCTGTGTCAATTAGGAGTCCTCTTCTTCCCCTCCTTAGTAACGTAGTCGAGGCTTCGGCCTTGGCCGAGGGTGTTTCTGGTGTGTCTCCTCGTGCCGAGGATCTCTCTCGTGCCCTGGTACCCTTTCGTAGCGTGAACAACCCTTGTGCCGAGGTTCCTTCCCAGGTCTCGGCTAGTCCTGATGCCGAGGATCCTAATTTAGCCGAGTCTAGGGGGGATATACTAAGTGATGACGAGGCCGAGTCTATCCCTCGTGGCCCAGTATGGAGAGGTATCGAGGTTAGTGTTTGTTTAGTCGAAGAGAGAGTGGTAGACACCACTGTTTATGTAGAAAAGACTGTGGGCCCTCTGAGCTCGGGTACTTCTTCGTCGTGCTCGATCTCCTTTGTAGATTCTGATGACGAGGGCCCGTTTCTTGAGTCAGTTTTTGGTAAATCTCTGCGTGGGGGTCCTTTGTACAAGCAGTGTCAGGGTAGGTGGGTAGCGGTTACTCCTCGGCAAGCGAGGTTTCTCCTTGCGAGCTTTGGAGTGAAGGTTAGCATACATTGGAAGTTTGGTGATGAAGTTTTTTCTGCTCCGGATTATCCTTCTAGTACCCCTATGAGGGTGTTCACGAGTAGAGACCGTATTGCATTAAGTCTGATTACTCAATTTTTCACCAGGGAGAGAGTTCTGCATTTCCGTCAAATTGAAAGGAATCTGTATCGTCGGCAACTTGCGAGAATGGCGAGCGGTCGTGAGGCTTTTGTGTCCGGGCGAGCTGGTAATGATGGCGAGAGGGCACCTCGCTTCCTGAGGCCTTTTGAGAGCAAGATAAGCTCGCAAGACGTAGTGGAATGGTCTTGGGTGTCGGTTCTGACTTTTTCTGGGGTTTGGTCCCCAATTCCGGCTTAGGTATTTCCGAGCTGCGTGGTCTTCGCAGCTATGTGGGCTTTTATTCCAGTCTTTTCGAGTCGTCGGGGCTGCGTCTACCCCTCGACCCCTTTATTTGCGAATTTTTGACCCAGACGAGCTCCGTCCCCTTGGATCTGACTCCCAACCTTACCCGAGCGCTGGTCAGCTTCATAGTATGTACCCGATCGAAGGGATTCGAGCCAACCCTCTCACTCTTCTGTTATTATTACAAGGTTAGCGTTTCGATGAATCGGCTGACCGTTCTGAGGCATGCGCAAGGATTTCCCTTGTTGGCTAGTTTCGGAAATAAGGATCATCGGTGGTTGGAGAAAGTCCTTTTGGTGGAGTCGAGCCGGGGGTGGAATTTTGAGGTTCCCGAGGGAAAACCCCATGGTCTTTTGAAGAGTAAGAATTTAAGCACTGCCGACGTGGCTGTGAAGAGCGCTATTGAGGCCCCCTTATTTAATGCGGAAGGGGAGCAACTTCGTTCTTACAACTGGAAGGCCATAGCTGGAGACGAAGGCCTGCTGTCCAAGTTCAGGGTCTCTGCTGCCAGTGTTGAGGGGGTAGAGAGGGCTTACTCGGATTTTGAATATGTGAGCCGAGATGGATGGACCCTGCACCGAGGATGGGTGTTTGGCTCGGAGTGTCAAGAGTGTAATGATATAGACGGGTCTGGGTGCTCGACGCCAAGTTAATACTGTTATTTCTGCCTTGTTTACTTTTTAGTCATCTTGTTGTATTTGTCTCTTGGTCTCTGATGTGAGTTTTCTAATTTGTAGATATGGGTTTGACTCGCGATGCCATTATGGCCCGGAAGAAGGCCGATGCAGAGCGGAGGGAGACCGAGTTGAAGGCTTCTCAATTGCAAGAGACGGCTCGCGGAAATCCCGGGTCGTTGCCTATAGTAGGCGTTTTGGAGGATCCTTCCAAGGTGGCCCCGGCTCCAACTACTTCGGCCTCTAAGGCGAAGGGCAAACAACCCGTTCTGACGCCCTAAAGTCCAAGAGACAAAGGTTGGGCCCGTCTCAAGGTCAGCTCCCGCCCACCTTGATTTTGGCCAAGCTTCCACTGGCCTCGATTCCCGACCCTACTCCGGCGGCCGAGGAAGCGAGCGACAATGACTACATAGTTGGTCACATCTGCAAGTCGGTCAATAACTTTCCTCCCTCCTTTGCTGGCTATGGGCGGAGATTGATAGCCCAGAGTGTCCCAGCCGAATCCGTGGAAACACTACCAAGGATTTCCAATTGAATGATCTTAGCGCCCTGGCGATTAGCGAGGTAGGTGGCTTTACTTATTGCTTGGCCCTTTTGATTTGGTTCGTTTTGCTTAATGTATGTCTTGTGTTTTTGCAGCTCGGCATCTGTCTTGCTACGTACGATGCCAAGTTAGGCCAGGCCGCCGAGTCCGTGATGGGCCTAGAGCGGGCGTTGGCGAGTGCGAAGGGGGAGATTTCGTCTTCGGCCGAGAAGATAGCTTCCCTGGAAGGCGAGTTGTCGCTCAAGAAGGACAAGCTCTCCAAACTAGGCATGGAGAAGACGGTCTGGCTGGCAAGGGAAAAAATGCTAAAGGGCAGAGCCGAGGAGATGGATCATCTGAAGGGGATGGTGGCTGATCTTGAGGCCAAGTTAGAGGGCCTTACTTGTAACGACCCGACCCGGACTCCAATGCGAAATCCCAAGGTCGTGCCGTCAAGACAAGATAAAAGACGGACAAGCACCTGCTAAGCATAATGGTGCGAGTCAAGAGTTGAGCCAACAAGCTCAAAACAGGAATATAAGGCCATAATGGCAAAACGGGATAACAAAACTAAAACCTGCGGAAGCAAATCATAGGTGGAACCCAAGCCTAAAATTTCAAGAACTCATCGTAATCATAATCCCACTTGAAGTTTAGAAACTAAGTGCTCCACAATCATAATCAAACAAAACCCAAACATCGTAGGATTTCAACCAAAGTTCACTAAAACATTATTGAACTTATAATGACTCTGTTGAGTCTTACTATTAAGTTTCATTATTTACACATTCCATAAATCTTAACATTATCATCCTCTTCACTTTATAACAAATTCCAAAATAATTTGGGCTTGATTCCCAAGCCCTAAAATTCATAAAAATCTTAACAAAGGGATAACCCATTTCTCCCAACACACAACATCATTCAAATCATCCTACACATGGCATTGACAAGTTCATACCTCCAAAAATTCACAAAATAGGCATACATGGCATACCAAGTGTTCATTGCCCACAAATAGCACATAGATTGTTTTCCTTAGGGCCAATGAACCAAAACCAAAAGAAAGTAACTTACCTAGCTCGGATGAAAACTCCAAAGAACGCAAATCCGATCGGTGAACTTGTTCTACTCGTCGAGGGCTTCACGAATCTGAAGTTTGAAGGCAATCCGACGGTTGGATCGTCATGGATCGAAGGAAGAAGGAGACTAGGGCTTGAAATCTCCAAGAACCCTCTCTCTCTCTCTCTAAAATGTATGGTGGAGGAGGAGAAATGAAGAGAATTTCTGAATTCTCTAATGGGTTTGGGTATTTATACCCCCAAATATAAAGAGGGCACAATAGTCATTTCCCTAGTACAATTAGTAGAGATTAGGAGTAATCAATCACTAATCTAACCTTAATTAACTTCCAACTAATGTTAGGACATGTTTAGGGCTAAGTATGGGAGGTTAGGAAGGGTTTAGAGGGGGTTTGATGAGGGTAGGATAGACATTTCTCGTCAAAACACAAAACAGGGCAAAACAGGGTCGGGGCACCTTGTGGTCGCAAGGTCCCCTAGAGCTTGCGACCGCAAGCCTCCAAATTCTCTCCATGCACAAATTCGATGACCTTGCGGGGGCAAGGTCCTTCCCCCTTGCGACCGCAAGCCTCCCAGACCAAAAAGGGCTTAGAATTCAACCCCGAACGACCTCAAACACATAACCAAACCTAACAAGGTTCACACCTCATCCAAAGTAGGTCTATAACTCCATAGAACACCCACAAACAACTCCCGAAAAACTCGGAGAGAAACCGGGAAGAGGTGCAACAACGTGCAACCGAAACGACGAATGAACTAGCAATTGAACGAGCAATGAAAGGAGACTTTTAAGGCAATTCTAAGGGCTAATGAAGAAGCTTGAATACTCCTAGAAGGTTGAATAACAACTAGGGAAATAAGAATTCCAAAGGAGAGACGATTACGCGACTCAATCCCCGAACTACGCGATAGAGACGAATGCTATCTCCAAAGCTTCCAAATCATCGATAGACTTAAGGAACACCTCCAACTTGAAGTCTAATACATCTAAACATGTTAATAAATCATCATGTAAAGGTCTAGGACCAAACCGAGGTCACGAACGCAAAATGCAAGCAAACTCTCAATCGCGTCGCATTCCGACTATCGTCGAGTCACGACTTGTGACTTTAGCAAGTCAATAACTATAGGGCATCTCTTAATAGTGTTTTGGTCTTAATGTGGTCTCTCATACACATCTAGAGTCTCTCGCAAACCGAACATATGATCAACAAATGAAGAATTACGAGCATAGCATGCTAACCGGGCTAACCAAGGAGCGGGGTGTTACACTCTCTCCACCTTAAAAAGAATTCGTCCCGAATTCTAAACCATAACACGAACCAATGTTAGATTAACACTCAACCACAATACATCGAGACAACGATTACGGTGTCTCTTAATCCCGGGTGAACACTCGAGTTCAAAACTACCAACCTTGACTCGAATCTCCGAGTCTACCGCCACAATATACACGAGGGGTCAAACTGCAATAATCCAAATTCCAAAGTCCACGAACACTCAATAGACACATCAACATCAACACTTACGATTGAAAATACTATGACCCATGCTTGAGTGGCGAATACAAACACGAACAACACTATGCCAATCATGTAGGTAAAACCCCAAATTTCAACATGAAAACACATTCAAAGACACTTCAACATCCAACTACCGAAACTATTTGTCTCGGGGCACAACATGAAATTCAAGCACAAGGGATTCTAAGTTAAATAAATAATAATTGCCTATGGAGCAATTCACAAACAAATTAAAGATATTCAAATCGGCATTTCAAACCATGTAAATCACACTCGCGATTTCCCCATCGCGGGTAACAACACATAAGAGCACATAATTGAAATGTTTTGAAAAGTCATTCCATTTCTGTCCATTCCAATTGGTAACGGGTATGGTCAATTTCTAACTTAATTCTTACCAATCCCAGTCCAACGACGAATACCTTTTGGTCACCAATTCAGGGTACCTACTGAATTAGCTTCAAAAGTTTATGTCGCAAGGATGCGAAGGTTCATGAAATAAAAGTTTTAGGCATCCTTCAAACAGTCCTCTATACTAATGAAATGAATGAACAAGAGATAATAATCATGAAATGAGAATTTAATTTTATACAATGTAGATGCATCAAATAGATGTTTCCTACAACTAATGCCCATAACTGAATAAAATCAAGCCAAGTAACAAGGTCTATTACCTTGGCAAACAACAATCATATCTACCACAAAATTCGTGTACCTAGTACACTCAACCAAGAGAACTTCCTGGAAATCACAATGAATCGACACGTCTACCGATACTCGTAACGTCCATACTCCGCAAGACTATCCTTTCTTAAGCTCTAGACCAAGTCTACAACCAACACATACTATAAACATCATACCACAACGTTAACGTCTCAATACTCACGGTGAGGCGTCGTACACTCCCGTGCAACCGTGATTAACTCCTAATTCACAACCTTTGACCTTCTCATAAGCCGAGTGTATATCCTACTCGCATAATAACTACTAACAATAATGTAGTATTATGTTATTCATTACATAAAACATACCTTTATAGAATATACAAACATCATACCAAACCGGTAAGTATCAACATACAATTCATGCTTCATATATATTCATATATATATATATATATATATATATATATATATATATATATATATATATATATATATATATATATATATATTCACAATATGGTTCTTAATATAGGCCAATGAAACTATAATTCCAAAATACCATGGATTACTTATCGTCATAGCATGAATGCATCACCAATACTCTTTATATACTGTATAGTCCCTTATATATAGATTACGTAAGAACCCACACACAACGTGTGATTACCTACCGGCAATTCACAAAACAAACAATATCACATACCGATCTCGCATTGGGGTATTATCCCCGGTCGAGCAATTAACCAATAATACACAATACACCATATAATGTATGTATGAATGCACATGAGCTACCAATTAAAACGTGTACTCATAATAACGGTAATAGTAGCCGCGGTATAATTTACATATATGTATACAAGAATATACCTTCCTATTTCAGATAGGTTTCAAAACTCCGCAATGGCCAACCGCCACGCGCACACGACCTCAAACTCTAGGCCGACCATCACCGTCTCTCTTGGAGCCACTGGATTGTTGACTAGTACTCCCAGACCGATTAACTCTCATCCTTGGGAAATCTTTACGAACATGATCGCCGCCACAAGCAAAGCATTTTCCCGATTTACCCCAGCACATATTCTCGGCGTGTCCTGTTCTGTTACAAAAGTTACATGTCAACTCGTCACCTCGTCGTCTCCGTCTAGAGGTAGAAATATCACTCCTAATAGTCTCTGAGGTTCTCTCTTGAGCATGATCTTCGATGTCCAACTCCATCGCATACGCACGATCCACAGCCGCTTGGTAATCCGTAAGTTGTAATGGAATAAGCTGCCTACGATATTTCGTCCTCAGGCCTTTCACGAACCGCTCAGTCTTCTTAGTCTCATCTGGTACCAAGTAACTACAGTAACGAGTCAACTCCGCAAACTTTGTTGAATACTGAGCCACGGTCATATCTCCTTGTTCTAACGCTAGGAATTCCATCTCTCTTCTTTCCCGAATTACTGCCGGAATAAACCGTACTATAAACTCCATGACAAAGTTCTCCCACACTTGAGGCACTCCATGCTGTCTCCAGTGATCTCGTAATTCAAGCCACCAATGCTCGGCCGTGCTATCCAATTTAAAGACTGATAAGGTCACCATCTCTTCTGATGTACAACCCAAAACAGCAAAGATCTTCTCCATGCTTTCTAGCCAACGCCCCGCCTTAGTAGCATCTGGCCCTCCATCAAAACTTTCCGGTTCCAACTTCAAGAACCTCGTAAGAACTGTAGAATCGTCTTCAAATCCAAACATTTGTTGAGGAGTCACACGCGGATCATTAACGTTCTCCCATCTCTCGTTGCCACGAGCTGTACTCGAACGAGGTCTACTAGAACTAGCTCCACGCTAAGTTCCTGACATAATACGCCTACAAAGAACACTCAGCGTTGATAACTCAACAATAAACCCAACCCAAACTAGGCCAAGGAACCTATCCTGGTGAAATAGCTAACATATAGCTCTGATACCAAGTGTAACGACCCAACCCGGACTCCAATGCGAAATCCCAAGGTCATGCCGTCAAGACAAGATAAAAGACGGACAAGCACCTGCTAAGCATAATGGTGCGAGTCAAGAGTTGAGCCAACAAGCTCAAAACAGGAATATAAGGCCAAAACGGCAAAACTGGATAACAAAACTAAAACTTGCGGAAGCAAATCATAGGTGGAACCCAAGCCTAAAATTTCAAGAACTCATCGTAATCATAATCCCACTTGAAGTTTAGAAACTAAGTGCTCCACAATCATAATCAAACAAAACCCAAACATCGTAGGATTTCAACCCAAGTTCACTAAAACATTATTGAACTTATAATGACTCCGTTGAGTCTTACTATTAAGTTTCATTATTTACACATTCCATAAATCCCAACATTATCATCCTCTTCACTTTATAACAAATTCCAAAATAATTCGGGCTTGATTCCCAAGCCCTAAAATTCATAAAAATCTTAACAAAGGGATAACCCATTTCTCCCAACACACAACATCATTCAAATCATCCTACACATGGCATTGACAAGTTCATACCTCCAAAAATTTACAAAATAGGCATACATGGCAGACCAAGTGTTCATTGCCCACAAATAGCACATAGATTGTTTTCCTTAGGGCCAATGAACCAAAACCAAAAGAAAGTAACTTACCTAGCTCGGATGAAAACTCCAAAGAACGCAAATCCGATCGGTGAACTTGTTCTACTCGTCGAGGGCTTCACGAATCTGAAGTTTGAAGGCAATCCGACGGTTGGATCGTCATGGATCGAAGGAAGAAGGAGACTAGGGCTTGAAATCTCCAAGAACCCTCTCTCTCTCTCTCTCTAAAACGTATGGTGGAGGAGGAGAAATGAAGAGAATTTCTGAATTCTCTAATGGGTTTGGGTATTTATACCCCCAAATATAAAGAGGGCACAATAGTCATTTCCCTAGTACAATTAGTAGAGATTAGGAGTAATCACTCACTAATATAACCTTAATTAACTTCCAACTAATGTTAGGACATGTTTAGAGCTAAGTATGGGAGGTTAGGAAGGGTTTAGAGGGGGTTTGATGAGGGTAGGATAGACATTTCTCGTCAAAACACAAAACAGGGTCGGGGCACCTTGCGGTCGTAAGGTCCCCTAGAGCTTGCGACCGCAAGCTCTCCAGCCCTCTCCATGCACAAATTCTGATGACCTTGCGGGGACAAGGTCCTTCCCCCTTGCGACCGCAAGCCTCCCAGACCAAAAAAGGCTTAGAATTCAACCCCGAACGACCTCAAACACATAACCAAACCTAACAAGGTTCAAACCTCATCCAAAGTAGGTGTATAACTCCATAGAACACCCACAAACAACTCCCGAAACAACTCGGAGCAAAACTGGGAAGAAGTGCAACAACGTGCAACCGAAACGACGAATGAACTAGCAATTGAACGAGCAATGAAAGGAGACTTTTAAGGCAAGTCTAAGGGCTAATGAAGAAGCTTGAATACTCCTAGAAGGTTGAATAACAACTAGAGAAATAAGAATTCCAAAGGAGAGACGATTACGCGACTCAATCTCCGAACTACGCGATAGAGACAAATGCTATCTCCAAAGCTTCCAAATCATCGATAGACTTAAGGAACACCTCCAACTTGAAGTCTAATACATCTAAACATGTTCATAAATCATCATGTAAAGGTCTAGGACCAAACTGAGGTCACGAACGTAAAATGCAAGCAAACTCTCAATCGTGTCGCATTCCGACTATCGTCGAGTCACGACTTGTGACTTTAGCAAGTCAACAACTATAGGGAATCTCTTAATAGTGTTTTGGTCTTAATGTGGTCTCTCATACACATCTAGAGTCTCTCGCAAACCGAACATATGATCAACAAATGAAGAATTACGAGCATAGCATGCTAACCGGGCTAACCAAGGAGCGGGGTGTTACATTACTAGCGAGAATGATCGTTTACGAGCTGAGTTGTCCGCGAAGCTTGACAGGGACGAGGTTTTGGAGAAGCACCAGGGTTCGCACGAATATGAGAAGGAGGCCCTAAATTATATGGAGACCAGTCGGATTCAGACTTTTTGGGCTGCGGTTGCGGTTGGTGTGCCACTGCCGGAGGTGGTGAAGATGGCTGGTCTTACTTCATACGGTCCGGAATGCCGGGGGTCTCCTCCTTGGTTCCTTTTGATGAAAACGAGCTTGGCGAGATTAAGGCCGCAGATGTTTCAGCCCAGGCTCCCGAATGGCTGCCCACCCCTGTCGAGGCAGGAAATCTTTTTGCCCTGATGGATCAAGAGAAAGTTTGGTTTAAAGAGACTTATCGTCCCTTTGTGGTGCGAAGGGCTGCCCCTCCTCTTCAGGCCGAGTATGTTGGTGATAGGCTTATGGTGGATTTCGAGGGCCAGAAGACCAGCCGAGAAGAGCTGTCCAAGCATCAATATGAATCCGAGCAGGTGGCAGCTCGTGAGAGGGAGGAGAGGGTAGAATAGGATTTGAGTAATGATACAATGTTTACAATGATACAATGTTTTTTGTAATAATTTTTATGTGATGTGGCTTCAATGCAGGTTTTTCTGTGTTTCTTGCTTTTGTTGTTTTTAACTTTGTATTTCCTTCTTTTAGAAACTGGCCTCTCCTCGGCTAGGCGAGGAGGATTTGAAGGCATTAGCGCCTGGCCTCTCCTCGACTAGGCGATGAGGATTTGAAGGCATTAGAGTTTGGTCTCTCCTCAACTAGGCGAGGAGGATTTTGAAGGCATTAGAGCCTGGCCTCTCCTCGGCTAGGCGAGGAGGATTTGAAGGCATTAGAGCATGGCCTTTCCTCGACTAGGCGAGGAGGATTTTGTGAAAAAAACTGAGTGGTTTTAGGTGCAGTGTTAAGGAGACATATTTTTTATCAAGATTTTTCTTTATAACAGAAATAGCAAATCACTGGTAGTACATTTTCAAGTGGTCTAAATGCCAGGGGTTTTTTAGTGGGGTTCCATCTGGTTTTACGAGCCTGTAGGTTCCAGCCCGGATGGTGTCTGTGACCCGGAATGGTCCTTCCCAGTTGGGGGAGAGCTTGTTTCTTCCTGGCTTGTTTCCGGTCACCTCGATTTTCCTTAGTACTAGGTCGCCGACGGAAAATGTGTGGGGATTCATTCGTTTGTCATGATGAACCTTGGCGAGTTTTTTGTAGTTGATGTCTTTTAGCCTGGCCTCGAGCCTTCTTTCCTCAAGGTAATCGAGGTCCAGCGTCCTTGACTCGGTGTTTGCTTCCTCATTGAAGTGGATGAATCTCGCAGTGGGGAGGGCCATTTCTACTGGGGCCATGGCCTCAGTCCCATAGGTCAGGGAGAAAGGTGTTTCTTCTATTGAACCTCGGCGGGATGCTCTGATGACCCATAAGACGACTGGAAGCTCCTCGAGCCAAACGTCTTTCTTTTCATCTAGTCTTCTTTTTAAGGCATGAAGAATTTGCTTGTTTCTTACCTCTACTTGGCCGTTTCCTCGAGGGTGTGCTATCGAAGACTTCCAATGGCGGATCCCTCTTTCCTCGCAGCTTGTCGTAAATCTGTTGGAGAACTGCGTGCCGTGATCCGACACGATAGCCCTCGGCACTCCATATCTGCACTAGATGCTGTCTCAAACAAAGTCGATGGCCTTTTGTTCGGTGATGCTCGCTAGGGGCCTGGCCTCGATCCATTTTGTGAAATAGTCCACTGCAACTATCACAAATTTGTTTTTGCCCTTGGCTAAAGGGAATGGCCAAATCAGATCGAGTCCCCACATTTCGAATGGCCATGCTGCTATGACAGGGGTTTGAGGTGCCGAAGGCAATCTTGGGATGTTTGCGAATTTTTGACATTTGTCGCATTTTCGGGCATACATCTCGACGTCTTTCCTCAATGTGGGCCAGTAGTATCCGTGGAAAATGATCCTGTCGGCCAACGTTCGAGCCCCCGGGTGACTTCCGCATACCCCCCTTGTGTACTTCGGCCAGCAGTCCTTATGTAATTTCTAGGCGAACACACCTTAGGAGAGGCTTGGTGAAAGATCGTCTGTACAGTACATCCCCGATCACGGTGTATCTGGCCGACCTTCTTGTCATTGCCCATCCTTGCTCTTTGTCGTTGGGTAGTACCCCCTGGTCAATGTATTTCTTGATGTCGTCGATCCAACATTCCGTAGCTTGCTCTAGTACCATTATTTTATCTTTATCAGTGGCCGGGGTATCGAGGATTTCGACCCATGTTTCTGGAGGGAGTTCGCCGAGCTCGCTGGTGGCCATTTTGGAGAGGTGATCAACCTTTGTATTTTCGGCCCTTCCTATTTGCTCCAGTTCCCAATATTCGAATCGGGTGAGGATGCTTAGGGCGAGCTCTTTGTATTTGTCCAGTGTTGGGTGGTTGACCCCATATTCCCCCGAAATCTGCTTCACGACGAGCTGGGAGTCGCTGAAGATTAAGATTTGAGCTGCTCCCATTTCAACAGCCAGTTCGGCCCCTACTATAAGTGCTTCGTACTCGGCAACGTTATTCGACGCTGGGAAGTTCAGTTTAAGGGCTTTACTGATCTCCGTCCCTTCCGGTGTTACGAGTAGGATGCCCGCTCCGTTCCCGTTTTTACTGGATGACCCGTCTACGTACAATGCCCAGGGCTGAGCTGGTCGTTTTTTACGAGACAACTCTTGCCTGGGCACTTGCTCGCTAGTGGAGGGTTCCACGTCTGGTGTGTCGCTTCTTCCTTCTGCCGAGTTGAAGGAGGTTTCGGCAATGAAGTCCGCCAGGACTTGAGCTCTAATAGATTTTCTCAGAAGGTAGATGATTGCATACTCTGTTAGTTCAACAGCCCATCTCATCATCCTTCCAGCGACGTCAGGTCTATGCAGGATCCTTCGTAGGGGCAAGTCGGGGTACACCCCGATCTCATGTGCCTTGAAGTATGGCTTCAGCTTCCTCGCCGTTATCATTAACTCGAGTATCACTTTTTCTATTTGCATGTACCTCGTCTCAACCCCGGTGAGTGCATGGGACACGTAGTAGATGGGTCTCTGGTGTCCCCCCTCTTCTCTTAATAGGACCGATGCTATGGCTGTATCCGTAACCGAGAGATAGACGTAAAGTCTTTCTCCTGGTATGGGGCAACTGAGCAAAGGTAAGCTTCCGAGGTACTCTTTGAGTTCGACGAAGGTGAGGTCGCATTCTTTGTCCCACATGAATCTCTTCGCCCCCTTTAAGATTTTGAAAAAAAGGGAGTCTTTTTTCTGCTGATTTCAAGATGAATCTTCCCAGGGCCACGATTCTCCCGTTTAACTGTTGTACTTGTTTAATGCATTTGGGGACTTTCATCTCGGCCAAGGCTTTGATTTTTTCGGGGTTCGCCTCTATCCCACGCTCGTTCACCATATACCCCAGAAATTTTCCCGCTGTTACGCCGAAGGCACATTTGGCGGGATTGAGCTTCATTCTATTTTTCCTGAGGTTTGCAAAAGTTTCCCTGAGGTCGTCGATGTGGCTGGCTTCCCTGGTTTTAATCACCATGTCATCTATGTATGCCTCGAAGTTCCTTCCCAATTGGTCCCCGAAAACCTTGTTCACCATTCGTTGATAGGTGGCACCTGCATTCTTTAAGCCGAATGGCATCATGTTGTAGCAGTACAGAGCTCCTGCTGCTCGAAAGGCCGTGTTCCCTTGATCCCCTTTCCACATTCTGATCTGGTGGTATCCTGAATAGGCGTCTACGAAGCTTAAGATTTTGTAGCCCGAGATAGAGTCGACCAGTTGATCTATCCTCGGTAGTAGGTACCAATCTTTTGGGCATGCCTCGTTAAGATTGGTAAAGTCGATGCACATTCTCCATTTTCCATTGTTCTTCTTTACCATCACCACATTTGCGATCCACGTGGGGTAGTGGATTTCTTTTATGATTTCGATCCGTAGCAGCTTGGCTATCTTTTCTTTGATTGCTTCTTGTTTTTCAGGGGAGAAATATCTCGGCTTTTGCTGGATGGGTGAAAATGCTAGGTCGATGCTTAGCCGGTGGATCGCTACTTCTTCGGCTATGTCTTCCATATCCTCGGCTTTCCACGCGAAGACGTATATGTTGCTTCTTAAGAACTCAATGATAGCTCTCCTTTCCTCGCCGGCTATTTCCATTCCCATTTTGATTTTTTGGTCAGGGTAGTTGAAATTGATGATGACCTTTTCTACGTCCTCCATGGGCTGTATTGCGGGGTGGTCTTGTATGTCGAGGCTGTCGATCTCAGTTTTTTCAGCCTCGTCAGTCGAAGTCCCCTCGTACTTATGCGGGCTAGCTCCCCTGGCCCGCTTTGGTTGCTATGGGGCGAGGCTTTCTCCGTCGAGTCCACGGGCTCGTTTGACCACATGCTCCTCTTCACTTTCCTCGGCTCCCTCCGGCCTTTTTAATCTTTTCTCCGCCTCTCTCCTCTCATTTATGAGGTATTCCAGGGTAGTTCGAGCGCCATTCTTGAGGACTCCTACCCCACATGAGGTCATGTACTTGACCCTCTGGTGTGCCATTAAGGCGACCATTTGGAATTTTACCTGAGACGGTGCGCCGATGATGGCATTATATAGAGACAGGAGATCAAGGACTAGGAAAGTGACCTCTTCGCTTCTGGCGGTGTCTCCTTCTCCTAGGTCGACCTTGAGGGCCACGGTTCCCTTTGCCGTCACTTTATGGCCTGTGAATCCTTCTAGCTGGAATCGGCTTGGTGTGAGGTGGAAATCGCTGAGCCCTAATGCTAGAAAGCATTTGTAGTACATCACGTCCCTTCCGGCACCTGTGTATATCAGCACTCTTTTGACGAGGCTGTTGTGGATCCCGATTTGTAGAGTCAAAGGATTTTGCCGAGCGTATGTGTTAACGGCTAGCTCGGTGTCTCTGAAAACCATTTCATGTTCGACCACCCCCTCCATCATGCTGTCGGCCGAGTTGCTCAAGCTGTTGATTGCATTTTTCAATTGTGTGATACTCTGAGCCTCCTCTCGGATAGTGTTGACCACTGGTCTGTTGTCTGGCTGTCTGTTATCGCCCCCCGGAGCCCTTGGTCCAGGGGCGCAATGGTTTGGCTCTCTAGCTATGAACCTCTGATCCTCTTCGTTTATAACTCATTGTATAGCTCTCTTGACCTGTATGTATTCCTCTGTCACGTGGCCGATCTCATTGTGGAAACTGCATCTTTTCCTTGGATTTCTGCATCGAGGGTGACTTCACGGGAAGGGTGGTCGTATCTTGTTTTCTGTTAGGAGGACATCCATGATGTGTTCCCTTGATGCATTGAGAGGGGTAAAGTCCTCTAACTCATTGTCTCGCCTTGGGCCCCTGATCTCACAGTTGAACTTTGCACCTCGTTCTTCCTCTCTCTTCCTGGCAGGGTGAACCTCGTTCTACCGAGCCCTTCCCTGGTCTTTTCCTTTGTGACCTTTGTCGGTGGTGAGTGGTTGATCGGCGGCGTTAGTTGTGCCTGGAGGGGACGTGATTGTCCGTGAGTTTGTTATGGTAGGAGGCTGCTCGCCATCCAGTAAAGCCACTCTTTGTGCTTTTAGGAACATCTCTCCAATTGTGTCCCAAGGTCTCATGAGGAGCTCGGTTCGGCAATTTCCTCGTAGCAGGCCCGCTCCGAAGCACATTCTTACCGAGGTATCAGGGATGTCAAGGATCTGATCTAGGACTTCTTTAAAGCGGGCCATGTACGAGAGCACCGTTTCTCCAATTTCTTGTTTGACGTTGCACAGGTCCGTCTCACTTTTTGGGAGGGAACCTGCCGGGGCAAACTTTTTTAGGAAGGCCCCTTCGAAGTCATCCCAACAGGTGATATAGTCATGGGCTAACCCATTGTACCACTGTTGGACCTGCTTTTTTAGGGTTCCTGCGAACACTAGGCACCATATGTTATCGAGCCTGGTCGCGATGATCATCTTCAACTTGAACCCTGACACATGATCCAGGGCTGTCGTGGTACCATTGTAGTCTTCAAAGTACGGGATTTTCACTTTAGAGGGCACAACTACCTCCCTGATCTGCTTTATGAAAGGCCTTCCTATCTTTTTGATGCCCACATTCGTCCAGTGCTCTACCGAGCTTCTAGCTTTTCCATCCACGCTCTTATCTCGGCATCCATCATGGGTTTATCGCCCTGTGCCGAGCCTACTACCGGCGTGAGGATCCCGTTGGCCCCCCTGTCCGCTTGAGGTTCTTCGATCTCTTCTTCGGCTGCATTTCCAATTGGGGACCCCAAACGAGGTTCCTTCGCGAGCTGGCGGGAGGGATGTCGGGATCTGGAGGGACCTTTGTTGGTTGAAGCCTGAGCCCAGGGTTGGGACTCTCCTTCCTCGCTGTGAGCCGGGCGGTTTTCTGTGTCGGGGGGAACTGTAGGCGAGAGTGGATGCTCGTCCTAGATCCCTCAACTGCTACTCTTTTGCCGAGCCTTGATTTTACATTAGTGGTGAACTTCCCCCTTTTGCGTTTTGTTGTTCCCATCCTTTGCCAGATTGAGTTGGAGTGAGCTGGTGTACTATGCACGTTGATCACGGGCTCGGGCTCTAGGACTCGGGCCACTTGTCGTAGTTCGTGCATCCTGGCCTCCGCCTCCTGTATCATGGTGTACAGGGTTCGCTGGTGCTCCCAATATGCGTATTCTCGGTCTATTTGTTCCTGGGCAGTAGGCTTCTTTGTTTTGGCTTGAGGTTGCTCCTCCTCATGGGCTCTCGAAGACTCGATCTCTGTGAAGCGACCGTCCCGGGGGTCGGCCTCTGGCTCCTTGTTCTTGTCGCTAGAGAGCCGCTTTGCCAGTGCGAGTCTTCTCTGAGCCCTAGCTGACACTTCGGGTACCGAGGCGTCAGAGTCCTGCCTCGCTGAGAGAGCATGACCCTTCGTGCCTCTTCCCTCGTTGTGTTCCACGGGCTCTTTCTCCGGATGGTTAGATGCGGCGGGGGTGACGTTCTTGGAGGCTTGTTTTTTGGATTTCACCATCTCTGCTCGTTTGTGGACACGGCGTGACTAAGAAAACTAGTCGTTTCCCGGCAATGGAACCAAACTGATCACGCAATTTTGGTGGTGACCTTGTCTTGTTGTCCACGTGTGAAGTAGGAGTGGCACGGTCTTTGCACGTTTGTCCTCGTCCGATTTTCTGGTTACCTGCACAAGACAAATAATAAACGCCGTTAGAGAGTCGGGGTAGCCCGACTAGAACCCTCCGGCGTGAGAGTAAGGTATCCGGTGGAAATGAGTAATAAATGTACCGTAGTAATAAATGGTCCGATAAGAGGTTTTGATAAGAGAGTTTGTGATATGATTCCTAGACGCGTACTCGCGATGGAGGAATCATAGAGCACGCAGCACGGCAAGCGAAGAACGTCAATGAATTGATGGATTGTGACACCTTGACCCAATGCTACAATCTGTTATTGAACGTTGTACTCCGCAATCCAATTACAAGACGAACACGAACCTTGGTATAATGAAGAACGCCACAATAGGGATGAATATCCTATTGATAAGTTCGGGTTTCGATTACTTAGCCTCTCACCAAA
The DNA here is from genome assembly GCA_013146195.2 of Codonopsis lanceolata. Taxonomy (NCBI): domain Eukaryota; kingdom Viridiplantae; phylum Streptophyta; class Magnoliopsida; order Asterales; family Campanulaceae; genus Codonopsis; species Codonopsis lanceolata. The sequence continues at coordinate 79,995,024 of CM028384.1, forward strand.
TAATCACAAGTTCAATGAAGAACAAGGAGGTTTTGAAAAACACTCAAAAACTATATTAATCAATAATCAGAAAGTTGTCTACAAAACAGTAAGTCACAACCATTATTTATATGGGTTGTGAATCCTAACCCTAAAAGTAAAAGGAAAAGTCTAAGTAGAATCAACTTAGGAAACTACCTAAAATCCACTTAGGAAACTATTCAACTTACCTAATCTATGTATAGGAAACAATTAGGTAAGTTACCTAATCTATTTAGGAAACATAAATCCTCCAAAATAAGGAAAATCTACAAATCCCGTTTTTTGTAAAGGCCTAATTTTCAAAGTTGCATTTTGGCCCCCTAAAGTCTTCCTTTAGGCGTTAAAAGCTTCCAAAGTCATTGTATGACATTAACGAACATTTCTTGAGTCTTCAAGTCAACTTCCATGAAATCTAAGGCTTCACAAAGCATGGTTGAATTTGTGGAGTAGCCATTGTAATAACCCGAATCTCCAATGAATCCACGAATTAAGTTTGTATAGAACTCTTGAATCTTCCAATCATACTCTACGCATTTAAAGGATTTCCTTTGATTTCTTTGACACTTGATATTTTGTTTAATCACGAACTCTTCATGCTTGATCATCCTTGCTTGAATCTTCAAACTATCGAACCAATCATCACATGTCTCATCCAAACTCGAGCTCGCTAAGATCACATCAGTTTGGATATATTAAAATTGACTTGTCTTTTACCATAAGTAATGTCCCCTATTTATATATGATTTTCCTGGTCACGTGGTGGCTTTTTGTTGGGGAACAGGTTGCAGCGGGTATTAAATACGCTGAAGGCTTTATAAAAAATAAGTGGACTGACCGCTGTCAGAGAGTTGGTGGTTGCGTGCAGCGGTTTCACCGGGCCTTGGGAAGCTTCTTGTTAGGCCTGGTGATTATTGACCGTTTGCCGATGCCGAGTGGTCAGAGCGTAGTGAACTTTTGTTTCCGAGGCCGAGCCCATCGAAAACCATGGGTCTAGTTTGTTGCTTACTCTGATTGTTTTATGAGGTGTCTTCGGCGAGCTCGCTCTGGCTCGGCTGCCTGGCTGAATCTGCTAACGGTTTCCATTGTGGGATCCGTAACTATGCCGAGGATGATTTCCACGGTTTCATCCTTTCAGACCTACTGTCAGATAGTTTCAGTTAATCAACTGAGCTTTATTGTGAGATTATATATTAATGTAAAAGTGATGTTTTATGAGGGGTGATTGTTCAAGAAAAAAAATGAGTGACTGCTCATAATAATAATTGTAGGGGATGACTTTGTAATAAGAAATTAAAAGTGGACAACTACTCTCACACATGTGAATGTGAGGGTGAATCACAATCGTTAAATTTTTGAAGATAATTTAATCTCAGCCTCTAAATAGCTTTAGTCAATTGCACATGTGCGCATATGAGCTCTATTGTATATTCGATGTTATGTCTTAAGCCACTTATGTATGAATATTAATTTTGGTAATTAAATAAGGGATAGTAATAAATAGATGTGTCATTTGGTAGTCAAGATTAACGTTAGATATGATTGATAAGTCAAATTGTATGATGTTTTGTACACTACATGTGGTCGGGATTAATAGTACGAGTTACTCGGATAAAATTATTATCCTCTCACTATTAATACAAAGGAAAATGGTGGTATTATTAGCGTTTTCACTAAAAAAAATTAGAATTAATATTTTTTAATCTTAAAACTATCCTTAATATACGAAAATTAATAACAAGAGTACCAAACAAGACCGGAGGGTTGAGATTTTTTTTATTTTTGATGTAACATGTGCACAAAAAAGCTCGACCATGGGGAAGCTCTACTGCTTCAACAACAAATTCCCTTACTTCAAATAAAAAAAATGAAATAAAAATAAAAATTCCATTTCCCAAAGAAAAAGGTATTCTCTATCAATTCTTTGATTTTACTCTAATCTGAATATTTTTTGTTTTTAAGCTTTTCTTTGTAAACAAACAAAGCATCTTCTTCTCATCTAATATTCCTTGCATCCACGAGTGCTAATCTTTAGATTAATTAATTAGTACGAGGAAATAATTTATACTTTCAATGTTTAAAACCAAGTGTTCTTTTTTTTTATATTTTTTATTTTTTAACACACACACACATATATACAAATATTTTTTATAAGATAAATCATTTTTATTTGACTCATTGTATGTTGATGAGTTGAGTTGTGAGAGAGTGATGTTCCGTCTTATGAATTAAAATCCGTAAAACAGTTTTAAACTTACTATATATATATATATATATATATATATATATATATATATATATATATATATATATACATTTTACTTTTTACTTTTTCTTTTGTGTGAAAATAAATGTTCACTTTCGGATAAATTAATTAATTTCATGTTTAACACCTATTATCTTCAGAGGTACACTTGTATTATTATAAGGACATTTATGTATATAGTAAGTCGTTTGTAAGGCTGTTTTACATATCTTTATTCGTAAGATGAAGCTCTATTTTCTAATAACTCAACCCATCAATACATTATAAGTCGGATAAGAAGAGTCCATCTTACAAAAAATATCTGTAAAACCGTCTTACCCACATTTTTACCTAATATGTCTTATAAAAATAACCAAAAAATTCAATTTCTTTAATTTTAGTAGAAACATAAAGATAGACACCAATTTTGGGATATAGTGAATATAATATTGTAACAACACATTTATATGGTAGATAACAAAAGTAAACTTATGCTAGTTTATTTTTACTTTTTTTTTTGTGGTTCATAATCTTTTAATGTTTTTTATTTCTCTCTACTTACAGTTTCTTCTCCACCACCCTCTTAATTTTTTATTCAATTATACAAAATTATTTACAAAATTCAAACCATGAACCAAACCGTTTAATTAAATAAATAAAGAAAAGCAAATAATTAAATAAATAAGAAAAGCTCTTATTTTGAGATGATATCATCTGAAACAAGGCATTAATTAAATAAATAAGAAAAGCTATTTTTTGAGATGATATCACTTGAAAGAGAGTAGTAAAATTTAGTTCTAGCAAAATTTAAGGTGCTGTATAGTAAAGCTTAAAGATGTATTTTAAATTTATTCTCAAAGGATGCATTTTCAATTCATTCTCAAAGGATTGTCATGTTTGACTTTATACACTGTTTAAGAAAAATATATAAATGATTTTATTTTAAATAATATTAGGAGTGACAATTGAGTGTTAATAGATAATTTTGAATTAAGCTATTATAATTGATAACAGCCTAACTCAAAGTGTTAACTAACACCCCTAAATATTACTAAGATAATGCTTATTTTGAAAAGATGTTAATGTGAGTGTAGGCCCTATCAACTAAGTGAAATAAAATGAGTTACAAGCTCAAATTTGTGGTATTTTTACAAGTTTCATTGTTTATGACATTAGATCAAATGTATTTAGATCACTCCATTGTCAAATCAAAATTACCCTAAGTAATGACATGGACCTTCGAAATTAAGTCTAATTCAGATCCGAATTAGATCTGAAATTTCAGATATGAATTTGTATAATGGTCCAATAACATGAATTCGATAATCTATTTACTTAGCAGATCAAATATGTATTTACCTTTATTTGATCCGTTAGGAACCAAATCCGATCTGAAAATAACATAAGTATTTATTATTATACATATACATAGAATACACAATTATGCATATATGTTATTTTTTGGTCTTCATCCATTTCATATTCTCATTGTTTTTGATCTATAAATCTCTATTTCAGATCGGATCAAATATTTAATCAAATATAAATTGACATACATTTGATCTGTCGAGTTATCAGATCAGATCTGCAACATAAGGTTTCAGATCAGGTTCGATATACCTATATCCCATATTCGATCCATTAACACATGTATTTCAAATCATTATCAACTTAACCATTCAACGACCATAATACTATACCTCATATAAATACTACAAATTCAAGCACTTAATATCATTTGCCAAATCATATTAAGAATAAACTAATACTTTATCCGTTCTACCCAAAATGTCCTGTTTGAAAAATCAAATAATTACGAGATACTATTTCTGTTTCGAGCAAAGAGCATTTGTTTGAAAGTCACATTTAAAAAAAAATGACACTTTTAGTAACATATTAATAAAAAAAATGCAACTTTCATGACTTAATTTTTGAAAGTTGATTTTTTATGTAAAACATCTCGAAATAAAATAATGGACTTTTTATTCGGAATGAAGTAAATATAAAGTTAGCATTAGATTTGGTTATAATGGTAAAAATATCTAAGCATAATTAATATATTAATATCTAATGTAAAAAAATAAAGTTAAAATGTTACCGAAATTGTATACATAATTTTTTAAATTCTCCCTTAAGTAAACTATTTTAAAATAAACTATAATAAGAAAGATTGGTTCTTTCTCTCTCCTTGCCCCTATATACAATACCCATACACACATTGACGACACAGAGACAGTCCATCTCGAATCTCGGAGAAACCCTTCCCCCCCCTCTCTATCTGACCTCGTCTCCAATTTGACTAGCAGTTGATCTAATCTAGCCTAATTCAATCCAAGTCAAGTAGACTGAATCGGTGATTGATTGAAGCAAGAATCTTAATTACTTGAAGATTTAAAGAAATCATGGATGAAGAATACGATGTGGTAGTGCTGGGAACTGGTCTTAAAGAATGCATCCTCAGTGGTCTCCTCTCCGTCGACGGTCTCAAGGTCGATTATCTCTATTATTCAGTTCATAATCTTTGCTTTAATTTCATGCTCATTAAATATTTACTAGCTTGCTATTTGGACATCCTCTTTTTGATTGATCCAATGGATCTGAGTTTATCAATAGTTCGATTACTTTGTTGTTCAATTAGCATGATTGTCCAACTTGATGTTGGTTTTGGATTTTACTACTTGTTTCCATTTTACTCTCTTCAAAGTGAATTGATGGTAACTGTGAAAGCAAAAGAGTACTTCCTCTTTTTAGATCGTGCCCAAGAGTATGTTTGAAACGGCACATGTGATACGAAAAGCTAATTAACTATATTAGGATTTTTGTATTTTCCGATGATGCCCATCTGGGGTGGGATTGATAGTAAAGTAGCATGCAAGTCAAGCGTAAAATAGTAAAATCAACATCCCAACAAGGATAAATCACAAAGTGGATACTATTTCTGGAAAGTCCTAAGGAAGGAAGAATGGGCTCCTCTTTAGGAATGAAGGGAGTATTAGCTAATTGCTGCCGTGCAGCTATGTGTTTGGATGTACAAGTACTCAGGAAGCAGTATTGCTTGGTTCTTACTCTTATGTTTCTGGCACTATTGATTACTCCTGAAATATTGATAATAACATGATCTTTATGAAACGTTCCATTTAATTTTGATTGATTAAACGACAAATGTTCTGATTATGTGATTTGATGACTTCACACCTCTAATTTAAATTCTATAAGTTATATTCTATGTCAATAGGTTGAAAGTTCTACTTCAGTTCTTATATTGTTCTTACTATCTATGCAATTCAAGCATATCGTAGTGTGCAATTATATAAACATTGACTTACCTGGGCTTTGCTTGGCATATAAAATTGAGAAATTGCAACAATAAGTACATTTTTCTCTGTTGATTGCTCAGTATCTCAATGTAAATTCGTTATTCCTTGTGTGGGTTTTGCACTTGTCGGATACAGATTTGTAGGTAGCTCCTGGAGTAGTTTTTAGGGCTGTTTCCTTTTTTTTTGTTGTTGTTGTAGATGTTGGTACAGTCTGCATTTGTATCGGAAATCATTATTTTGGTAAATGATCTTGCATTAGTGTTTTGTTATCACTTCGAAAACTCTTACTTAAGCTCTTCTCAATCTTTGCTGCCTCGCCCAAGCTTTAAAGTTTGCAACTGTTATACATCAACGGATAATCATTGTTGTCATACAACCATCTTGAACTCATTTCTATACTATTCTTGGAAAGATTCTTGAAACAAGAACATTTTTTTTAATAAAATTGCATTTAGGTTGTGTGTTGTTAGAAAATAAATCAATGATTTAAATTTAACGAAATGACTTTGTAGTGAGCTAATTTTTATGTGAATCAAAAGCATGCAAGATTGGGCTACCTGGTGCTTCTTTACTTCACTCGTTTCACTTACTGCTGCACAAGTTCTTTTGTTTACAGAACTCTACGTTAATTGTAAGAGTTATCTTTCCTAACTCTAATTATTGGTTTATTTCCAAGATGAACCTAATACTATCCCATCATATGCCAAGCATTTTGGTTGTTAATACTCCTGTCATGGTGAATCAGGTTTTGCATATGGACAGGAATGACTATTATGGAGGAGAGTCGACTTCACTCAATCTCATTCAGGTTTTCTGTCCTAAACTCATTGTACATGATATATGGTCAGAGGTTATGGTTTTGTATAGTCTTTCTTATTAGTTTCTATCAACTTACAGCTCTGGAAGAAGTTTAGAGGAAGCGATAAGCCTCCAGCTCAATTAGGCTCTAGCAGGGATTATAATGTAGACATGATTCCAAAGGTTCTACCTCATCTATTCATTCTCATGCTGTTTACCATCTACTTTATCGTTATTTTTGTTTTTTTAACATACATAATATTCTGATTAACATTTGTTTTGTTAGTATATAATGGCAAATGGTGCTCTAGTTCGAGTCCTCATTCACACTGATGTTACAAAATATTTGTACTTCAAAGCTGTGGATGGAAGCTTTGTCTATAATAAGGGAAAGGTATAATAACTCTGTTATATGTTAAGTTTAACCTTGGCTTGGTTAAAAAATTACTTCTGCTAGGATTCAAGTTATAAACTTCTTGCTTGTACTAACTTAGTAACTTGGATAAACTTCAATCTGATAGGTGCATAAGGTTCCGGCAACTGACATGGAGGCCCTTAAATCTCCTCTCATGGGCATTTTTGAGAAGCGCCGTGCTCGCAAGTTCTTCATATATGTTCAAGATTACAATGAGAATGATCCCAAAACACACGAGGGGATGGATCTGTCACGAGTAACAACTAAAGAGCTTATTGCGTATGCTCCTGATCTTTGTTGCATTTTGCTATTCAAACTATCACTTGCAAGTCAAGATGTCACGTTCTTTCAATGTCAATATTTGCCTCTCCACTAGGATAATTTTGTTTCTATGCCATTCATATGTTTTCTTGCTGATGCATTGCAATCTTCATTTAGTTTACATGCACTTTTCAAAGTGCATCAAGCATCTTGTGCCTGTGTCTGTGTTAGACACTTGACGCTTGGAGAATGAGGAAGCACGGTTAAGTTCAGTCACATCCTTGTAAAACTTGTTCTAGGTACTTTCGTCCATGTGCATTCGACTTGGTGGGTCTTTAGATTGGGAATGGAAGCTGTATGGTGCGAGAAACAGTTGAGAAAGATAAGAGTAAACAGAGTTATGGTCAGTCACATCCCTCTAAAAAACTTGTTGCAGGTCTTTGGAGTCGCTTAAAAAACCAAAGCACTGACGGCAATGCGTGTTGTTCAGTCTCTTTTTAAAGATAAAGCTGACAAATCACTCGAGGTGAGTTGGAAGCCAGAAAGCCAAAATTGAAAAGTAGCCTGAATTTTTATATGCATATGGTGGTTAATTAAACCTTGAGCCTGAGATAGACTATGAATTGGACCATTCTAGGTAGATAAGATTTGAAAATAGGGCGAATTACCCAAATCGCCCCGGTTCTTTACCCCTTTTCCAAATTTGTCCCAAATTCCTAAAAAATCATCCCTTAAACATTCGGCGCAATTGGTCCTTCCATCCAATTTTGTTACTTTTTTTCCGTTAGGTCAACGTCTCACATGATATTGGTTAGGGGTAAAATTGTCCATGCAGTCTTTTCTTTTGAATAGACAAAAATACCCATAATGATTTTATTTTTTAAAACTAAACATAAGGGTACTAAAGTAATTGACTAAATTATAATTTGTATACCCCTTTCATCCCCTTAAATTTCAATTTATCACACCTCTGTTCATCTCTCATTTCTCTTCAGCTCTTCCTCAGGTAGCCTTCATTCTCTCTCTCTCTCTCTCTCTCTCCAATCTAAATCGCAACCATTCCAACCCCTCCGAAATGACAAATTCCAATAACCTGATCCCGTCCTTTTTCCGTTTCAAACAAATTTCCAGAAAATGTGAGTTTCGCTCATCACTCCCTCCGACATCTCTCTGCTAAACATTTTTTGCAGAGATTTTTGATTTCGCCGTCGAATTCTTGCTCTAGCTGGGAAGCCAACATCTCTGTACGTTCTTCAAACATTTTCAACTTCTGCAACGAATTTGTGACCTGGATTTGTGCCTTGTGTGTTCTGGATTTATTGATTGAAAATTCCAGATCTGGGTGGTTTGTGCGTGAGAGAGAGAGAGATGGAAAAGATGGAGCAGAGTTTGTGCTTCTCTATGCGTGTCTCCATAAAATTTTATCAATCCTTTTTTCTTGGTCAGGACCCATAAGAGCATGTACAATGGTGGATTATGGAGGGAGCTTGTAGGGGGTATGTGATACAATGGGGTTCTTGGAGGGTTCTTGGAGAGATCTTATTTGGGCAAAAGGGAGCTTGGGAGCTTGTTTAGCTCCAGAAGCTTAAACAAAAGCAATGGGTAAAAACTGTATCGTTTCCACCAAAAACATATCAAAACCCACAGTTTCATCAAATATACAGTCCAAACAAATCTAAAGAGCAACATTTTCTCTTTAAATAGAGACTTGGTTTGCTTTATTTGGACTCTAGATTCATTTTCTACCAAATTTTCTAGTTTTTCTTCATATTCATCTCTTCTCTCTCTTCAAATGAATAAGCCCTCCCCACCATTGTGTATGAAGTGAATGGCTTAGCATTTTTTTTAAATTTTTATCAAAATAAATACTTAAGTTCCCCAAAAGCTTCCCACCCATTGTTCTTGCTCTAAGAGCTTGACCAGCTACACTTTCTCCGCTCAAAGCGAGAACATTTTCCTGCACTTCTTCTGCAATTTTAAGTTCTGAAAAACATTGCCAAAGCTTTGCCTATTCCATCTAGAATGGACAAGATCTTTGAAAGAAGGAAAAAGGCCCCCAAACATTAAGAAATCGGAAAGCAGCAGGCTTTGACGAACCATTATGAGTAATTGTTACCAAAAGTGAACTGTGATCCAATCAAGTTCGATTTAGATCTTGAACAATTGTATTTGCAAACGAAATATGCCATGCCTTATTACATAAAGGGATGAATTGCAATATGTAATTGCACCCCCTGCCCTAAGCCCAAAATTCAGATTAATTTGTTTGGTCCCTGTACTTTTTTGTGAGTGAGGATAAAATGAGAGCAATGCAACATGAAACACGTGTGCGACTGTGCGTTGACCTAACGGGAAAAACTAACAAAATTGGATGGAAGGACCAATTGCGTCAAAACTTTTCATACAAGGATTAATAAGGTTCAATTTTTTTTACAAGGACAAAGTTGAAAAAAGTGGTAAAGTACAGGGACGATTTGGGTAATTTGCCCTTGAAAATGTAATCAATGTCATTCCATTAGTTTTCTTATTGGCAATGTATCTCCCACAGATCTCTTTGGCCACTTGAGAAGATTAAGGCAAGGATATCCTCTATTTGTTTGTCGGTATGTTGTGGTGATGGAAGCCTTAAGTTTGTGTGATCTCTGAGGTGGTTGATAGAAGCTAGTGGTAACCACCTGTGATGGTCTATTAGAAGGCATAGGTTGGCCTTTCAGCATGTATTGAGGAATGAGACTAGCCTTTATATCTTTCTTGATGCTCCCATCTTTCAAGCTTTGATTTGGGACGTCTTAGATGGATGCACGGATTACTTGGTAGTTTAAGTCAATATTATTCTTATGTTACATTTGTTTCTTTTTAATTTTTATTGTTATAAGAAAAGAAGCTTATGGAGAGAAGTGGACAGAAAAATCCAAGAGAACTCAAGTAGTTGAAAAGCATCCGATCTTGTTGCATCACTGGAATGGAAACTCCTCTAAAGGCACTTATTGCCGAAGGCCAAGGACACAATATAAACACAACTCCATCCCAAAGTAGGTGTCCCTAAAATTCTTGAGCTACTCTTATCCAAATGCACCACAGAATAGCAAACACCACTCGTTCCTACCACAAACTAGCATCCATGTCCCGGCTGAAAACTCTATCTCCTACCTGCATCTGATGTAAGGAAAACACTGAAACTGGACGTACCCAAGGTTCTCCAACCACCCTGAACAGCTTACCTCCTTAGAAGCGGTGCACGCCCACAATGAATAAATAGATGATTGCAAGTTTTTTTTTATTGCTTCTTGCTATTTTAGTAGCCTGGGAATTGTAGCCCTTTTTTTTGACAATGGGTCTTAGCATTGATCCATGGCTCCTATTTTTAGTGTCTTGTTGATTTTGGTTTACATTTAGGAGATTTTCTTAGGCAGGGCATTCGTGATCAGTTTCTGAATCTTTGTTCATTAGCGATCGTATTTTGCGATGCAGACTAACATGTATGCGTTAATTAAGGTTCTGTTATGTAGAGTCTTGCAACTATCATGAGCTTTAAAATAGGTGCTCTTCCCACCAAATTTCAGAGGCTTCCCCTTGGGATGCACATAAGTTATCTGTCATATGGGCTACTGTTGTTGGGAGGTTAAGAAAAGGCTAGGTGATCGAACTCTGCTGTAAAAAAGCACATTACCACTTATCTTTATTTTCAATATGAGATGAAGATTGGACAGTGTTTCTTTCGGAAAGGGAATGAGGAAACAAAAACCAATTAGCTTTTGATGCCAGTTGGTATATACTATTTTACTTATAAAAAATAAAATTAAAAAAGAATACCAACTAGTTAGGTGGAGGAATTGCACACTTTTGAAAGGGGTGTCGCTGATATTCTTCAACAAGGCTTGTATTGGTAATCCATGGTGAATTGTCTTTAAACTTGGCTCTCTCCTTAGGCGGGGAGTACAGTGTTTAACGGTGCTTGGAATTTTGTTGGGTGAGAGAGAGAGAGAGATCTGAAACTATAACTGTTTCACAATTGATCTGTGTCCATGACCACACCAGAGAGAGATTTAGCCAAAACCATAACCATTTCACAATTGACCCATGTCAAAGACCGCGCCTTGTACCATAGCCCGACTAGATGGGTGAGTCACAGTGTTGCAGTGAGGTTGGTCCATTGTGGGAGGTCAATCGTTAAAACTTCGTTCTTCAACTTGCATGGACATGGCTACGCACATTAGATCTTTGACTAAGCACTTTGTTCTCTCTTTACTTTATCCGTACGTGAATAAAAGTATGTCCAGGGCATGGAATTTTGTTATTCCCACATGTAGATCTTTTTCTTTACCGCTTGTTTGGAGTTTGATCCTTTTGACTTCTCATCTGGTGCACTATTATTTATATTTGTGCTATGAAGCCCTTCCTTTTGAGAGTGAAAATTATAGTAATCACCCTGACGTACCTGCTGTGTAGCTGAAAAAACAGGTACTAATATCCTGATACATGTATGTTGTATCTAGTAGGTGCCCACCCATATATCAAGCATTCCTGAACCCATAATGTATTCAACAAGTGTTCAGTTAAGAAAGGTGATTAACCAACAACTAAACTAAAGGTAGGGGAAGACCAAAATCAACTTCGACGACAATATTTTTTAAGGATGCAAGTGATTGTTGCTTTGAAGAATTTGCAGTGGTTATATGCTTAATGTTTTGTGTCGATTCATCTAAAGGTTATGCTTTCTGTTTTGCATTAGTTGATAGTGGAATTGTGCAATTGACTGCCTGTTTTTTATACATTGTGGCTTCTCGAGAACTAGAACTTATGTTGCTAATCAGAGCATTTCTTTCTGACAGAAAATATGGTCTTGATGACAACACCATTGACTTTATTGGCCATGCGTTGGCCCTACATAGAGATGATCGCTACTTAAATGAACCTGCATTGGATACTGTAAAGAGGATGAAGGTAAAATCCATGAGATTCATACATTGCTTCTTTTCTTTATTAGAATCATTGCAAGTAGTATTTTGTACTCTTTGCTACTTCTTTTGATTTTGTACTCTGCTACTTCTGTTTAACATGCAAGTATTATTTTGTAATAGCTATATGCGGAGTCACTTGCACGTTTCCAAGGAGGATCACCGTATATTTATCCTTTATATGGATTAGGAGAGCTTCCTCAGGTACTTCTTTTTCCCATATCATCTCTCTCTCTCTCTCACACACACACACACACTCACGCACGCACGCACGCACTCATACACATATTGGCATAGGTTTTATGTTTGCTTGTAGTGTTCTTTCCTCGCTAAAATGTGAAAAAAAACCCAGCAGTTTTCTCCTATGAATGTTTGGTGCTTGATTTTTAAGAATGTTAATAATTTGTTCTATTCAGGCATTTGCTCGTCTCAGTGCTGTTTATGGTGGAACCTATATGTTGAATAAGCCTGAGTGCAAGGTACTCCCCATCAAACCCCTTTACCACTCCATGCCCCATCTCTAGTCCCCCAGAAAATGTGAAGCTAAGGTTCTGAAGATGTTTCACCATCTGCTGTACCTTATATTTGGATCAAATATGGTAACTATTTGTGCTTTATCACAAGGCTTTTCCATCGAGTTTCATTTTGACTCTGGTGCCAGGTAGAGTTTGACGACGAAGGCAAGGTATGTGGTGTCACTTCAGAAGGGGAAACTGCCAAGTGCAAGAAAGTTGTATGTGATCCGTCCTATCTGCCCAACAAGGTATTACTCTCCTTAAGTTGCTTTATCTATCCTTCTGGGTGGTGGTTGCGCTTATTAGAGATGAACTTTTCGGGTCATCTTGTAAGGTTCTCGATTTTATTTCTGAGACTTGGCTTCCCCTGTGAGGGCTCAGTTAACAGCAACCATTATAATAATAAAATGACTGCCTATTTGTAGTCTTTCCTCTTTTATCAATGATGTGTTTACTTTCAAAATAAATTACTCCCTCTTTCCATAATAAGTATTCTTATTGACTTTACTTGTTTTAATAGAATAGTTGACTTCACATGTTTTTTCTTTTAACACCCTCAAATTACCTCTAGTGGTGTCAAATCAGTGGGCCCTACTCCTTTCACTGTTTCACAATGAACATGTGCACTTATCTTGGGACGGAGGGAGTAGTTTGAGAAGTCTAAATTTAGGAAATCTATTTGATTAACATTTTTGACATGCTTTTTTAAAACTTCCATTCATTTAAGAAATGTCCAAACCTCAAAATCCCCTCCCCTGTGAATCAACTCCATGACCTAGCAATTTGGGGGATAGCACAGACCAGTGGGTTACATGTTATCGTATTTGATTGTCCAAGTATTTGGATTAAATGTTTTGGACGGAGCATAGTTCCAAGATCTTCAGTGTCAGGGTTTATCGTATTTGATTGTCCAAGTATTTGGATTAAATGTTTTGGACGGAGCGTAGTTCCAAGATCTTCAGTGTCAGGCTTTATGTTGTTATGGGGCAGGGTTGTGTTTCTGGCTTCTTTCTCGCCCGTGTGCAAGGGGAGCTTTCAACGAGGCCCCCTTGGAGATTGAGTGCTTTTGGACTGCTTTTCTTTTTTAGTTGCTTTTTGTATTTTTTTTCTTTTCTGATGGGCTCTTCTTCCTATTGTATTTCTTCATTTATAAAAAAATAAATAAAAATAGATTTGAAATTTGGGCTGTGACAGGTGAGGAAGGTTGGCAAGGTAGCAAGAGCAATTTGCATTATGAGCCACCCAATCCCGAATACGAGTGACTCTCACTCAGTTCAGGTTATTCTGCCGCAGAAACAGTTGGGTCGCAGATCAGATATGTGAGTCCCACCCAACCCATGTCTTTACAAAATTTATTATTAAAGTGTTACTGGTTTGAGATAAATTCATTCTGACATGTTTTATGCTATTTGATTTAGAGATCGAGTGGATGTTACATTTAATTATTGTACAGTTTAATTATCTTATTTATTTTTGGGTGAGTTATCGGGGGAAAGAAATAAATTACTCCCTCCTGTTCAAGAAAGTAGCTCCACTTCTATATCGAAAGTCAACACGGAACAATAACAAATCAATATCTCACATGCATTTATTATGTTGTAGGTATTTAAAATTTCAATAATTGAAAGTACGTTAAATATACTATCAATTCAAACAATTAAAGTTTTGTCAGAACATGTAATTTTTTATAAATATTTGGTCATAGTGTACTTAAACTGACTATAAAAAATTTAAAATATGGCCATGAATAGGGATGGAGGGAGGTAAGTCAACGAGCTTAAACCAAGAAGAATAAAACTAGCTCTAAGACGAAATTAGTATTCTCTTTTAAAATTTTTATATTATATGGTTGAGAATTGATTACCACTTCTAGTTCAGATTGATTTTATACATTACCACTTTATACGGTCACGCCATGTCACTAGGTGATGTTGTCTGAAGCTCAAACCCGATACCAACACTTGTATTGGTGGTTGTGAAGAGCTCAATATCTGCCTTAGATTTAACGTGATATTTTGTTTTTCATTGGATGACATCTTCACTTGTCTAGTTCAGATTGATTTGTAGATTGCACTTATAGAAAATTATTCAATTGACTTCTCAAAAAAAAAAAAAAAAGAAAGAAAGAAAGTTATTCAATTGGAGAGGCAAGCCATGTCACTTAAGGTGTGAAGCTCAAATCCTATACCAGCACCTGTGATGGTGGTTCTAAAGACTTCCATGGTGCCTTAGGTTGTATTTTGTTTTTGATTGGATGACACCTCCACTTGTCTAATATAAGTGGAATGTCACTCCACATCAGCATGTGGCGTGACAGTTCCATTGGATAATATTTTACTGCTTTAAGTTCAAATTGATTTATTCAAGTTTCATTTAGCCTACCAAAATGCTACTTCCTTAAAACATATGCCTTTACCAACAGTGACCGTCATATTCTGTGGTTGTAATATTATATTCCAATTAGTTGGGAAAATATCACAAATTGATCAAGAAACAAAGCGATAAAGGTTGTTCTGAGATATACTGATATACATCAATGTGGTTTTGAGGTTAAAGTGTTAAACCCTAGCTGTTAAATTATTTATTATTTGTTGTCAGCGTTTACTTGCAATTCTGGTGTTTTACCTCCCATGTCTTGTAATCCATCGTATTCTGCAATAATCATAGATATAATCTAATCTGATTCAAGTTGTTGTAAACTCTATGCAAATGAGCACAACTGACTGCTTGGATTTTTAGTCATTCTAGCTAACGTACTGATCTTTGTTTTGTAGGTATCTCTTTTGCTGTTCGTACTCTCACAATGTTGCTCCAAAGGGAAAGTTCATTGCATTTGTGTCAACAGAGGCAGAGAGTGATCAGCCAGAGATTGAATTAAAGCCAGGACTTGATCTTCTAGGGCCTGTTGATGAAATATTCTTTGACATTTATGACAGATACGAACCAGTCAATGAGCCAACATTGGATAATTGCTTTATATCGACGGTATGTTACTTAAAAAGAACAATTGGAACACTGTGTTTCACTAAACATGGATTTGTAATTACCTCTCTTTGTGTTGAACAGAGCTATGACGCAACTACTCACTTTGAGTCAACTGTTGATGATGTACTTAACATGTATACACTGATAACTGGCAAGGTATGAATACATTATCACAAGTAGGATTGGGTTTTTTCTTCAAATCACATCACATGGGCTCCCTTCTGCCAAAGATTTTGTCATGTTACGAGTTTCATGCATGCATTCGTGTTCTATTATCTTTAATTATTTTCAGAAATATTATGTTGGTAACTTGGTACAACTTTCATCTAGTTCAGAAAGCGTCGTAGTTTTAAGTAGAATTATGTTAATATGATTGTAGAGTGGTTGGCATTTCATAGTTTTCTGAAAAGGTCATTTGGGAATGTGATTGGTTTCCATTTCTTAAGGCCGCATCCAGCTCCAGCCACATGATCAAACAAGATTTACTCTTTCATTGTATTGTTTAAATTACATCATAGTTAGTGACAACGGTAACTTCTGCAGGTTCTTGACCTGAACGTTGATTTAAGTGCTGCCAGTGCTGCTGAAGAATGAGAAACTCTTACTGTGTGTGGGCACACTACGGTTCCGGTCCTTGCCAAAACTCCTTACCGGTGAAAGTGGGACTCGATTTGTTTCGATGCAGATTTACGTGTCCGTTTTAGATTCTATATCATCATGTGTAATAGAAGTTTTTTTTTTTTTTTTGGTTTTTTATTTATAATGTTTACTAGAAGCTGTGTTAAAGGCTTAAGAATGGTTGTGTTGTTGTCCATCAGCATTGATATAACCTCCTTCTACTGTGTTAGATCTGCAGATGTTGGTGTTTGTGGAGCAATTGAAATGCTTGTACTTTTCAGAAGCACAAGCCACCACTGAGTTAACCCATTGTCATGTTGAAAGATTTCCTCTCAAAGTATATTTGGTATGATTTAAGTTAAAATTGAATTAATTGAAAAATGATCTCAAAAAATTCCTGTTTTTTACAGTATGAAAATTAGTATTTTTATTTTTAACATTTTCTTGTACTGATTTTTTTGTTTGTTTGCATAATTTTACTTAATTTTACCGAGTCCGAGACCTATATTGTTATATGGTAATGAAATTAGTTTTGAGGACTTGATTAATAGTGATGAGATTTTACGGAAATAGATGGGAAGATTATTTTTTAAAAGTGTTTGATATGATAAAAGAATGTGATTATTAATATAGTACAAATTTTTACATTTTGTTTTGGGTAAAGAGTCCCGTATGAGTGTAAAATGATACTCCCTCCGTTTTCAAAATATTGTCCGAGTTGATTTGGTATATCGTTTAAGAAAAAAACGAATTGATTGGATTATAAAAATTAGTGAAATTTGTGGTTTTTGCCTTTGTGTTTTTGGTCATAATTAAAGTAGGTAGAAAAAGTAAGGGTAAGTGGTAAAATGTTTTCTTAAAAGGAAATTTTTGAAAGAGGATTATTATTTAAAAACAGACGAAAAAAAAAGTAGGCAATAATTTGAAAATGGAGGAAGTACTTTTTAGTAGACTATTATTAATAAAATAACACTTTTATTCGTTAATTTTTGAAAATGAATTCTTTAAGTGCAATATTTTAAAATGGAATAATTGACTCTTTGTTCGAAACGGAAGGAGTATTATATTGTTTAATTATAAACAAAACAAATTGCAATGCAATCACAAAATTAATACAATTAACAACATTACCCCAAAGTTGAGAGGTTAATGACTTTCAAGATAAAAAATAGCCATTAACGTTCTTACTTCTCCACAATTAAATAAAAATAAAAATAAACAAGCTAATGCTATAATGAAATAAGTTCAAATAAAAATAACTTAAATATTTAAAATAATTCGAGAAAAGTATGTATTTTTTTACCTAACTGATTTGGTTAAAAAAAAAAGCCTTATTAAGAATCGAAGAACAACTAACTATGAGGAAGAGTTAAAAGGAACTGCCATAAAGTAGTTAAAACCAAATGAGATTACAAATATAAAACAAAGAGTAATGATATGTTGTTTGAGTAATTGATTAAGATATAATCAAGATTTCCCAAAGTTTTCAACTAATTATTTCCAAAATGCTAAGTTAGATGTGTTTCCTCTTTTTTCTCGATTCCAAACTACATATATAAACATGAACATTGCTAGTCTTACAAATACTTCTACAACTTTCCTTACAACTAAGCTTTGAAGAAGGGTAAAAGTTGTCTTTGTTCAAAACATCTTTCCCCAATTTAAGGCTTACTTGCAAGGAAAGTTGTAGGATTAGTGGTAAGGAAAACATTTTCATATAAACATTTTGATGAAGTTGATTTAAAATTCTCTTAATTAGTTCATCTATTTCTTATTGGACAAAGATGATGCGACTAGAGTTCTCATGTTGCATTTAAATAAATGTCATATGGTCTTCATGCATATGATGCCTTGGTTATTGCTAAAGCCGAAATTAACAAGTAACATATGAATAATCATTTTTCTATATGCTAAAACAATAGAGTGCAAAAAAGCATTCAAAGATCGAAATATATGTGGAAATCAACAAGAAAAAAAAAAATAAATAGTAGAAAACAATAATAAAGTTTATTGATATCAAACGAACAACATAGAAACCTAAACAGGTTCTACCTACTCACTGTAGAATTTTAATATAGTTTACCGTCCACGCAATGATATAATTGTTTTTAGTTCTTGCCATGCTCTGCCCGTGGAGACTCAATCGGATTTGGGCCACTTGGAACCTCATGAAAACTTGACAATGGCGGTGATTGTTTAGAATTCACTTTGTAGTTCTTGCCAAGCTCTGCCCGTGGAGACTCAATTGGATTTGGGCCGCTCGGAACCTCATGAAAACTTGACAATGGTGGTGATTGTTTAGAATTTACTTTGTAGTTCTTGCCAAGCTCTGCCCGTGGAGACTCAATCGGATTTGGGCCGCTCGGAACCTCATGAAAACTTGACAATGGTGGTGATTGTTTAGAATTTACCTTGTAGTTCTTGCCAAGCTCTGCCCGTGGAGACTCAATCGGATTTGGGCCGCTCGAACCTCATGAAAACTTGACAATGGTGGTGATTGTTTAGAATTTACCTTGTAGTTCTTGCCAAGCTCGCCGTGGAGACTCAATCGGATTTGGGCCGCTCGGAACCTCATGAAAACTTGACAATGGTGGTGATTGTTTAGAATTTACCTTGTAGTTCTTGCCAAGCTCGTGGAGACTCAATCGGATTTGGGCCGCTCGGAACCTCATGAAAACTTGACAATGGTGGTGATTGTTTAGAATTTACCTTGTAGTTCTTGCCAAGCTCTGCCCGTGGAGACTCAATCGGATTTGGGCCGCTCGGAACCTCATGAAAATTTGACAATGATGGTGATTGTTTAGAATTTACCTTGTAGTTTTTGCCAAGCTCTGCCCGTGGAGACTCAATTGGATTTGGGCCGCTCGGAACCTCATGAAAACTTGAGAATGATGGTGATTGTTTAGAATTTACTTTGTAGTTCTTTCCAAGCTCTGCCCGAGGAGACTCGATCGGATTTGGGCCGCTCGGAACCTCATGAAAACTTGACAATGGTGGTGATTGTTTAGAATTTACTTTGTAGTTCTTGCCAAGCTCTGCTCGTGGAGACTCGATCGGATTTGGGCCGCTCGGAACCTCATGAAAACTTGACAATGGTGGTGATTGTTTAGGATTTGGGCCTTTAGGTACCTTGCGTAAACTTGACAATGGTGGTGATTCTCGGGACTTGGGCCGCTAGGAACCTTGCGTAAACTTGACAATGGTGGTGATTCACCGGGATTTGGGCCTTTAGGAACCTTACGAAAACTTGACAATGGTGGTGATTGTTTTGGATTTGGGCCTTTAGGTACCTTGCGTAAACTTGACAAAGGTGGTGATTCTCCGGGACTTGGGCCACTAGGAACCTTGCGTAAACTTGACAATGGTGGTGATTCACCGGGATTTGGGCCTTTAGGGACCTTACGAAAACTTGACAATGGTGGTGATTGTTTGGGATTCGGTCCCTTAGGAACCAAACGAAAACTTGAGGAAGAATCAAGGTTGGCTACATGCTTGCTAGGGATTTGGTCAAAAAGGAAGCTCTCAGAAATATGTAGATGTGTATTTTGAGGAGTGTAGCTATAACATCTTGAAAACGAAAACAAACAAATAAAAGTAATCAAACCAAACAAAGAAAGCTCCATTTTTAAGTTAAAGACAGACAAGGCGTTCTACTGTGCTGTGATTTGTAAACAATTGAAGATAAACCTCTTCTTATATAGGCTAAGGCTAAGAACAACCGATAGATTTTGATATCTAATGGGGGTCAGGATCCTCTATTCCAAAATTGTATTTAATCTCTTATTCCACCATCGGATTCTTGCCACGTGTCAATCGTAAATGAACAAAATCAATTACTGAGTTGATTGTGTTTCCATAACAATAAGAATCAGTGAAATCTAGCTCAATATTTTCTTTTGTGAAGAATTCTGATTGACACGTGGTAAGAATTCGACGATGGAATAGAAGATGAAATACAATTTTGGAATAGAGAATCTGGACTCATCTAATGGATCCTAATATTCTGCTTACGTTTACACTATCATTAATGCAATTTAAACATGCCATAATGAGCTTATCAATTCTGCTTATTTGTTTTTGTACATAAATTGAACGCATATCATTGCCTTTTATTTTGTACTAAAAATGTTTGAAGTTGATGAACCTAAATTACATAATGGGAATCTCATCACATATTTTAAAACAATTCGATCCCATAAGGAATGAAGATTATGTGATTATTGCCTAATATAGGGGTGGCAACGACTGGCACGACACGATAGTATGAACCAGCACGATACGATTATAAAACACGATTTGAGAGACAAATGACATGATAAGCCCAACACGATACGACATAACACGAAACACGACACGAAGGATACAAAATTGTTAATATATTCAAAATAGTATTTATTGTAATATTTATGATCAAATAAGATAGATAATATGAAAACACGATAATGAGGCACGAACACGACACGATAACACAATTTTCCACCCCTACTAATAATCATGATTTGAACTTTTATACTCCCTCCCCTCTACAATGAGTGTGTGTGTCCTAATTTATTGATTTACTAGTTTATACCCACATGTGAGATGCACGGTTCGAATAATATTTTTGTTTGCAAAAACTATTTATAATAAGATGATTTTTTAAACTTGTTATAAGTAATTAAAATTTTTAATTAGAATACTTTGAACAAAACTAAAATAATATAAATATTGAAATTGATCAATGAATGGGTAATTGAAAGATTTGCGTAAGCATTAATCGATAATGGATATAGATTAATTAGTAATTTTCTGGTGAAGTAATTAATAAGAATGAAACTTTCTTCCACCAGTGGTGGTAGAACTTTTCACAACAAAATTGATCATTTTAAATGAAGTCGTCATGTGGCAGAAGTGACTTCTGTTAGTAGTAATTAATATTAAAATTTTATCCATCTGCGGTCTAGAATATTTTTTTACAAAAAAAACATTTGAACACTATATGTTGGCAACCAAAATCTAAATAAATCAATACAAAGATTGTGATTGACATGAGTCATGATTCAATAGTCACTTGAGTAAAATAGATTCTACACCGCCGGTTGATAAATTTTTTTATTCAATTAATAATTAATGATCTAAATTAATAGAAGAAAAAATTAACATAAAAATTTCCTATAAATAACTTGTATAAATAAAATAGTATAATGAGATGAAAATGAATGAAAATTGAAAAGTTTCTATCAAGTTAAACTTGAATAAATTAAATATATAAAATTTTGTTTTAAATTAGACTGTACTTAAAAAACAAAATCAAAATCTTGTCTTATTTTATAGAAAATTGACACGTGACAGACATTTTACAGAAAGCTGTCATGCAACGATTTCTATTTTAATAATAGTTATAGATTATTAATAGATTAGTAATTAATAATTAATAAAAATAGATTAGTAGAAGAACAAATAACATAAAATTGTGTCGTGAATAATTTGTATAAATTAAACAGTGAAAATGAAAAGAGATGAGAATTGAAGAGTTTCAGTTAAATTAAACTTGTATAAATTACATATGATAAAATCTAGTTTAATTAAATGATATTAGAAAAAAATTAAAAAAAAATCTTTTCTCATTTTACAGGAAGTTGACAAGTTATTTTTATTTGTAAATCTCTATCATAAAGTTGCTCATAAAACTATATCCTAAATCTGCTTTATCTTATTAAATTAGTTTTAGGATTTTTATCTTATCTAATTAGATTTATGATTCTTATCTAATTAGATTTAGAATTTTTATCTTAAACTAATCAATTTTAGAAAAAGAAAAAAACTTTTATCATTTCGAAGGTGATGACACGTGGCGGCACATAATCTCTTTAAAACTTTTAGTTTTCCACATAAAGTCAAGTCGCCACGTGACAACGACTTCTATTTTAGTAATTGTCAACTAGTTTATACCCATGCGATCGATGCACAATTTTAAGATTTTTTTTTTTTTGCAAAAGTTGTTTATGATAAGAGATTAATCTAAACTCGTAAGAATTAGAATATTTTAAACTAAACTAAAATAGGGTAAATATTAAAACTGATATATGAATGAATAATATACAGATGCACATTAGAATTTACTATAAAAAAGAGAAGTTAAAAGATAAATGTATTATCATGATGTAGTTCAAAAGATCGTAAGTAATATGACATTTTTTATTTAGATTGTAATTTAATGTTGTCACTTGTGTACACAAAGCTACATGGATAATAGTGGATTTTGTATAACTGCTTAACAAATTGCAATTGGATCAACTTAATTTACTTCAAGATAAAATAAAATAATGTAATTAATAGTTTCTTAAATTTATCAAAAAAATTAGTAATTTAAAATAGTTAACAACTAAATACTTTCTAGTTTAAATTTAAAATAAATAAAAACTAAAATAATAACGGGTGGAATTGGTCTTCCATCAACAAATATGCCCCTTGGAATGTAAATGGTTGTATTAATAGCTGCAAATCTAAATGAAGCTATTGAATATAAATAGTTGAATTGTTGACTGCATATAGATTATAAATTGTATTGAGTGACATTACAAACAATATAAAAGCCTGTAATCTGAAGTAGTCTTTGTGTTTTATTAATAAAAAATCATTGTTTAGTTTTATACTTTGCAGTTAATAAAAACTCAATTTTCTTTCATAAATTTCGTGCATCGCACTTGTGGATTACTAATTTTACTCCCTTAGTTTCAAAATAATTATCGTTTTAGCAAAAAAAATTTATTTCAAAAAAAAGTATCGTTATAGGATTTCAAGAAACAATTGTCCATATATTTTTTTTTTCAAAAATACCCTTATTTATTACTCTCAAATTAAACGTTGTTAGTTGTTAGTTGTTAGAGAGAGGGTTGTTAAAAGAAAAGAAAAAAATACACGTGTAACTTAATTACAATAAATGAACTTAAATAAGGATGTATTTGTTTTTTTATATTTTTTTAATTTGTGTCCAAATTGCTAAAACAACACTTGTTTTATAACTGAGGTATATCTAATATTATTTGATGGTGATACCGCGTTGCCGGTATTATATAATTTTCCCAAATTCAGATAGGTACAAATTCTCTCACACTGTAGACGTGTGACTCGTATCCTTTCCTAAACTACTCCACCAATCAATGTTTCATGCAAATTTGGCTGATTCTCAAATAAATAAAACCAAACAAAAACCCTTTCTACACACACTCTTTCAACTTTGATCAAACACTTTTCATAGCCAATATAAGTTTCTTTCATTAACCCAAAGATATTATTCCCATTCAAATAACACCAAATCTTCTGATTAATATTTGGAGACTCCTCAAATTGAATCATAGTCCCCCAAACAAAGGTCTTCAATCAACAAATATACCCTTGGTTGTGCCCTTTTGGCTTCCACCAATTCCATTATATTGAGTTATGGGTGAGCTTCGATGTCATCTCCTATATGACAATCCCTTTGTGTCCCTTTTGAAATAATGGGTGCAGAATCCATAATCTACGTCCCAGACGAGTACTTTTCTATCGACACCAGTAGTTGCCAGCAATCCCCAAGCTGCTGCATGACATGCCACGCCCATTACAAGGTTGTCGTGTCCCTGCGCATTGCCAATGCATTGCAAACACATCATAATACGAATAAAATGCAAAGAGGTTCATACTAAAAAAACCAAAGAAAATTCAAATTGCAAACACATTCCAAGAGTGCAAGCATTTGAGAGATGAGAGGTCCCAGACCGTAATTTGAGAGATGAGGATTAGAAATTTCAATCGTCTAGCATTATTTATTGATTAAGAAACAGAGATTGTTTATAGTAGATAAACATAATTTGAATTTGAAAGATATTGTTTAAAACAGATAAACATAATTTGAATTTAAAAAAGATTTGTTTGTTAAAATTTCATCATAAATCAAATCTGATAAAATCTATATTAAACTAATTGATTTTTGAAAAAAAAAAACTTTTACGAATAAAACTTTTTCAAGTAAAAAACGTTTTACCTTTTGAGTGACATGGGGTAACTGAATTTGGCAAAAAAAAAAAAAAAATTTATGTTTAAAAGTTTTTTCGATAAAACTTAGCATTTAATTAAAGTAAAAAAACTTTTACCACATGAAGGTGACAAGTGAAATCAAATGTGATAAAATCTATCCACAACAAAACTTATCCTAAACTAATCGTATAAAATTCAAATTTGATCAAATTTATCCTAGTAACTTTTTATCTGTAAAACTTTTATCAGTAACCAATTTTGGCAGAAAAAAATGAAAAAAAAATTACAATTTATAAGAGGGTGACATGTGGAAGAGTTAAATTCCTTAAAAACTTTAAGCATTTAACATAAATCTGCCACGTATCAATAGCGGATTCTGTTTTAGTAATATTTAATAGATAGATAGATAGATTAAAGAGTAATCTTGCGGTTACAACCAAAGTATATATTCCAAATCAATGTTAGGTAAAGATTTGTGTAGGACGGTTTTACGAATTCTAAATCCGTAAGATGGAGCCCCATTTAGAAATTCGTGGGTCATAATAAATAAATTATATGTTACAAGAAATCACAAATATGAATCAGTCGAGATGGTCCACAGCGAAACTCTTATGGTTTGTAAATTAGCACGTTGTGTCTTGGGTTTGACACCCCCATCGCTGTTTTTAAGTTTTATTGGCGAGATGTGTCATTTTGCTCCGGTGCCCCTACATTTTCAAGGTTTGCTGCCAAAATTCTTATGTTTCTCATACCTTACAGTTTAATCATTTGTTAGCTCTGTTAGCCATCCGTTAGCATCAATTGCCTTGAGATACTTGACGGACCCTAATGCAAAGTTTTATTGGCGAGATGTATCATTTTGCTCCGGTGCCCCTTCACTTTCAAGGTTTGCCACCGAAATTCTTATATTTCTTACGCCTTACAGTTTAATCCTTTGTTAGCTCCGCCAGCCATCCGTTAGCATCAATTGCCTTGAGATACTTGACGGAGCCTAATGAACTTTAAATAAATGATACATTTAAAGCCAAACGTGACACATTGAAAAGACAAAAGTGACACATTTTAAGGTTAAAAGTGACACATTTTAAGGTTAAAAGTGACACAATAAAGGGAAACTTATTATAATTCTCATTATAATATAAAATGACACTCTTATAATACTAAAAAGTGACACTCTTAATACTAAAAAGTGACACTCTTAGTACTAAAAAGTGACACATTTAATACTAAAATGTGTCACTTTAAAACTAACGTTGACTGCCAAAAGTGACACATTTAATACTAAAACGTGATATTTTCAATGCTAAAAAGTGACACTTTTAAGGTCAATGACGACGATTTTTTATTTATAAGGCAAAATGATACTTGTATGGTCAAAAGTAACACATTTAATGCTAATAAGTGACACTTTTAATGTTATAAAGTAACACTTTAATGCCAAACGTAATGATTTTCATTTATAAAAAAATGACACTTTTCAAAATGAAAGTAACATATTTAAGACTAAAAGTGACACATTTAAGCCCAAAAAGAAACATCTTTTTAGGGAAAAAATTATAATTTTCATTAAAAATACAAAGTGACACTTCTAAGGCCAAAAGTGACACATTTTATACTATAAAGTGATACTGTTAATAGTAAAAAGTGACACTCTGCATATATAAACATGAGGGGTAGCGCTGTAATTTTCAAAAACTAAGGGGTTGTATTGAGATTTCTGAATTTTGCCCCATTTAACCTGGATTGATCCGTCTTACGGATAAGGATCTGTAAGACCGTCTTACAGGAGGCCACCTCTTTGGTCTATTGAAATGAAAAAGAGTGTGGACAACAATACTCTTAGGTCTCGATTGGTACACGAAAATGAAATAATTAATACTTTTGTCTAATAACGTAATTTTCGGAAGCAGTAATAATGATAATGTCTAACTTTTATCATGAAAGCACTTATCTAATTTTAGGTAATGTTGTCAATTGTCTTAATCTTATCTTTAAATTTCGAGTTGTTTTGTTTCTCACCAATCAATATATGAGAAATTTGTACGACATTAGTAATAAAATTACTTATGTTACTGATGTGGCTAAAATCAGTCTTGGGTAGAGGTGCACAAACGGTTTCGGAACCGGCCGTTCTTGGAGGGCGAATTTTGGAACCAGATTCGAACCGTGAACCTTCACAGTTCGGTTATGAACAAACGAAGACGAAAGTTATGAAACGATCATCCTAAACACGTTACCATTTCCAGAACACTTCTAACACGTTCTAGATCACGTCTAGACAATGAATAGAAATCAAGCGAATACCTAGGCCTTAATTGAGGTCACGAGAAAGAACTATGTGAGTAAACTCTCAACCGAATCGCGTTTAGACTATCGTCGAGTTATGATTTGAAACTATAACATTTAAAGGCTATGGAACATATAGAACCAATGTATGGGCCTCTAAGTAGCCTACCTACACAACACAAGGCTCTCACAACGAGCCGAACAGGCAATGCTACGGTCACTCGGCATGCGAAACAAGGAAGTCAAACACACGAAGGTTCGAGGTCTTACATGAGATATGAAGAGTTTTGAGAGAATTGGAGAGATTAGAAGTGGGGACAAATTATATAGGAAGTGGGAGGAAGTGATAAGCCTCCAGCTCAATTAGGCTCTAACAGGGATTATAATGTAGACATGATTCCAAAGGTTCTGCCTCATCTATTCATTCTCAAGCCGTTTACCATCAACTTTATCATTATTATTGTTTTTTTAACATACATAATATTCTGATTAACATTTGTTTTATTAGTATATAATGGCAAATGGTGCTCTAGTTCGAGTCCTCATTCACACTAATGTTACAAAATATTTGTACTTCAAAGCTGTGGATGGAAGCCTTGTCTATAATAAGGGAAAGGTTTAATAACTCTGTTATATGTTAAGTTTAACCTTGGTTTGGTTAAAAAATTACTTCTGCTAGGATTTCGGTTATAAACTTCTTGCTTGTACTAACTTAGTAACTCTGATAAACTTCAATCTGATAGGTGCATAAGGTTCCAGCAACTGACATGGAGGCCTTTAAATCTCCTTTCATGGGCATTTTTTAGAAGCGCCGTGCTCGCAAGTTCTTCATATATGTCAAAGATTACAATGAGAATGATATCCCAAAACACGCGAGGGGATGTATATGTCACGAGTATTAACTAAAGAGCTTATTTCGTATGTTCCTGACCTTTGTTGCAGTTTGCTATTCAAACTATCACTCGCAAGTCAAGACGTCACGTTCTTTCTATGCCTCTCCACCAGGATAATTTTGTTTCTATGCCATTCATATGTTTTCTTGCTGATGCATTGCAATCTTCATTTAGCTTACATGTACTTTTCAAAGTGCGTCAAGTGTCTTGTTCCTGTGTCTGTGTTAGACACTTGACGCTTGGAGAATGAGGAAACATGGTTAAGTTCAGTCACATCCGTGCTAAAACTTGTTCTAGGTACTTTCGTCCATGTGCATTCGACTTGCTATTCAAACTATCACTCGCAATTCAAGGCATGGTATATTTCATTTGCAAATACAATTGTTCAAGATCCAAAGAGCTGCTAAAGCCCTGCAAACCTATGAGGAGCTACCTCACACTTATGGAGAACTACTTTCCACATTTCCTCCTTTTCGAATTTTGCTCATTTTTTTTAATCAAAAAAAAGTTTTTTTTTAATAATTTTTTTGAATTTGAATTAAAGTACAACATTTTCTATTTAAATAGAGACTTGATTTACTTTATTTGGACTCCAGATTCATTTTTACTAAATTTTCAAGTTTTTCTTCATTTGTCCTCTTTTTTTCATGTTCATCTATTCTCTCTCTTCAATGAATAAGCTCTCCAAAAGCTCCCCACCATTGTGTATGAAGTGAATGGCTTAGAATTTTTATTTTTATCAAAATAAATACTTAAGTTCCCCAAAAGCTTCCCACCCATTGTTCTTGCTCTAAGAGCTTGACCAGCTACACTTTCTCCGCTCAAAGCGAGAACATTTTCCTGCACTTCTTCTTCTGCAATTTTTAAGTTCTGAAAAACATTGCCAAAGCTTTGCCTATTACATCCAGAATGGACAAGATCTTTGAAAGAAGGAAAAAGGCCCCCAAACATTAAGAAATCGGAAAGCAGCAGGCTTCGACGAACCATTATGAGTAATTGTTACCAAAAGTGAACTGTGATCCAATCAAGCTCGATTTAGATCTTGAACAATTGTATTTGCAAACGAAATATGCCATGCTTTATTACATAAAAGGATGAATTACAATTTGTAATTGCACCCCCTGCCCTAATCCCAAAATTCATATCTAAGGTTAACGTACCAATCAAGTTCATATCTAAGGTTAACGTACCAATCAAGTTCATATCTAAGGTTAACGTACCAATCAAGTTCATAGTATTTTTTATGTTCATGTATCATGTATCAAGTGTTTAGCATGTACCAACATTTAATTAGGGGGATGAACTAGTGTGTTAAGAAGTCCTATAAATAGGCTTGTATTCTGCAGTTTTGAGTGTATGCAGAAAGTTACAAACCAACAAAAAAGTATTATTAGCACCTGTACTCCTTTCTTCCTCCTGTGTTTTTTTATCTCCTCCTCATAAGTCCATAATTTTTATATTTATTTCCAACAAACTGGTATCAGAGCCTAGTTTGTAAGCCATGGCCAACAACGATATGTTTTCCATCCAAGTTCCAGCACTTACAAAAGAAAAGTTCGATAATTGGTGCATTCGTATGAAGGCACTTCTTGGCGTACATGATGTTTGGGACCTTGTTGAAATGGGTTATGAGGCCCCGACGATCCCGCTGCACTAACTCAAGCACAGAGGAATCTTCTTCAGAGTAACAAGAAGAAAGATCAGAGGGATGTTACTCTCATTCACCAAGCATTCGATGAAGTTACTTTTGAGAAGATTTCCCATGCCACTACAACGAAGCAATTATGGGAGATGCTTCAAGTGGTGTTCAAAGGAAAAGACAAGGCAAAGAAAGTTCGCCTCCAAAATTTACGGGGTGAATTTGAAGCTGTTTTGATGAAGGAATCTGAAAAGGTGTTGGATTATATCTTAAAAGTCGCAGCGATTGCAAACCAAATGAAGAGGCTTGGTGATGATATTTCTGATGTAAGGGTGATGAAGAAAATTCTTAGATCCGTTGATGAAAAGTTTGATCATGTTGTAACAACCATTGAGGAGTAGAAGGACTTAGACGACATGACAATCGAAGAATTGTCTGGCTCGTTTGAGGTTTATGAAGAGAAAATTAATAGAAGAAAGAAGGAACCATCCATGGAGCAGGTGTTGCAATCAAAACTCAACCTAAAGGACAAGGAAGAAAATAGAGACACAAGCTATAGAGGTCGCGGACGAGGTAGAGGCCGCAGACGAGGTCGTGGTGGAGGTTTTGGTAGAGGAGGAAGAGGCACCCAACTATCAGTCCAAAATGGAGACGGAGGACATCGATTTACTTCTTTAAGAGGACGTGGCAGAGGAAGAGCAAGGTCCTCACAAAGGAGGTATGACAAGTCACAAGTAAAATGTTATAACTGTCATGAATTTGGACATTATTCATGGGAGTGAAAAAGTGGAGGTAAAGAAGATTTAAAAGCTAATCTTTCACATGAAGAAAATAATGATGAAGAGGATTCCACTTTGCTGATTGCTTGTAAGGATGTGAAACAAAGTGAGGAGCACTCATGGTACCTTGATACTGGAGCAAGCAATCACATGTGTGGTTGTAAAAACATGTTCGTGGAGCTTGATGAAAAAGTTCATGGTAGCATATCTTTTGGTGATTCCTCTAAAATTGTTGTAAGGGGAAAAGGTAAAATTTTGATTCATTTAAAGGATGGGAGTCATCAATTTATTTCAAACGTTTATTATGCTCTAGACATGAAATGTAATATCTTGAGCATGGGTCAATTTTTGGAAAAAGGTTATTCTTTTTTTACAAAAGGTCGCAGTCTGTTTTTAAAGGATAATGCAGGGAATTTAATTACAAAAGTACCCATGGCAAGGAATCGCTTGTTCGTGCTGCCCATTCGAATTGGAGTTGCTAAATGTTTAGCATCATGTTACAAAGACTCTTCATGGTTGTGGCACTTGAGATTTGGGCACATGAATTTTGGTGGACTCAAAATAATGTCCAACAAAGGAATGATGAAAGGATTGCCTCCAATTGAACAATCAAGTCATCTTTGTGAAGGGTGTTTATTTGGGAAGCAGTCAAGGAAAAGTTTTCCGAAAGAATCCCTTTCAAGAGCTTCAAGGCCTCTCCAACTGGTTCACACTGATTTGTACGGACCAATCACTCCAATTTCTTTTGGTAAAAACAGATATTTCCAGTTGTTTATTGATGATTTTAGTAGAAAAGCATGGGTGTACTTTCTGAAAGAAAAATCTGAGGCATTTAAATGTTTTCAGAATTTTAAAGCACTTGTAGAAAATGAGAGTGGCCTTAAAATTTAGGCCCTAAGATCTGATAGGGGAGGCGAGTTCACTTCAAGAGACTTTCAAGATTTTTGTGATGTCAATGGGATTCGCCGATTCTTAACAGCTCCAAGATCACCGCAGCAGAACGAGTAGTTGAAAGAAAAAACCAGACGGTGCTGAACATGACTAGAAGCATGTTGAAGACAAAGAAGATGCAAAAGGAATTTTGGGCACAAGCTGTTGAAAGTGCTGTTTATTTGTTAAACATGTGTACAACAAGAGCTCTTCGAGACAAGACTCCACTTGAAGTGTGGGGTGGGAGAAAACCGTTCGTTTCTCATTTGAAGGTATTTGGATGCGTAGCATATGTCCATGTTTCAGATGAGAAGCGGACCAAGCTTGATGACAAGAGCAAGAAGTGTGTGTTTATTGGGTACGATTCAAGAACAAAAGGGTACAAGCTCTATGACCCAATTGAACAGAAGGTGCTTATTAGTAGAGATGTGGAATTTAATGAGGAAGCCACGTGGGATTGGCAAATTAATGAAGAAAGCTATGATTTTCTTCCATTTTTGGATGATGAAGAAGATAATGAAGACAACCAAGATGTTAATACTCCTCCACCATCACCACATCGTGGGGGAGATAGTAACACCCCTTCACCAAATTCCATTCGCAACGAAGCGATTTCGCCTGAAGGAAGCTCAAGTGATGAAAGGCCTTTGCGAACAAGAAGACTTTCAGATTTATATGAAGAAACTGAAATGATAAATGATAATAATTTTCTCTGTTTATTTGCAGATGCTGAACCAATTAATTTTGATGAAGCTGTTGGAGATGAAAGGTGGAGAAAGGCAATGAATGAAGAAATAAGAGCCATTGAGAAAAATAACACATGAGAGTTGTCAACACTTCCAAAGAGACATACTGCCATAGGAGTGAGATGGGTATTTAAAACAAAGAAAAATGCAAAAGGAGAAGTAGAAAGATACAAGGCAAGACTCGTGGTGAAAGGATACAAGCAACGTCAAGGGATTGATTATGAAGAAGTTTTTGCACCGGTGGCTCGTTTGGAAACCATAAGGCTGATTATTTCCTTGGCGGCACAAAACAAGTGGAAAATTTTCCAAATGGACGTAAAATCAGCCTTTCTCAATGGACATCTTGAAGAGGAGGTGTACGTAGAGCAACCTCAAGGCTATCTTTTGAAGGGAAAAAGGCATGGTTCTTAAATTGAAGAAAGCTCTCTACGGGTTGAAGCAAGCTCCAAGGTCGTGGAATTGCAGAATTGATAAGTATTTCCAAGACAATGGATTTCTCAAGTGCCCATATGAACCTGCTCTCTATGTGAAGGTAAAAGGCAACAACATTTTAATTGTTTGTTTGTATGTTGATGATCTAATTTTTACGGGCAACAATTTTAAAATGTTTGAGGAATTTAAGAAAACAATGAACCATGAGTTTGAGATGACGGATTTAGGACTTATGTCCTATTATCTTGGGATAGAAGTGAAGCAAACAGAGGACGACATATTTATTTCGCAGGAAAATTATGCGAAAGAAATCTTAAAAAAGTTCAATATGAGCAGGTGCAATCTGGTAAATACTCCAGTTGAATGTGGCATAAAATTGTCCAAGTATGATGATAATGGCAAGGTAGATTCAACTTTGTTTCGAAGCTTAGTTGGAAGTTTGAGATATTTGACCTCCACAAGGCCTGATATTTTGTTTGGAGTTGGACTTGTTAGTCGCTTCATGGAGACTCCAACAGTGACACATCTAAAGGCTGCAAAAAGGATTTTGTGCTACATCAAAAGTAGACTTAATTTTGGGTTGTACTATTCAGCCTCTAATAACTTCAGACTTAGAGGTTTTAGTGATAGCGATTGGGCTGGAGACGTAGACGACCGCGTGAGTACTACCTGGTTTGTCTTCTACATGGGTGATACTGACTTTACTTGGAGCTCGAAGAAACAACCCATTGTTACTTTGTCAACATGTGAAGTTGAATATGTTGCCTTGAGTTCATGTGCTACTCAAGCAATATGACTGAGATGGCTTTTGAAAGAACTCCATTATGCTTAGATGGAACCCAGTGAAGTTAATGTGGACAATAAATCCGCCATTTATTTGGCAAAGAATCCAATTTTTCATGAACGTAGCAAGCACATAGATACAAGATTTCATTTTGTTCGAGACTGTGTTGCGAAGAAGGAGATACAACTCAATTTCGTGAAGTCTCAAGACCAAGCTGCTGATATATTTACCAAAGCTCTCAAGTTTGATGTTTTCATGGGATTAAGGAACTTGCTCGGTGTTGGTAAATGTCATGTTTAAAGGGGGGTGTTGAAGATAAACATGAATTTGGCCAGTCCATATCTAAGGTTAACGTACCAATCAAGTTCATATATAGTATTTTTTATGTTTATGTATCATGTATCAAGTGTTTAGCATGTACCAACATTTAATTAGGGGGATGAACTAGTGTGTTAAGAAGTCCTATAAATAGGCTTGTATTATGTAGTTTTGAGTGTATGCAGGAAGTTACAAACCAACAAAGAAGAATTATTAGCACCTGTACTCCTTTCTTCTTCCTGTGTTTTTATCTCCTCCTCATAAGTCCATTATTTTTATATTTGTTTCCAACAGGAAGGACCAATTGCGTCAAAACTTTTCGTACAAGGATTAATAATGTTTTATTTTTTTTACAAGGACAAAGTTGAAAAATGTGGTAAAGTACAGGGACGATTTGGGTAATTCGCCCTTGAAAATATAATCAATTTCATTCCATTAGTTTTCTTATTGGAAATGTATCTCCCACAGATCTCTTTGGCCACTTGAGAAGATTAAGGCTACGATATCCTCTATTTGTTTGGCGGTATGATGTGGTGATGGAAGCCTTAAGTTTGTGTGATCTCTGAGGTGGTTGATTGAAGCTAGTGGTAACCACATGTGATGGTCTATTAGAAGGCATATGTTTGCCTTTCAGCATGTATTGAGGAATGAGACTAGCCTTCCTTTATATCTTTCTTGATGCTTCCATCTTTCAAGCTTTGATTTGGGACATCTTAGATGGATGCACGGCTTATTTGGTAGTTTGCATAAGTCAATATTATTCTTATGTTACATTAATTTGTTTCTTTTTAATTTTTATTGCTATAAGAAAAGAAGCTTATGTATGGAGAGAAGTGGACAGAAAAATCCAAGATAACTCAAGTAATTGTAAAGCATTCGATCTTGTTGCATCACTGGAATGGAAACTCCTCTAAAGGCACTTATTGCTGAAGGCCAAGAAGACAATATAAACACAACTCCATCCCAAAGTCGGTGTCCCTAAAATTCTTGAGCTACTCTTATCCAAATGCACCACAGAATAGCAAACCCCACTTGTTTCTACCAAAAACTAGCATCCATGTCCCAACTGAAAACTCTACCTCCTACCTGCATTTGATGTAAGGAAACACTGAAACTGGACGTACCCAAGGTTCTCCAACCACCATGAACACCTTACTCCTTAGGAGCGGTGCACCCCCACAATGAATAAATAGATGATTCCAAGTTTTTTTATTGCTTCTTGCTATTTTAGTATACTGGGAATTGTAGACATTTTTTTAGACAATGGGTCTTAGCATTGATCCATGGCTCCTATTTGTAGTGTCTTTTTGGTTTTGGTTTACAATTAGGAGATTTTCTTAGGCGGGGCATGCGTGACCAGTTTTTGAATTTTTGTTCATTAGTGATCATATTTTGCGATGTAGACTAATGTGTATGCGTTAATTGAGGTTTTGTTGTGTAGTGTCTTGCAGCTATCACGAGCTTTAGAATAGGTGCTCTTCCCACCAAATATTAGAGGTTTCCCGTTGGGATGCACATAATTTCTCTGTTGGATGGGCTGTATGGGTTACTGTTGTTGGGAGGTTAAGAAAAAGCTAGGTGATCGAACTCTGCTATAAAAAACATGTTACCACTTATCTTTATTTCCAATATGCGATTAAGATTGGATGGTGTTTCTTTCGGAAAGAGAATGAGGAAAAAAAACCAATTAGCTTTTGATGTCGGTTGGTATATACTATTTTACTTATAAAAAATAAAATAAAAAAAAAGAATGCCAACTAGTTAGGTGGAAGAATTGCACACTTTTGAAAGTGGTGTCGCTGATATTCTTCAACAAGACTTGTATTGGTAATCTATGGAGAATTGTCTTTAAACATGGCTCTATCCTAGGGTAGGGATTATAGTGTTTATCAGTGCTTGGAATTTTGTTGGGTCAGAGAGAGAGAGAGAGAGAGAGAGTACTGAAACTATTATTGAACATACAGTACAAGCTGATGATAATCAGATCAATTATGTTCGAAAGTTCACAGCCATGAAGGGTGATTTACAGAGGCTATTTTCTGCTATAACAAATAGTGACTCAACTGTATGGAGATGAAGGGCATTACTGTATTTTCTCTATGTATAGAGGGGTTGTTTGTAATCTTGTTAATCTGTTTTGTTAGTAGTTGTTTTGTTTTGTTTGTTAGCGGTTAGTTAGAGTTAGTAGTCTGTTTTCTAGGTTTATAACTCTCTGTAATACTCTTGTAAACACCATTAATAGAAATAGAACTTCATTCATTCGCATATGCTCTCCTCTTCTCAATAATCTTCACATGGTATCAGAGCGTACGATCCACATCGACGATCTGTTTCCTTCTTTTTTTTTAATTCCTTGATCTCTCAGTTTCTTACAAATTCCTGAATTTGGATTTGATATATCAATCTTGAGGAACCAATTCGAAATTTTAGGGTTTTTTCAAAACATGAAGAAATCAATGGCGAATGAAAAGAGCAGACGAATCGGAATGAGGCTGATGCGAGAGTCAGGGAACTTCGAGCAAGCACTTCAATGGAGATTTCCATTGATTCCAATATGCATCCACTTTTCATACACAACAACGATCATCCAGGTCTGATTCTGATCTCCACTAAACTTTCTGGTAGTGATAATTACAGTGCATGGTCCAGATCATTACAAATTTCTTTATCAACGAAAAATAAATCGGCTCTTATTAATGGCACATTCCCTGTTCCTGAGACCAATTCTGCATTATATCCATTATGGGCCAGGGCAAACGACATGGTAATTTCTTGGATATGCAATGTAGTTTCTGAGGAGATAAGTAGTAGCTTAAGGTTTGTGTCATCTGCCTATGTGGTTTGGAACAAATTGAAGGAGAGGTATTCCAACATTGATGGTCATAGAGTGTTTCAGTTAGAAAAGGATCTACATAGATTAGAACAACGAGAAGGATCTGTAGAGGCTTATTACCATAAAATGAAGGGTCTATGGGATGAGAGTGCAGCCTTAGATACAGTTACAGCTTGTTCATGCAATAACTGTGGGTGTGGAGCCGTTAAAGCACAGGAACTGAGAGAACAAAGAAAGAAATTGATGCAATTTCTTATGGGCCTTCATGACAGCTATGCTAACATAAGGGGTCAAATTCTTAGGATGAAACCACTGCCTAGTATTGGAGAAGCTTATTTCATGGTTAAACAGGAAGAATCCTTAAGGGTTGGCTATGTTTCTGAATATAGTGGAATTGCAGCCAATGTCACTAAGAATTATAATAATCTTGAACCTAAACTTCCTAATTCAAACCTCAGTAAATCTTCTGGAAATGTGCCTAAAACTGGTTACACTAGAGCCCCATTCAAGAAAGGGATCTAATGTAACTACTGTAACAAAGAGGGACATACCAAGGCTGAGTGTTTCAAACTTCATGGATTTCCTGTTGGACATCCAGCATATTCTCTTAATAACCATAAGCAGGTTAAGGAAGAAGGGAATAAATCACATTCTGGACAGCCTAAGGTGATGCAAGTGTAGAGAAAAGGAACAGATGACAATGATACTCTGAATGACATTGAGCTGTTAAAAACTCAGCTAAGTCAAGTGCTGAATATGATGAAAGGGAAGGATAGTCCAGAAGATCATCTTGCTGCTGCCTTTACTTCCAATCCTGATCTTCAATCTTTAGGTATGAATGACCTAAGTCTAAATGTTCTCACTTGCTGTTATGATGGTTTTGTGGCATCTGTTCACAGCATGAATGCTTGGGTAATAGATTCAGGAGCAACTAATCATGTTTGTGTTTCTTTTCCACTAATGCATTATGTTGTTGATCTGCATAAGCCCATTGTCCTTTCCCTTCCAAATGGGCAACAAGCCGCAGTCACTAAAAAGGGATCATTGGTTATTTCTCCCAATTTAACTCTCCATGATGTCTTATATGTCCCTACTTTCAATTTTAATCTTCTTTCCATCCCTAAAATCCTTACTCATTCAAACCACAAAGTGACATTCACTAAGGATCAATGTACTTTCCAGGATCAATGGGAGAACACCATTGCAGCTGGTGATCTACATGGAAGGTTATTCATCTTACAAGGCACTAGTGACAATTTCCAATCTGATTCTTCTCAATTCATTGGCCAAGTTGGTGGAGTTTCTCACACTTCATCATCTGTTACTTGGCATAATAGATTAGGACATTCTTCTCTTTGTAATATGAAGAGAATACCTCAGTTGTCTCATATGTTCAGTTCAAAGACAGATCATGAATGTATAAAATTTTGTAACATTTGTCCCCTTGCTAAACAACACAAACTGCCTTTTCCTGTTAGCATTACTCAAACTTTACACTGTTTTGAGTTATTGCACTGTGATTTGTGGGGGCCATATAGAGTTTCTACTATGAATGGGTGCAAATATTTCCTTACCATTGTTGATGACTTTTCTAGGTGTGTTTGGACTTTCTTATTATCTACCAAACAACATGTCATGAAAACATTTGTTGATTTTAATGCATTTGTTCAAAATCATTTCAAGACTACAATCCAGAATATTAGGACTGATCATGGATCAGAATTCTTCAACCTAGAATTTACCTCATTTCTTGCTAGTTTAAGTATCACTCATCAGTCTTCTTGTCCTTATACACCACAACAAAATGGGGTTGTTGAAAGGAAACATAGGCAACTCCTTGAAATGGCTAGGGCATTAAGATTTCAAGCTTCTCTTCCAAAACACTTTTGGGGCCATTGCTTACTTACTACCACTCACCTTATCAATAGACTTCCTTCTAGTGCCACATATTTTAAAATTCCTTATGAAATCATTTCTCAAACCAAAGTAGATTACTCTTATCTTAAGACTTTTGGATGCCTATGTTTTGCCTCCATACATGATCCTGATAAGTTTGATTCTAGAGCCATTCCTTCCATGTTTCTTGGCTATCCTCCCAACAGCAAAGGTTATATTTTGTATGATCTTCAGACTAAAAAAATATTTGTTAGTAGACATGTCAAATTCCATGAACATGTTTTTCCCATGTCTGCACCTACCTTTACACATCCATTTCCATCTTCTGATTTTGTCCAATCTCCCTTAGTTTGGCATGTTGATGATCCAGTTCCTGACTTGCAACATGCATCTTCTCCTGCTGCACCAACATTCATACCAACACCATCTTCTCCTGCACCTCATCCATCCACTTTTGAATCTTCTTTTGAAAATACTTCCTCTCCCAATGCTCCTTCTGATCCTCCTTTCAGGAGATCTCATAGAACTAGGATTCCTTCTGTGAAACTCAAGGACTTTGTTCAGCCCTCTATGAACAAGTCTAAGCATTCCATTAATAATTTCATTAGCTATGACCAATTTGATTCTAATCATGTTCATTTTATCAATGCATTAGATGCTCAGATTGAACCTAGTTCCTATACCCAAGCAATCAAAACTCAATGTTGGATAGATGCCATGCATAAAGAATTAACAGCTTTAGAGGACAATCATACTTGGACTCTTGTTCCTCTACCTGCTGGCAAAAAGGTTGTAGGATGTAAATGGGTTTACAAGGTCAAGTATCATGCTAATGGGACTGTTGAAAGATACAAGGCCAGGTTAGTAGCCAAGGGGTACACCCAGTCTGAAGGTATAGACTACCATGAAACCTTCTCTCCTGTGGCCAAAATGGTTTCTGTTAGATCTCTTCTTGCTGTTGCTGCTGCAAAAGGTTGGGATGTTCACCAACTTGATGTAAACAATGCCTTCCTTCATGGGGATTTGACAGAAGAACTCTACATGGCTGTTCCACAGGGTTATTCCAAGGGTCAAGATTCTGGTTTAGTGTGTAAATTACAGAAATCCATCTATGGTTTGAAGCAGGCTTCAAGGCAGTGGTTTGCCTAGTTAACAGAGTCCTTGGTTCATCTTGGTTATGTTCAATCACATGCAAATTACTCCATGTTCACTATGAAGACTGACAGTTCATTCACTGCTGTTTTAGTATATGTGGATGACATAATAGTGACTGGGACTGATTCCACTGTAATTGATTCCCTCAAGTCTTATTTAGATGCCCAGTTTAGTATTAAGAATCTTGGATTAATCAAATACTATTTGGGAATTGAAGTAACCAGATCTTCTCAGGGTTTCCATTTGAGTCAAAGAAAATATGCCTTGGATTTAATTGCCAAAGCAGGTCTTACTAATGCAAAACCTTTGACAATACCACTGGACCCTAATGACAAACTGTTAGCTACCAAGGGAGAACCTCTTAAGGATCCTACTTTCTATAGACAACTTGTTGGGAAACTACTTTACTTAACTGTAACCGGACTAGACATAGCATATGCAGCTCATGTTTTGAGCCAGTTTGTCCACTCTCCTTACTCCTCTCATTTGCAGGCTCTTTTTAGGGTCTTGAGATACATTAAGGCATGTCCAGGTCAAGGTCTTCTTCTTTCCTAAAGTAACTCTTTCATTCTCAAAGCATACTGTGACAGTGATTGGGCAGGGGATCCAAATGACAGGAAATTTGTTTCTGGTTACTGTTTAATGTTGGGAGATTCTCTCTTATCCTGGTTGTCTAAAAAGCAGTCTGTAACACCCCGCTCCTTCGTTAGCTCGGTTTGCGCACCGCACTCGCGATTCTTCTTTTGTGGGGTGTATGATTGGTTAGTGAGATTGTCTAGATGCGTTTGAGAGACCCCATTAAGACCAAAACACTATTAAGAGAGGCCATATAGTTGTTAACTTGTTAAAGTCAAAAGTCGTGACTCGACGATAGTCGGAATGCGACGCGATTGAGGGTTTGCTTGCGTTTTGTGTTCGTGACCTCGGTTTGGTCCTAGACCTTTATATGATGGTTTATTAACATCTTTATATGTATTAGACTTCAAGTTGGAGGTGTTCCTTAAGTCTATCGATGATTTGGAAGCTTTGAAGATAACATTCGTCTCTATCGCGTAGTTCGGGGATCGAGTCACGTAATCGTCTCTCCTTTGGAGTTCTTATTTCCCTAGTTGTCATTCAAATTTCTAGAAGTATTCTAGATTCTTCATTAGCCCTTAGACTTGCCTTAAAAGTCTCCTTTCATTGCTCATTCAATTGCTAGTTCATTCGTCGTTCCGGTTGCACGTTGTTGCACCTCTTCCCGGTTTTGCTCCGAGTTGTTTCGGGGGTCATTTGTGAGTGTTCTAAGGGAGTTCTAGACATACTTTGGATGAGGTTTGAACCTTGTTAGGTTTGGTTAAGTGTTTGAGGGTCTTTTCGGTTGAATTTTGAGCCATTTCGGGTCCGGGCTTGCCCTCGCAAGGTGGAATGGCCTTGCCCCCGCAAGGTCAATGGAAGAAGTCTCCTAGAGTTGCTGGAGAGCTTGCGGTCGCAAGCTATAGGGGACCTTGCGACCGCAAGGTGCCCCGATCCTGTTTTGCCCTGTTTTGTGTTTTGACGAGAAATGCCTATCCTACCCTCATTAAACCCCCTCTAAACCCTTTCTAACCTCCCATACTTAGCCCTAAACATGTCCTAACATTAGTTGGAAGTTAATTAAGGTTAGATTAGTGATTGATTAATCCTAATCTCTACTAATTGTACCAAGGAATTCCCTATTTTTCCCTTTTGGTTTGTGGAGGTATAAATACCCAAACCCTTTGCATTTTTCAGAAATCTCTTCATTCTTCCTCCTCCACCATACGTATTATAGAGAGAGAGAGTCCATGGGATATTTCAAGCCCTAGCCTTCTTCTCTCTTCGATCCAAGACGATCCAACCGTCCGATTGCCTTCAAACTTCAGATTCGTGAAGCCCTCGACGAGTAGAACAAGTTCACCGATCAGATTTGCGTTCTTTGGAGTTTTCATCCGAGCTAGGTAAGTTACATTCTTTTGATTTTGGTTCATTGGCCCTAAGGAAAACAACCTATATGCTATTTGTGGGCAATGAACACTTGATATGCTATGTGTGCCCATTTTGGGGATTTTTGGAAATATGAACTTGTTAATAACATGAATAGTATGATTTGAATGTTATTATGTGTTGTAAGATATGGGTTGTGAATTATGTTGAGTTTTATGAATTTTAGGGCTTGAGAATCAAGCCCGAATTATTGGAGGAATTGTTGTTAATTAAAGTGGGTATTAATGTGTAGGATGATTTGAATGATGTTGTGTGTTGGGAGAAATGGGTTATCCCTTTGTTAAGGTTTTTATGAATTTTGGGGCTTGGGAATCAAGCCCGAATTATTTTGGAATTTGTTATAAATTGAAGAGGATGATAATGTTGGGATTTATGGAATGTGTAAATAATGAAACTTAGTATTTAGACTCAACGGAGTCATTATAAGTTCAATAATGTGTTAGTGAACTTGGGTCGAAATCCTACGATGTTTGGGTTTCGTTTGATTATGATTGTGGTGCACTTAGTTTCTAAACTTCAAGTGGGATTATGATTACGATGAGTTCTTGGATTTTTAGGCTTGGGAATCAAGCCCGAATGAATTTTAGTGTTTTGTTATATATTTGAATGGGGTGTTAAATTGGGGATTTATGATATATATAAATAACGAAATGTAGTGCTAAGACTCAACGGAGTCGTTACAAGTTCAATAACATGCTAATAACCGTTGGGATGAATTCCTACGATGTTCGGGTTTTGGTTGGTTATGATTGTGAGCACCCGAGCATCTCGATTTGTGTCCAATTGAGACACCTACGATATAGAGATTTATTAGGGGATTTATTTAGAGCGTGCTCGGGAGAGCACGGTACATTAAAAACCAACCTATGGTCTCGGGTATGGTTGAAGAATAATTATTGAGCGAGTTCTCACTTTTGGGAAAATTGATCGGTTGCACATGAACGTACTTGTGGGTTATGACTACGGTGTAGTCTTTGGTTTGATTTCAAGTAGAGGTCCATTATAGACCTCATAATATGATTCTTGGTGGGTTTATACTATTCTTGATTTAATTGGTGACTTGAGATCTTTTAAGATTATTTGGCTGTGAGCAATGTATTTGCCTTGACTTGATTTATGGTAGAGAATAATAACCTACTTTGTCGGATGAGTTCGCTCTTGTCGAATTCATTCCTTATTTGTTTATATTGAGTAAATACATACTTGAGCATTTGGTCGGACAGGTTCGCTCTTGTCGAATCCGATCCTTATTTGGTCTTGACGAGTAAATATCTACTTGTGCATTGCATTAAGTCCAGCTGGCATTATTTGGTATGATTTTTATGTCAGGGTGGGACGATACATCGCCTATACGAATCGTCAGATTCATATTCGCTATGGATCGCCGTACCTGGGACCTCACACACCCCTCCATTGTAGGCCGCAATGGGGAAGTAGCCCCTTTGCCGTAACAATACGTGCGTCACAGGCTGCTATTAATCGGCGGAGTTCGGTATATCGATGCGAAGACACGAGCATCGTAGTCACGATATTGGGTAACAGTGTTTTTCTTGCAGGAGCTACGTAGCGGCCGGGCCCATAACATATCCTATTGTGATGTTTAATACTCGCACTTATGTGAATAACGTGCTAAGTGCAAATTTGTGATCATTTGAGGGCTAGGCCCATATTCTGGTTGTACATGATTATTGTTGGTATACTATTACGATGCCATGATTTTGTACATGCTTATGCATTATACCATGCCACGTCATGCTATGCCATTCAACTGCATTTTGTAACTTACTGGGTCATTATGACTCACTCCGTGTGTTTGTTTTCCTTAGTGTGTGCAGTGAGCTCGTTAGTGCGCGTTGCAGCTACGGGTGTATGTTTGATATCAGGTGGTCTTCCGGGCAATAGCTTGGAGCTATTATTATTATTATTGTATTTGTTCATTTTGTGAGACACGGATGTAAAGTTATGTAAACTTTACTTGGGTAGTTATGTTAGTATTTTATTATCGTTTATTTTGGGAGCCGACTTGTTCGGTCGAGCTATTGTATTTATTTAGAAGTTTATTCCGTTGTCTTTCCGAGCAAGGTTCTAGCTCGCATATTCTAGTATTGTATTAGTGTCATTTCTATCTTCGACAATTTTAGTCGTGAGACCTTGGTTTAGTTGCTAGTATTTAAATCTCTTATTCTTTTAGTTGATTTGTCCCTCCGGCCTGTTTTAGCCGTTGAGTGGTTGTTTATCAGGTTGGGTTCTTGTTGGTTCGCCGGCCTTTGGTTGCCGATGGTTTGTTGCCCGTGCGCAATGTTGCGTCACGCGCGTCGTAGATTTGTCAAGAGATAGTTGTCTCTCAGCCTTGCGTTCCTTGGTCTAGGATTTAAGGCTTGGGTTCCACTTATGATTTGCTTCCGCAGATTTTAGTTTTTGTTGTTTCGTTTTGCCGTTATGGCCTTACATTCCTGTCTTGAGCTTGATGGCTCAAATCTTGACTCG
The DNA here is from genome assembly GCA_013146195.2 of Codonopsis lanceolata. NCBI lineage: Eukaryota > Viridiplantae > Streptophyta > Magnoliopsida > Asterales > Campanulaceae > Codonopsis > Codonopsis lanceolata. The sequence goes on from CM028384.1 coordinate 80,038,334, forward strand.
CACCATTATGCTTAGCAGGTGCTTGTCCGTCTTTTAGCTTGTCTTGACGGCACGACCTTGGGATTTCGCATTGGAGTCCGGGTCGGGCTGTTACACTTGGTATCAGAGCTATAGGTTAGCTATTTCGCCAGGATAGGTTCCTTGGCCTAGTTTGGGTTGGGTTTATTGTTGAGTTATTAATGATGAGTGTTCTTTGTAGGCGTATTATGTCAGGAACTTGGCGTGGAGCTAGTTCTAGTATACCTTGTTTGAGTACAGCTTGTGGTGTCGGAAGAGGGGAGAACGTTAATGATCCGCCTATAACTCCTCCACAAGATGTTTGGATTGGAAGACGATTCTACTGTTCTTGCAAGGTTCTTGAAGTTGAAACCGGAAAGTTTTGATGGAGAGCCAGATGCTACTAAGGCGGAGCGTTGGCTAGAAAGCATGGAGAAGATCTTTGTAGTTTTGGGTTGTGCATCAGAAGAGATGGTGACCTTAGCTGTGTTTAGATTGGATGGTGTGGCCGAGCATTGGTGGCTTGAATTACGAGATCATTGGAGACAGCATGGAGTGCCTCGAGTGTGGGAGAACTTTGTCATGGAGTTTACGATACGGTTTATTCCGACATTAATTCGAGAAAGAAGAGAGATGGAATTCCTAGCGTTAGAACAAGGAGATATGACCGTGGCTCAGTATTCAACAAAGTTTATGGAGTTGGCTCGTTACTGTAGTTACTTGGTGCCAGATGAGACTAAGAAGACCGAGCGGTTCGTGAAAGGCTTGAGGACGAAATATCGTAGGTAGCTTATCCCCTTACAGCTTACGGATTACCAAGCGGCTGTGGATCGTGCGTATGCGATGGAGTTGGATATCAAGGAGTATGCTCAAAAGAGAACCTCGAGTACTATTAGAGGCAATGATGGTAATAGAGGCGGCATCACCTCGCTTAGTCAAGGAAATGCGCTCGGTGGCCGGAGTGGTGTTACTACTTCTACTCATAGGCGGCGATGTGATGAGTTGATATGCCATTTTTGTATGAGGAAGGGACATGCCGTGGATAGGTGCTGGGGTATATTAGGAAAATGCACTGTTTGTGGCGGCGATCATGTTCGTAAAGATTGCCCGAGGAGGAGAGTTAATCGGTCTGGGAGTACTAGTCAACAATCCAGTGGCTCCAAGAGAGATGGTGATGGTCGGCCTAGAGTTTGAGGTCGTGCGAGCGTGGTGGTTGGCCATTGCGGAGTTTTGAGACCTATCCGAAATAGGAAGGTATATTCTTGTATACATATATGTAAATTATACCGTTACTACTATTACCGTTATTATGAGTATGCGCTTTAATCGGTAGCTCATGTGCATTCATACATACATTATATGGTGTATTGTGTAATATTGGTTGTTTGCTCGATCGGGAATAATACCCCAATGTGAGATCGATATATGATATGGTTCTTTTTGTGAATTACCGGTAGGTAATCGCACGTGGTGTATGGATTCTTGTTTAGCCTATATATATATATAAGACTATACTATATATAGAGTTGTGGTTTTTGTGGTTATATAAAAGGCCATAGTATGTATATGTGTGTATATATATATATATATGAATATATATATGAGGCATGAATTGTATGTTGATACTTATTTGGTTTGATATGATGTTTGAATATACTATAGAGATATGTTAAATGTGACGAATAATATAATACTATATTATTGTTAGTGGTTATTATGCGAGTAGGATACACTCGACTAGTGCGAAGGTTAAGTGCTGCGATTTACCGGTTGATTTCGGCTGCACGGGAGAGATTGATGCTTCACCGTGAGTGTTGAGACGTTAACGTTGTGTTAGGATGCTTAGTGTATGCATTGGTTGTAGACTTGGTCTAGAGCTTAAGAAAGGATAGTTTTGCGGAGTATAGACGTTACGAGTGTTAGTGGGCGTGTCGGTTTCTTGTAATTTCTAGTGAATTATCTTGGTTGAGTGTACTAGGTACACGAATTTGTGGTAGTCATGATTGTTGTTTGCCAAGGTAATAGACCTTGTTACTTGGCTTAATTTTATTCAGTTATGTGCATTAGGCGTAGGAAACACCTATTTGATGCATTACATTGTAGTATATTAAATTCTCATTTCATAAACATTGTCGCTTGTTCATTCATTTCATTAGTATAGGGATTGTTTGAAGGATGCTTAAAACTTTTTATTCATGAACCTTTGCATCCTTACGACGGAAACTTTTGAAGCTAATTCAGTAGGTACCCTGAATTGGTGACCAAAAGGCATTCGTCGTTGGACTAGGATTGGTAAGAATTAAGTTAGAAATTGACTATACCCGTTACCAAATGGAATGGACAGAATGGAATGAATTTTCAAAACATTTCATTAATGTGCTCTTATGTGTTGTTACCCGCGATGGGGAAATCGCGAGTATGATTTACATGGTTTGAAATGCCGATTTGATTATCTTTAATTTGTTTGTGAATTGCTCCATAGGAAATTATTAATTCTTGTAACTTAGAATCTCTTGTGATTGAATTTCATGTTGTGCCTCGAGACAAATAGTTTCGGTAGATGGATGTTGAAATATCCTTGAATGTGTTCTTCATGTTGAAATTTGGGATTTTGCTTACATGTTTGGCATAGTGTTGTTCGTATGTGTATCTGCGACTCAAGTATGAGTCATGTTATTTTCAATCGTAAGTGTTGATGTTGTTGTGTCTATCGAGAGTTTGTTGACTTTTGAATTTAGATTATTAGAGTTTGACCCTCGTGTATATTGTGGTGGTAGACTCGGAGATTCGAGTCAAGGTTGGTAGTTTTGAACTCGAGTGTTCACCCGGGATTAAGAGACACAGTAACCGTTGTCTCGATGTATTGTGTTTGAGTGTTGACCTGACGTTTGATTGTATTGTGGTTTAGAATTCGGGACGAATTCTTTTTAAGGTGGAGAGAGTGTAACACCCCGCTCCTTCGTTAGCTCGGTTTGCGCACCGCACTCGCGATTCTTCTTTTGTGGGGTGTATGATTGGTTAGTGAGATTGTCTAGATGCGTTTGAGAGACCCCATTAAGACCAAAACACTATTAAGAGAGGCCATATAGTTGTTAACTTGTTAAAGTCAAAAGTCGTGACTCGACGATAGTCGGAATGCGACGCGATTGAGGGTTTGCTTGCGTTTTGTGTTCGTGACCTCGGTTTGGTCCTAGACCTTTATATGATGGTTTATTAACATCTTTATATGTATTAGACTTCAAGTTGGAGGTGTTCCTTAAGTCTATCGATGATTTGGAAGCTTTGAAGATAGCATTCGTCTCTATCGCGTAGTTCGGGGATCGAGTCACGTAATCGTCTCTCCTTTGGAGTTCTTATTTCCCTAGTTGTCATTCAACTTTCTAGAAGTATTCTAGCTTCTTCATTAGCCCTTAGACTTGCCTTAAAAGTCTCCTTTCATTGCTCATTCAATTGCTAGTTCATTCGTCGTTCCGGTTGCACGTTGTTGCACCTCTTCCCGGTTTTGCTCCGAGTTGTTTCGGGGGTCATTTGTGAGTGTTCTAAGGGAGTTCTAGACATACTTTGGATGAGGTTTGAACCTTGTTAGGTTTGGTTAAGTGTTTGAGGGTCTTTTCGGTTGAATTTTGAGCCATTTCGGGTCTGCCAGGCTTGCCCTCGCAAGGTGGAATGGCCTTGCCCCCGCAAGGTCAATGGAAGAAGTCTCCTAGAGTTGCTGGAGAGCTTGCGGTTGCAAGCTATAGGGGACCTTGCGACCGCAAGGTGCCCCGATCCTGTTTTGCCCTGTTTTGTGTTTTGACGAGAAATGCCTATCCTACCCTCATTAAACCCCCTCTAAACCCTTTCTAACCTCCCATACTTAGCCCTAAACATGTCCTAACATTAGTTGGAAGTTAATTAAGGTTAGATTAGTGATTGATTAATCCTAATCTCTACTAATTGTACCAAGGAATTCCCTATTTTGCCCTCTTGGTTTGTGGAGGTATAAATACCCAAACCCTTTGCATTTTTCAGAAATCTCTTCATTCTTCCTCCTCCACCATACGTATTATAGAGAGAGAGAGTCCATGGGAGATTTCAAGCCCTAGCCTTCTTCCCTCTTCGATCCAAGACGATCCAACCGTCCGATTGCCTTCAAACTTCAGATTCGTGAAGCCCTCGACGAGTAGAACAAGTTCACCGATCAGATTTGCGTTCTTTGGAGTTTTCATCCGAGCTAGGTAAGTTACATTCTTTTGATTTTGGTTCATTGGCCCTAAGGAAAACAACCTATATGCTATTTGTGGGCAATGAACACTTGATATGCTATGTGTGTCCATTTTGGGGATTTTTGGAAATATGAACTTGTTAATAACATGAATAGTATGATTTGAATGTTATTATGTGTTGTAAGATATGGGTTGTGAATTATGTTGAGTTTTATGAATTTTAGGGCTTGAGAATCAAGCCCGAATTATTGGAGGAATTGTTGTTAATTAAAGTGGGTATTAATGTGTAGGATGATTTGAATGATGTTGTGTGTTGGGAGAAATGTGTTATTCCTTTGTTAAGGTTTTTATGAATTTTGGGGCTTGGGAATCAAGCCCGAATTATTTTGGAATTTGTTATAAATTGAAGAGGATGATAATGTTGGGATTTATGGAATGTGTAAATAATGAAACTTAGTATTTAGACTCAACGGAGTCATTATAAGTTCAATAATGTGTTAGTGAACTTGGGTCGAAATCCTACGATGTTTGGGTTTCGTTTGATTATGATTGTGGTGCACTTAGTTTCTAAACTTCAAGTGGGATTATGATTACGATGAGTTCTTGGATTTTTAGGCTTGGGAATCAAGCCCGAATGAATTTTAGTGTTTTGTTATATATTTGAATGGGGTGTTAAATTGGGGATTTATGATATATATAAATAATGAATGTATGTAGTGCTAAGACTCAACTGGGATGAATTCCTACGATGTTCGGTTTTGTTGGTTATGATTGTGAGCACAAGCATCGATTTGTGTCCAATTGAGACACCTACGATATGATAGAGATTTATTAGGGGATTTATTTAGAGCGTGCTGAGAGCACGGTACATTAAAAACCAACCTATGGTCTCGAGTATGGTTGAAGAATAATTATTGAGCGAGTTCTCACTTTTGGGGAAAATTGATCGGTTGCACATGAACGTACTTGTGGGTTATGACTACGGTGTAGTCTTTGGTTTGATTTCAAGTAGAGGTCCATTATAGACCTCATAATATGATTCTTGGTGGGTTTATACTATTCTTGATTTAATTGGTGACTTGAGATCTTTTAAGATTATTTGGCTGTGAGCAATGTATTTGCCTTGACTTGATTTATGGTAGAGAATAATAACCTACTTGGTCGGATGAGTTCGCTCTTGTCGAATTCATTCCTTATTTGTTTATATTGAGTAAATACATACTTGAGCATTTGGTCGGACAGGTTCGCTCTTGTCGAATCCGATCCTTATTTGGTCTTGACGAGTAAATATCTACTTGTGCATTGCATTAAGTCAGTGGCATTATTTGGTATGATTTTTATGTCGTGAAGGACGATACATCGCCTATATCGTCGATCGTATTCGCTATGGATCGCCGTACACTGGACCTCACACACCCTCCATTGTAGGTCGCAATGGGGAAGTAGCCCTTTGCCGTAACAAGTCGCTATTAATCGGCGGAGTTCGGTATATCGATGCGAAGACACGAGCATCGTAGTCACGATATTGGGTAACAATGTTTTTCTTGCAGGAGCTACGTAGCGGCCGGGCCCATAACATATCCTATTGTGATGTTTAATACTCGCACTTATGTGAATAACGTGCTAAGTGCAAATTTGTGATCATTTGAGGGCTAGGCCCATATTCTGGTTGTACATGATTATTGTTGGTATACTATTACGATGCCATGATTTTGTACATGCTTATGCATTATACCATGCCACGTCATGCTATGCCATTCAACTGCATTTTGTAACTTACTGGGTCATTATGACTCACTCCGTGTTTGTTTTCCTTAGTGTGTGCGGTGAGCTCGTTAGTGCGCTGCTGCGCCTACGGTGTATGTTTGATATCGTGGTCTTCCTGCAATAGCTTGGAGCTATTATTATTATTATTGTATTTGTTCATTTTGTGAGACACGGATGTAAAGTTATGTAAACTTTACTTGGGTAGTTATGTTAGTATTTTATTATCGTTTATTTTGGGAACCGACTTGTTCGGTCGAGCTATTGTATTTATTTAGAAGTTTATTCCGTTGTCTTTCCGAGCAAGGTTCTAGCTCGCATATTCTAGTATTGTATTAGTGTCATTGCTATCTTCGACAATTTTAGTCGCCCTTGGTTTAGTTGCTAGTATTTAAATCTCTTATTCTTTTAGTTGATTTGTCCCTCCTACTGCTTTAGCCGTAGCCGTTGAGTGGTTGTTTATCGTTGGGTTCTTGTTGGTTCGCCGACCTTTGGTTGCCGATGGTTTGTTGCCCATGCGCAATGTTGCGCCACGCGTCGTAGATTTGTCAAGAGATAGTTGTTGCCTCATGCTCCTTGGTCTAGGAGTTAAGGCTTGAGTTCCACTTATGATTTGCTTTCGCAGATTTTAGTTTTTGTTGTTTCGTTTTGCCGTTATGGCCTTACATTCCTGTCTTGAGCTTGATGGCTCAAATCTTGACTCGCACCATTATGCTTAGCAGGTGCTTGTCCGTCTTTTAGGTTGTTTTGATGGCACGACCTTGGGATTTCGCATTGGAGTCCGGTCGGGTGTCAAGAACTACTAGATCTTCGGAATATAGAGCATTGGCCACATACATTAGTGAAGTTATTTGGCTTCAGGCTTTACTACATGATTTACAAGTTCCTTTGAAGCTTCCTATCGCTTTATTCGTGATAGTTCTCGCAAAGAATTGCCATAGCTTCTAATCCAGTCTATCATGCCCGTACAAAACACATTGAACTGGATTGTTATTTTGTTCGGGAGAAAGTTCAACAAGGCCTAATCCAACCACAATATCTTCCTTCCAAATTCCAGTTAGCTGATATCTTCACCAAATCTTTGGGAAAGGTTTCCCATTGCTTTCTTTTATCCAAGTTGAAAGTGCTCAATTTTATCCCACTTTAATCTTGTGGGGGGGGGGGTATTGAACATACAGTACAAGCTGATGATAATCAGATCAATCATGTTCGGAAGTTCACAGCCATGAAGGGTGATTTACAGAGGCTATTTTCTGTAATAACAAATAGTGACTTAACTGTATGGAGATGAAGGGCATTACTGTATTTTCTCTATGTATAGAGGGGTTGTTTGTAATCTTGTTAACTAACTGCTTTGTTAGTAGTTGTTTTGTTTTGTTTGTTAGCGGTTAGTTAGAGTTAGAGTAGTCGTTTTCGGGTTTATAACTCTCGGGTTTATAACTGTAATACTCTTGTAAACACCATTAACAGAAATAGAACTTCATTCATTCACATATGCTCTCCTCTTCTCAATAATCTTCACAACTATAACTGTTTCACAATTGACATGTGTCCATGACCACACCAAAGAGAGATTTATCCGAAACCATAACCATTTCACAATTGACCCATGTTCAAGACCACGACTTTGTACCATAGTCAGTCTAGACGGGCGAGTCACAGTGTTGCAGTGAGATTGGTCCATTGTGGGAGGTCAATCGTTTGAACTTTGTTCTTCAACTTGCATGGGCATGGCTACGCACATTAGATCTTCCACTAAGCACTTTGTTCTCTCTTTACTTTATCCTTACGTGAATAAAAGTATGTCTAGGGCAAGGAATTTTGTTATTCCCACACGTAGATCTTTTTCTTTATTGCTTGTTTGAAGTTTGATCCTTTTGACTTCTCATTTGGTGCACTATTATTTATATTTGTTCTATGAAGCCCTTGCTTTTGAGAGTGAAAATTATAGTAATCACCTCGACGTACCTACTATGTAGTTGAAAAACAGGTACTGATATCTTGATACATGTATGTTGTATCTAGTAGGTGCGCACCCATATATCATGCATTACTGAACCCATAATGTATTCAACAAGTGTTCAGTTAAGAAAGGAACAACCAAACTAGAGGTAGGGGAAGACCAAAATCAACTTCGACGACAATATTTTTTAAGAATACAAGTGATTGTTGCTTAGAAGAATTTGCAGTGGTTATATGCTTAATGTTTGGTGTCGATTCATCTTAAGGTTATGCTTTCTGTTTTGGATTAGTTGATAGTGGAATTGTACAATTGACTGCCTGTTTTTTTATACATTGTGGCTTCTCTAGAACTAGAACTTATTTTGCTTATCAGAGCATTTCTTTCTGACAGAAAATATGGTCTTGATGACAACACTTTTGACTTTATTGGCCATGCGTTGGCCCTAATTAGAGACGATCGCTACTTAACTGAACTTGCATTGGATACTGTAAAGAGGATGAAGGTAAAATCCATGAGATTCGTATATTGCTTCTTATCTTTATTAGAATCATTGCAATTGATTTTGTGCTCTTAATTTGCTACTTCTGTTGAACATGCAAGTATTATTTTGTAATAGCTATATGCGGAGTCACTTGCACGTTTCCAAGGAGGATCACCGTATATTTATCCTTGATATGGATTAGGAGAGCTTCCTCAGGTACTTCTTTTTCCCATATCATCTCTCTCTCTTTCTTTGTCTTTCTGTCTCTCTCTCTCTCTCTCTCTCTCTCTCTCTCTCACACACACACACACGCATACACTCACGCACGAACGCACACACTCATACACATATAGGCATAGGTTTTATGTTTGCTTGTAGTGTTCTTTCCACGCTAAAATGTGAGAAAAGCAGTTTTCTCTTATGAATATTTGGTGCTTGATTTTTAAGAATATTAATAATTTGTTCTATTAGGCATTTACTCGTATCAGTGCTGTTTATGGTGGAACCTATATGTTGAATAAGCCTGAGTGCAAGATACTCCCCATTAAACTCCTTTGCCAATCCATGCCCTACCTCTAGTCCCCCAGAAAATGTGAAGCTAAGGTTTTGAAGATGTTTCACCATCTGCAGTACCTTATATTTGGATCAAATATGGTAACTATTTGTGCTTTATCACAAGGTTTTTCCATCGAGTTTCATTTTGACTCTGGTGCCGGGTAGGGTTTGACGACGAAGGCAAGGTATGCGGTGTTTCTTCAGAAGGGGAAACCACCAAGCGCAAGAAAGTTGTATGTGATCCGTCCTATCTCCCCAACAAGGTATTACTCTCCTTAAGTTGCTTTATCTATCATTCTGGGTGGTGGTTGCGCTTATTAGAGATGAACTTTTTGGGTCATTTTGTAAGGTCCTTGATTTTTTTATGAGACTTGGCTTCCCCTGTGAAGGCTCAGTTAACATCAACCCTTATAATAATAAAATGATTGCCTATTTGTAGTCTTTCCTCTTTTATCAATGATATGTTTACTTTCAAACTAAATTACTCCCTCTTTCCATAATAAGTATTTCTGTTGACTTTATATGTTTTAATAGAATAGTTGACTTTACATGTACTTTCTTTTAACACCCTCAAATTACCTCTAGCGGTGTCAAATCAGTGGGCCCAACTCCTTTCACTGTTTCACATTGAACATGTGCACTTATCTTGGGATGGAGGGAGTAGTTAGAGATGTCTAAATTTAGGAAATATATTTGATTAACTTTTTTGAGATGACTTTTTAACACTTCCATTCATTTAAGAAATGTCCAAACCTCAAAATGCCCTCCCTTGTGAATCAACTCCATGACCTAGCAATTTTAGGGATAGCACAGACCAGTGGGCTACATGTTATCCTATTTGATTGTCCAAGTATTTGGATTAAATGTTTTGTACGGAGCGAAGTTCCAAGATCTTCAGTGTCAGGCTTTATCGTACTTGATTGTAAGTATTTGGATTAAATGTTTTGGACGGAGCGTAGTTTCAAGATCTTCAGTGTCAGGCTTTATGTTGTTATGGGGGTGGGGTTGTGTTTCTGGCTTCTTTCTCGCCCGTGTGCAAGGGGAGCTTTCAACGAGGCCCCCTTCGTGATTGAGTGCTTTTGGATTGCTTTTCTTTTTTAGTTGCTTTTTGTAATTTTTTTATTTTCTAATGGGCTCTTATTTCTATTGTATTTTTGCCTTGATCTATAAAATTCCTTCATTTATCGAAAAAATAAAATAAAAATAGATTTGAAATTTGGTCTTTGACAGGTGAGGAAGGTTGGCAAGGTAGCAAGAGCAATTTGCATTATGAGCCACCTAATCCCGAATACGAGTGACTCTCACTCAGTTCAGGTTATTCTGCCGCAGAAACAGTTGGGTCGCAGATCAGATATGTGAGTCCCACCTAACCCATGTCTTTGCAAATTTATTATTAAAGTGTTACTGGTTTGAGATAAATTCATTCAGATATGTTTTATGCTATTTGATTTAGAGATTGAGTGGATGTTACATTTAATTATTGTACAGTTCAATTATCTTATTTATTTTTGGGTAAGTTATCAGGGGAAAGAAATAAATTACTCCCTCCTGTTCGAGAAAGTAGCTCCACTTCTATATCGAAAGTCAACACGCCATGTCACTAGGGTGATGTGGTCTTAAGCTCAAACCAGATACCAACACTTGTATTGTATTTTGTTTTTCATTGGATGACATCTTCACTTGTCTAGTTCAGATTGTTTTGTAGATTGCACTTAAAGAAAGTTATTCAATTGACTTATCAAAAAAAAGTTATTCAATTGGAGAGGCAAGCCATGTCACTAAGGTGTGAAGCTCAAATCCTATACCAGCACCTGTGATGGTGGTTCTAAAGACTTCCATGGTGCCTTAGGTTGTATTTTGTTTTTGATTGGATGACACCTCCACTTGTCTAATGTAAGTGGAATGTCACTCCACATCAGCATATAGCATGACAGTTCCATTGGATAATATTTTGCTACTTTAAGTTCAAATTGATTTATACAAGTGTAATTCATTTATCCTACCAAAATGCTACTTCCTTAAAACATATGCTTTTACCAGTAGTGACCGTCATATTCTGAGGTTGTAATATTATATTCAAAGTAGTTGGGAAAATATCACAAATTGATCAAGAAACAAAGCGATAAAGGTTGTTCTGAGATATACATTAATGTGGTTTTGAGGTTAAACCCTAGCTGTTAAATTATTTATTATTTGTTGTCAGCGTTTCCTTGCAAGGTGTTTTACCTCCCATGTGAGAACCCAAACCCTACTTGTGTAACATGTCTTCTATACTTGATAAATATGTTCATTATGTTCCTTAACATGTTTTAGAGTCCATATTGTTCATATCATGCTCGCATTAGGTCAACCATGATCGTAAATGCTTGTATGCCTTCTAGAAGTTGCATGCCTTGTTATACTTGCTTCGTGTATCAACTTAGCACTTAATTAAGTCCTACTAGAGCCTTAGTACCTTTACAACATGTTTTATAACTTCAATCTAGGTCATTGTATGCTTGGTTGAGAGTTCGGAAGCCTTCTCGCTTCATTTGACCTTTTGACCTTTAAGGTCTCTCGGTTTGTCTTTCCTTGCCTCGTTTTGTGTCTTTGAGACTATAACAATTAAAGGCTATGGAACATATAGAACCAATGTATTGGCCTCTAAGTAGCCTACCTACACATCACAATGCTCTCACAACGAGCCGAACAAGCAATGCTACGGTCACTCGGCATGCGAAACAAGTAAGTCAAACACACGAAAGTTTGAGGTCTTACATGAGAGATGAAAAGTTTTGAGAGAATTGGAGAGATTAGAAGTGGGGGAAAATTGTATAAGAAGTGGGAGGAAGTGATAAGCCTCCAGCTCAATTAGGCTCTAGCAGGGATTATAATGTAGACATGATTCCAAAGGTTCTGCCTCATCCATTCATTCACATGCTGTTTACCATCTACTTTATTGTTATTATTGTTTTTTTTTAACATGCATAATATTCTGATTATCATTTGTTTTGTTAGTATATAATGGCAAATGGTGCTATAGTTCGAGTCCTCATTCATATTGATGTTACAAAATATTTGTACTTCAAAGATGTGGATGGAAGCCTTGTCTATAATAAGGGAAAGGTATAATAACTCTGTTATAACTTATATGTTAAGTTTGAAAGAATAAAAGAAAGAACTATAAAGAAAAGGAGGAAGAAGACACATAACGTAGAAACCAAGACACAAGACCTGTTAAAACTTAACAAATGTCAAGTTACAGGGTTTAAAAGTGCAAAAGACAAAGCAGGATGCACAAAACAGTAAAATACAGGGGATAAAATGTCAAAAAAGTTGCTGGAAATGAATAGTTGGCGCTGCCAACTAGGTTATCTGGCGCGGCGCCCAATATGGGTTATGGCAGCGCCCAGTTTTTGAACAGTGATTCCCAAACTGCTACTAGAGTGCTATAGTTCGCGTAATGTGCAATTTGTCTGGCCTTCTGTACAAGGAATTGATGCACGCAGTGAGGGATTTTAATTCCTCGATGTCCTCGCCCAAATTTATAACAGGCTCGGTTCACTTTCACACCTTTGAAACCCTAAAACTCTCTCGCCATTGTTACGTTGCGAGATTTGTGAGCGATCGAGAGATAGTGAGCGCCCCCTCTTATAAAGCCTTGAAGCCCCGCCTAAAACTCTTCCAAAAGCAGATCCAACCGGTTAAAGTGATCCCTAGCCCCCACTTAGGTATCCACCCTATATCCCCGTCCAAAAACCTCGAAAAGAGCGGGGGCTTGCTCGCTTGAGTAAAAAGCCCAAATGAATAAGCTCTTGTTGTGCCCGATTTCCACCAGCAAGCAAGCAAGTAGCAAAGCAAGGCTGCTCCACCTGCTTTTCTGGTCCCAAAAGCAACTTTCGAAATACTGCCTCGAACAAGGAAGCCAGCCAGTAGCAAAGCAAAGAAAAAGACTCCTTTCGAGAAGGACAGAAGATACCACGCCTAAAAGGTGAGCCTTTAAGAGCGTTAATTTATTTAAAAAATTATTTTCCATCCGCCCAATGTTAAATATATAAGCCGCCTCTCGGATTATTTAGAAAATAACATTAAATGAGCCATTATTATAACCAAATATTTTAAATGTATTTGTAATTATTGGAAGGGGACGGCCGCAAGTTCAGAATAATGTAAATATGGATGTATTTGTAGGTATGTTATTTATGCTTATTTATTTGCTAGATAAATATAACAAAAGCATACTTTAGTCAAAACCCGCTTGAGACC
>CM028384.1:80051643-80089660 GCA_013146195.2 Codonopsis lanceolata
GCTAAGCTTGACTCAGTTGAGTCGTCTCTAACAATTCATCCAATAGAGTTAGGGCCCTAAATGCATCATAAACCCTTTTCTAAGTTCTTACGTACATGATCGGCTAGGTCATTAATCCATTTAACAACCGTGAGTTAGGATTGTCATCAATTCAATTTCAATGAGCCTTAGAATTATTATTTCAAAGGTTGATAATTTACAATGGTCCAAGAACATTAATTATTCGTAGGAGGGTATAGAACACATTTAATTCTACACATAAGATCCATTCAACAAGATGAACAATTCATGGCATATGGAACCTAGAATTCCTAGTTCCCAAAAGTCATTAAAATCCGATAGTCCAAGAACATTAGTTGTTCCTAAGAGGGCATAGAACATATTTAATTCTAGGCATAGGACTAATTTAACAAGATGATCATATTAATCAAAAATCCCAAAGACCAATTCATCAATAATCATGGCAAGAGCATGGTAGGAGCATGGGATTTACAAGAAGAGGGGACATGGCATATCTAGCATACATCTAAGGGGAATCGATAGCTTACCTTCACCAAAAAGAAGGTTGGAATGAAGCAAAATGTCGGATGGAAATGATCTCCTTGTCGGTAGCTTCACTCCGGTGGTCTCGGTTTGGCAAGCGGAGGTCGGGAGCTCAATCCATGGAGTAGACACACACTAGTCTCACCTTTTCTCTACACACACTAATATGGCAGAGAGAGAAGATCTGAAATGGAAGCTTAATGGCTGATCAACAAGGGAGAAGGCTTATATACCTTGCATGGTTTGAGTGGAAATCCACTTGGCACAAGAAGAGGGCCTCCAAATCCACTTGTCAAATGGAGGTAGCTTGAGGTTATGATTAATCTAACTTGATTAGGGTTTAAAAGGTAGGATTAGGGCCAATTAGGAAGGGGTTAAAGGGGGAGTCAAAGGTCGGACATAGGAGAGGAGGGAGAAAATTTCCCGTAGGCGAAGAAGGCGTGAAGGCGGGCGCCTCGGGCATCGGCCGCCTCAAATGCAGGTTAGGTTCCTGTTTTTCATTTGCTCTCAGCTTCTGGGGCGCGCGCCTCACTCGATCCATGCGGGCGCCTGAACTTCTGGGGCTCCAAAACTTGACTTAAACATGTCCTAAAGGGTCCTAAACTTGTGGGCAACCATTCTAGGGTCTAACACCACTCAAAACAAGTCAGAAACACACCGAACAACACCGGAACAAGGTAGGACAAGGCTCGAACATGCGACGATTGGTTGGCGAATCAAACCCGGATCAACGTCAATGAAACTAAGATATCTTGGGCATGGAAAAGGCTTGTTTAACCATGGTTAAGAGTTCAATACAAGGCCGGGAACTCAATGAACATATCGGCGAAATCTGCGCAAAAGCGGGAGAAGAGGGAAATCGCTAAGGCCAAAACAAAGCAAGAAGGTTTCCAAACTTCCAACTAAGCTTACTATGATCAAGGTGAACGTTCTAGGTCATCTATGATGGACAATAGAACTATAACAAGTCTCGGTTGAGTGCTATCATGCTAAGGCAAACACTCACGGTACAAGGCAAGGCAAGCAATGCAAGGAAGGTATTCAAGCAACTAGGCACATAATACTCTCAAGTGAGTATGACATGAACAATTAGAATTATCTAACATGTTAAGGCATGAAACAAGCATGTTATTAAGGTATAAGACAAGTAATGCAAGTAATGGGTTTGGGTTCTCACATCCTCCCCCACTTAAAGGAATTTAGTCCCTAAATTCTTACCGGAATCATCGAATAGGAAAGGGTACTTCTCTCTCATATCAAGCTCGGTCTCCCCGTGGCTTCCTCAATATCATGATTCTTCCACAAGACCTTCACCAAAGGAATTTTCTTTGTTCTCAACACTTGCTCTTTTGTATCAAGGATCCTCACGGCTTCTCATCGTAAGAAAGGTCGGGGCTCAAAGAAATCTCATCATAAGTCAAGACATGCGATTCATCCTTCAAGTATTTGCGTAGCATCGAGACATGAAAGGCGTCATGAACATCCGATATAGAAGGTGGCAATGCTAACAGATCGCCAAAGCTCCAATCCTCTCTAGGATCTCGAATGGTCCAATGAATCTAGGTGTAAGTTTACCTTTCTTCCCAAATCGCTTAGTACCGCGTCGGGCGATACCTTCAGAATCTGAGTCACCAACTTTGAAATTCTAAGTCACGTCTCAGGTTATCCGCGTAGCTCTTACGTCTACTACAGGGCGTAAGCAATCTATCTCTAATAAGCTTCACGCTCTCGGTATTGTTGTACCATCTCCGAACCCCAAAGTTTAGCTTCACCAACCTCATCGACAAATCGGTGAGCGACACTTGCGCCCATATAAAGCCTCGTATGGCGCCATCTCAATCTTGGGCTGGTAGCTGTTATTGTATGCAAATTCGGCTAACGGTAAATGAATCCCAACTACCTTTGAAATCCATGGCACAAGCACGCAATAGATCCTCAATACTGAATCAATCTCTCAGAGTCATTGCGGGTGAAAAGCCGTACTAAAGTTTAACCGTTGCCCAAAGCTTCTGCAAAGAATGCCAAAATCTAGAAGTGAACAACAGGGTCTCTATCGAGAAACAATGCTAAGCGGAATGCCGTGCAATCTCACGATGTCTGGACATACAATCTTTGCCAAGCCCGACTCAAACTATAAGTCATCGCATAGGGAATAAAATGTGAAGATTTGGTCAACCTATCCCAACAACCCAAGCGCATCGAAACCTCGTGATGCGTGGCAATCCGTCACAAAATCCATGGTGATATGCTCCCATTTCCACTCGGTATCTCAAGTGGTGAAGTAAACCGGCGGGTCTCGGTGTTCGGACCTTAACCTGTGACACGTCAAACATCTAGATACATAGTCTGCTATTTCTCGCTTCATCCGTTCCACAAAGCGTCTCTTCAAATCCCTATACATTTTGGTACTCACACGGATGTATAGTATACTTGGCCTTGTGAGCCTCATCAAGAACCATGCGCTTAACCCCATCGGTAGAAGGCACACAAACTCTACCAGAAAAGTCAAAATCCCATCGGTGTTCAAAGCAAACTCAGGTGTCTTACCATCACCCAAGCCATCAATAATTTTCTTCAACTCGAGAATCGGAAACTTGAGCCTTCTTAATCAACTCAAACAATGCGCGTAGCAATGCGCTAGCAAAGATAACCCTATGCTCACTCCAAGCTGGACTCCATTCTCGGGCGTCCTCAAGCATCTTCCACTCCTTCATCATCAAACAAGACATATCGCCTTCCTACTCGAGGCATCAACAACATTAGCTTTCCCGGATGATACGAAATAGTGCGGTCATGATCCTTAAGTTTCTCCATCCATCGCCTGCATCGCATATTCAACTCTTTTTGTGAAAAGAGATACTTCAAACTCTTATGATCGGTGAATATTTCAAACTTAGCCCGTAAAGATAATGCTTCCACTTGTGAAGTGCAAAGATAATATTTGCCAATTCAAGGTCATGTGTCGGGTAATTACGCTCATAAGGTGATAGCTTCCTCGAAGCATAGGCAATAACTCTCCCATTCGTTACATAAGTGCGCAACCCAAGCCTTCTAGCGGCGTCGCTATAAATCACAAAGTTCTCCGAACCACTAGGCAATGCCAAAATAGGAGCCGTAGTCAATCTCCTCTTCAACTCCGAAAACTAGCCTCGCACTTATCACTCCATATAAAAGTAGACTTCTTACGAGTCAAGTTAGTCATCGGAGTAGCGATCTTGAAAACCCCTCAATGAACCTACGGTAATAACACAAGCCCAGAAACTACGGACCTCGGTCACCGTACTAGGCGTCTTCCACTTAGTAATCGCCTCAATCTTGGATGGATCCCAGCGATACCATCCCTAGACACCACGTGCCCTAGAAAGAAACTTGCTCAAGCCGGAAAGCACACTTACTAAATTTCGCGTAAAGTTGCTTCTTCGTAAGATAAAAGAACTTCTCTCAAATGATTCGCATGTTCCTCTCGTGACTTGGGTACACAAGAATGTCATCAATAAATACCACTACACAAAGCAATCGAGATACTCATGAAAAACCCTATTCATTAAGTCCATAAAAGCTGAGTGCGTTGGTCAATCAAGCGGCATCACAACAAACTTCATAGTGACCATAGCAGCGTACGGAAGCGTCTTCGGGACATCCTCGCTCTAACCCTCAGCTGGTGATAACCACTCCTCAAATCAAATTTGGAATAGACAAGCTGAACCAGAAGTTGATCAAAAGATCATCAATGTGTGGCAAGGGATACCTATTCTTGATAGTAACTTTGGTTCAATGTCGATAGTCAATCTCTATACAAAGTCGCAAACTACCATCCTTCTTTCTCACAAACAACAGGTGCACCCGAGGAGATACACTCGGTTTAATGAACTCTATCTAGAAGTTCTGCGGTGATCTTTCAACTCACGCAACTCATGGGAATATACGGTAAGGTGCCTAGAAATAGGCGAAGTCACACGGCAATAGTTCAATCTGAACTCTAGTTCTCGGTCGGGAGGCAAAGGATACTCGGAAGAAAAGACATCGAGGGAACTCATTAACTACCGGAATATCCTCTAGCTTAGCGAGAAGACATGCTAGTATCAAGAACACAAGCTAAATACCCGTACACCGCGCGATAAGAGTTGTCTAGCCATGGCGAAATAATATGAACCCCATTCATAGCATGATCACCGAAAACACAAACTCAGGAATACCGGGCATGGCAAAAGTTACTTTCTTACTACGGCGATCAACTAAAGCATGATGTACACATAGCCAATCCATACCAAGAATCACATCAAAGTCTCTAATAGGCAATACTACCAAATCGGCATGCAAGACTTCGATCATGAACAAGCACATCCACGGTCTCTATAGACCTCGAGGCAAACAAGCAATCACCCAGCGGTGTAGACACCTCAAGCACATAAGGTAGCTGGGCGGGCAAAACACATAAATGTTCTAGGAAATGCGATGCAACATAAGAATGAGTAGACCCGGATCTATAAGAACTTCGAGCATGATGACCAGAAGGCTGAGAAAGAGTACCTCAGATCACGGTAGAAGACTCGGGAACACCTCGTGATCAAGCGCGGCTCCGAGCTCTGAACTGCGTCTTAGGGCGCCATCGCTATCCCTCTTGGACCCAGGAGGCTATTTGACCGACCAGGGGCGGGCTGCTCTAGACTTGGGGCAGATCTTTGAGGTGATGACTAGAATCTCCACAAATAAGACAAGTACCAAGCACAGGTCTGCACTTCTCGCTAGTATGTCCAATCTTATGGCAGATGATCACGAACAAGTCCTTGGTCCACCTCACGAGTCTTGCCCCAGGAGAAGGAGCACTACTACCGCGACTTCGAGCGGGCAGGCTTTATCACTGCAGGCTAGGCGATGCCTATTCGACCCATTTGCGGCGATTGCCTTGGTAGCGAGACCGATTCCCGAAAGGCGAACTCTGGGTCGCTTTGTGAAGGCTAGCTGGCTGAGAGAAGGATGCAGAGGAGAGGCTTACGCTGTAATGCTCCTCAATGTCTCGCTCGATCTCATGCGCACATACGATCTACGCACTCCGTGTCTACGCTATTGAGGATAACAAGCTGTTTCTGACTACTCGGTCTTCAACCCTTTCACGAACCTCACGGGTCTGTGTCTCTCATCTTGCACGGATGTGCACGATGTAGGACAACTCGGTGAATTTAGAAGAATCTTGAGCTATAGTCATGGAACCACTGCTCAAATCACAAATTCTTTCTCCTTATTTGTCTAACCCGATGTGAGCACATTAGCCTTAAACTGCGCTCAAATGTGAGGCCACTGCGCCACAGATTCAACTCCCAACTAGCATGTGAGCCTCCCACCAATGATTGGCGGCTCCTCAAGCTTATAAGCGACTAAGACCACTTTCTCCTCATCAGGTGCAATCCGGTCTTTGCAAAATTTTCTACATCCTCGAGCAGCTTCGGCCATACTAGCGTCCGCCTCTCCCACTCAAAAGATGGAGGCTTCATTTTCAAGAATCTCTACTTGGCATTATTCCGGTGCCCACAGCACCGGTGAAATGTACCGCGGTGGCGACACTCGCCTCTCAGGTTGCAGGGGAGTGGTGGAGGAGGTACATTCGACCACGGCCAAAGGCTGGGCCATCTCGGTCATAAACTGCATCATGCGGCGATACAAATCCGCCATCGAGCATTCATGCCCTTTGGTGGAGGAGGCTCCACTTCGGGTTCCTCAGGGAACTCTCTGAGTCGGCACCTCGGCCTACGCGTCGGCTCTAGGGTTCACCATCAAGCACCTATAAGAATTCACTCGGCGTTAGAACAATCACACCAGAAACAACCCAGGCCATGGAACCTATCTGGCCGATAGCTATTTCTAAACACTCATACCAAGCGGCGGGCCGGGGCAGATGGGACCGCGGGTCGGGCCAAATAAGGAGGAAACAAGTAGGCAATTAAACATGCAAGGACTTAATTTTAAAAAGCGGCGTGGCAACATTAGAGGCGTAACACGCCTCGGCACCAGAAGGTATTTTTAAAACTTTTCAACTGATATAACGGTTAAACAATTTAAACCAAGTCATCGGCGACACTACATCACGGAACCCAAGCTAACATTTAAAACAAGTACTAAATAAGAGCTAATAGGATGCTCGGCGGAAGACTTAAACAAGTGGGATAATAACAAGTTAACAGCTAAACTACACAATGCTTACACAAAGGATACAAGTACTACAAGTATTAAACTACTAGTAGTTAATAAGATTTACAATCAAGTTACTATACACTTACCCAAGTAAAGTGACTTGCTTAACCCGTCGTCCTTACAAAAGTACAAAGCAAGAGGAAGAGGACATCTAAACCACCTCTTCAATCGGCGAACCAAGGAGAACAAGGCACGAACACGAGTCAAGCAGCGGAGCACATCTTGCTAGGATCTAAAAGCGATAAAGGGAAAGGGTAAGTCATAAAGACTCGTAAGCTATCAATCATGCATGTCATGGCAATATGCAACATACAAGGCAAGTTATAGTCACATAAGCATAGAGATCATATATCCAAGATGCACATTGTTTCACATAAGTGCGCATAATTAAATCACATAGGATAAGGATATATGGAGGCCGGGCGCTACGTAGTTCTGCATAGCGTTATCTTGGCGTGCATGTGTCGGATGCGTGTAGTACATCGACCTTAGAGAATGCTCGGGATAGAACCAATGGTACTCGTATTGATGCAACAAAGGGAGCTACTTCCCAGCGTGGCCCGCAGTGGGCGTGTGAACAAGGGCGAGGATGCCGGTGGACTCATGCAATGCCAAGTAATGTATACTTAACAAAAATATCAAGTAGTGAGCGAGGTCGACGAGCGATCTCGTTCATGACAAATAAATTATTCTCATCAATAACTAGTAGGATTGAGTTCGACAAGAGCGAACTCACATGTCAATTAAGTATTCTATAATATGACATTCAAGATCAAGCAAGGCAATCAATTCAAGTTCAAAGTCTAGAATTATTATTCTTAGGGAAACGCGTTTAGAACGTCGTAGGGATCGATCGGTGAGCCGGTATTGTTCAATAGCTCGCTAAGCTTGACTCCGTTGAGTCGTCTCTAACAATTCATCCAATAGAGTTAGGATGCTAAATGCATCATAAACTCTTTTCTAAGTTCGCGTACATGATCGGCTAGGTCATTAATCCATTTAACAACCGTAATTAGGAATTGTCATCAATTCAAATTCAAGGAGCCTTAGAATTATTATTTCAAAGGTTGATAATTTACAATAGTCCAAGAACATTAATTATTCGTAGGAGGGTATAGAACACATTTAATTCTACACATAAGATCCAATTCAACAAGATGAACAATTCATGGCATATGGAACCCTAGAATTCCTAGTTCCCAAAAGTCATTAAAATCCAATAGTCCAAGAACATTAGTTGTTCCTAAGAGGGCATAGAACATATTTAATTCTAGGCATAGGGCTAATTTAACAAGATGATCATATTAATCAAAAATCCCAAAAGACCAATTCATCAATAATCATGGCAAGAGCATGGTAGGAGCATGGGATTTACAAGAGAGGGGACATGGCATATCTAGCATACATCCTAAGGGGAATCGATAGCTTACCTTCACCAAGAAAAAGGAAGGTTGGAGAGCAAAGTGCCGGATGGAAATGATCTCCTTGTCGGTAGCTTCACTCCGGTGGTCTCGGTTTGGCAAACGGAGGTCGGGAGCTCAATCCATGGAGTAGACACACACTAGTCTCACCTTTTCTCTACACACACTAATATGGCAAGAGAGAGAGAAGAGAAATCTGGAAATGGTAGCTTAATGGCTGATCAACAAGGGAGAAGGCTTATATACCTTGCATGGTTTGAGTGGAAATCCACTTGGCACAAGGAGAGGGCCTCAAAATACACTTGTCAAATGGAGGTAGCTTGAGGTTAGGACTAATCTAACTTGATTAGTGTTTAATAGGTAGGATTAGGGTCAACTAAGAAGGGGTTAAAGGGGTCAAAGGTCGGACATAGGAGAGGAGGAGAAAATTTCCCGTAGCTGAAGGAGGCTGAGGCGGGCGCCTCAGCATAGCCATGCGGCCGCCTGAAATGCGAGTTAGGTTCTGTTTTCATTTGCTCTCTCGCGCGCCTCACTCGATCCATGCGGGCGCCTGAACTTCTGGGGCTCCAAAACTTGACTTAAACATGTCCTAAAGGGTCCTAAACTTGTGGGTAACCATTCTAGGGTCTAACACCACTCAAAACAAGTCCGAAACACACCCGAACAACACCCGGAACAAGGTAGGTCAAGGCTCGAACATGCTACGCTTGGTTGATGAATCAAACCCGGATCAAACGTCAATGAAACTAAGATATCTTGGGCATGGAAAAGGCTTGTTTAACCATGGTTAAGAGTTCAATACAAGGCCGGGAACTCAATGAACATATCGCCTGACGAAATACGCAAAGCAGGGAGAAGAGGGAAATCGCTAAGGCCAAAACAAAGCAAGAAGGTTTCCAAACTTCCAACTAAGCTTACTATGATCAAGGTGAACGTTCTAGGTCATCTATGATGGACAATAGAACTATAACAAGTCTCGGTCGAGTGCTAACATGCTAAGGCAAACACTCAAGGCACAAGGCAAGGCAAGCAATGCAAGGAAGGTATTCAAGCAACTAGGCACATAATACTCTCAAGTGAGTATGACATGAACAATTAGAATTATCTAACATGTTAAGGCATGAAACAAGCATGTTATCAAGGTATAAGACAAGTAATGCAAGTAATGGGTTTGGGTTCTCACAGTCCAAAGGAATGAAATGTGCACTATAAACTCAATAAAAATACCCAAATTCTTTAATAAATCAAGTCATGGTATTTTTGTGCTCAAAAATTTTTGGAGATATGAAGTTCCATCAACTAGACCAAGCTAAGGCTCGTAGACAAGTTTACATGCATCGTTATTAACAAACATGTTATCATTGGCAGAAGTAACCACACCAATATTAAAAACTCGGAAAATTTTTAAAATTTTCTAATATTTATTTTTTTGAAAATTTTCATTTAAAAAAAAAAAAATAAACTAACTACTAAAAACAACAAAAAGAAAATAAAAGCTAAATTAACTGAAACCAGGTTAAACGACTCTTCTAAAAAAAAAAAAATCATTTAGTGTGACACCCCGTATTCTTGCATGTGCATTGTATGCTTGCCTTCATATTTTCTTGTTGATTGTGAGCATGTTTATTTAGTCCATATATGTTTTAGAAACATTTATAAGTCATTCATGAAGTCCATAACATGTTTAGAATCGTGTAAGCTTGTTTGTTGAATCGCCGGTTCGATTGCGTTGTTTTGGCCTTAGCGATTCTTCCTTCGTTGCTTGTATTCTTTGTGTTTTCAACTTGTGATGTGACGACCCGACCCGGACCCCAATGCGAGATCCCGAGTCGTGCCGTCCAAATAATCATTAACACAAGCATGCATAGTAGGATCATAAAATTCATGTGGCGCAACATTGCATACAAACAACAACTCGGCTACACTTGGCCGGAAAAACAACTTAAATTAAACAAGTCTTCGGCGACGTTACAGCCGGAACCCAACAAACTACTCCTACAATTATTAACACATGCTTATAATAACCTCGACGGCCACAACATGCCGGAGGCAACAACAACAACAACAATTAAACGAGCTTTAGCGGAAGAAAACCGTAGTGAACCATACACATATAAACAGGCTCGACATATAAGTCGGCACACCAAAAGATTACAAGTATCGAATAGTTAAGTCTATTACAACAACAAAAGCAACATGAACCCCAAGCCAAGTCTACATGACTTGCTTCCCAACGTCCTTTCCAAAATAAAAGTCTAATAACAAATGTCCAAAAGAGCAACCTGCTAACACAACAACCGAACGAGTACAAGCGAGTCTATCCCGGACCGTCTCCTCGGCTCGGATCTAAGGAAAGACAAAGCAAACAAATAGGGTAAGTCGAAAGACTTAGTAAGTTACTACAATGCATGTTCATGTATAGCATGACATTTATCACAATTATGGCATGTTATCATCATTTACACTTAGCACATCATCATCATATGGCACTTAACGTATTGTTCACATAAGTGCGTGAAATTAAATCATACAAGTAGGATATGATATAGTCACGGCCGCTTCGTAGTTCCTGCAATAAACTTTATTATACTTTATCGTGCAACATTGATGCTCTGTGAATGCATCAACTTTTATCAAGTACCACTCGATCTAGATAGCAAGCCAATGCGGCACTTAACGTCTGACAAAGGGGCTACTTCCCCATTGCGGCCAACAATGGAGGTGTGTGTGAAGTCCTAGGTGCGGCGATCCATAGCGAGCACGAATCCCATAATTCGTGAAGGCGATGCATCGTCCCACCTTGACCCGATAAACAAACCAAATAATGCCAGCTGGACTCAATGTGATGCACAAGTAGATATTTACTTGACTAAACCAATCAAAGACCGAATTCGACAAGAGCGAACTCGACCAACCAAGTAGGGTATTAATCTCTACTATAAAGTCATATCAAGGCAAATAAATTGCACAAACCAACCTTTCATAAAACTTGCATAAACCATCAAACAAATCTCATACTTGAGTAAACCAAATCAAACGGCGTTCAAACTTCGTAGGGATTGAAATTAGGGTTCAACACATTCAAATATTCCCTAGAGTCAACTCCGTTGAGTCTTTGCTCTAAATTCCCAAATTTGGAGAAATTGAAGCTATGTGCTTCATAATCCAACCTAGGTCATTTCTAGGTTCAACAAGGTATTAAATTCACCAAGGCAATGCAAAGTGATTCATGTTCATCATAGAGTTCATTTCATAGGATAGAACACATACTACACAACAACATATAATGTAGGCTCCATTTAGGGCATTCTCATATGAACAAACTTCCAACAACAAATAATGTACATGTCTCTAACATGTTTAAAACTTTAAATAGGCAAGATGAAAGAATAATATAGGCTTTCACAAGCAAGAATTTATCCTATACATGCTCCTAACAAGATCAAAATCTCAACATACAAGAAGATAGCATGGAAGGCATACATGTGTCCTCATTGACCTCAACCACCATAGGCTTTGCTTCCTTAGGGTCAATGAGAACTTAAAAGAAGAAGATGAAGAAAGTAACTTACTTGATACACACCAAAGAAAGCAATAAAAGAAACCAATCGGATGGAAATGCTCCTCTTCTTGAGCTCTACACCTTTAATGAAGGGCTCTTGGGCAAATGATGAATGGTTGATGAAGACCAAGGGATGAGAACTCAAGAAACCATGGAAGAGTTAGAGAGAAGATGGAAATTCGTTTTTGAAAAAGGCTCTCAGCAAATGAAGAAGAAAAGAGCTGATTTGTGGCTTATATTGGTCAAAAGGGTGAGTGGGACAAGTGTCAAACACTTGTGGTCCCTTTTCTAATCTGATTTGGGGCTTAATTGGTCACTAATGAACTCTTAACTCATCATTAAAAACTAATTAGGGATGTTAGGACTTAAGTAGGAAGGGTTAGGGAGGTTTAGGATAGGTTTAGATATGGGTTTGAAGTGTACAATTGGCCCAATTTCGTAACGTGAGAAAATCATCCCGTAACAGAAAACAGTGAGGCGGGCGCTCACTCTAGTCATGCGGCCGCCTCAACAACGGGGCTCTCCCAAGTTCGGACCATTCAGAAATTACTCTCAAGATTTGAGGCGGGCGCCTCACCACCATGCCGCCTCGGCCGAATCTCTAAAACTTGATTCAAACTTGATCTAAATGGTCCCAAACTTTTGGGCAACCATTCTAAGGTCTAACCCTACTCAAAACAAGTCGGAAACGCACCGAACAACCCCTGAACAAGCTAGAACAAGGCGCGAACCACGCGATTTAATGAACAACGGATTAAACTCAAATCAAACACCATTCAAACTAGGATATCTTGGGCATGAAAAAGGTTTGTTTCAACATGATTAAGACTTGAATATAAAGCCAAGAACTCAACGAACACTTCGTACGTCGAAATAGAAGCAAATACGAGCAACGAGAGGAATCGCTAAGACCAAATTCAACGCGATTAAACCGGCGATTCAACAAACAAGTTTATGATTCTAAACATGTTATGGACTTCTAAAATGACTTAGGAATGATTCTAAAACATTTATATAACAAGTAAACATGCTCACAATCAACCAAGAAAGTATAAAGACAAGTTTATGATCGATGTTTTATTTAATCTTTTCCCTTGCAAGTGTACAAGACTATTATAGAATAGTATTGGAAGCAAGGGTCGAACCACAGAGATTTGGATTTGATTATAGTAAATTTAACTAATCTATTAAAATAAAACAATTAATAACTAATGGGGTTTTTGGTTTTTATAAATTAATTTAACTAGAAAGCAATAAAATAATCTAACTAACAAAGCATGATAAATATGAGATAAATCAAAGATTTGTAAATTGACTAGGAATTAGGATTCACTTGTATCTATTCTATTGTTTAATTCAAAATAATTATCATTCAATTTCTTGGGTTCGTTCACAAAAGATAGATATAAACTGTTGAACAATTGGTTCAGCCTCCATCCCCGCAAAAATTCATCCATTCTATATCCTAAGCACAAGAACATGTAATTTAGCTGTCACCTAGATTATGATCTATCTGTCACCTAGATCATGTATGAACCTGATCCTAACTTATCACTCTCGTGCATCGATAGGTCCAATTTATTGTGATGGTGAGCCAGTGTACGACATATGCACATTGGTCATGCAGTTATCCGCACCTCTAGGCCTTTATTATTTGCGATTACATTCATTTGTTCAAAGTGAAATAATAAAGGGATTGATAAACATCACAATCAACAAGAATTAAATGAATAAGAATTAATATAAAACAATAGATTCGATACAAGTTACCTCCAATTCCTAGATTATGGAGTTAGCTCTCCATAATTGAAAATATAAAACCTTGAACCATTCTTGAATAATCTTTCTTCATAGACAAAGAAAAATAATATCGAACTTCTCTCCTTTTTTTCCTAACTAAAGGGATCTATTTATACCTAATTAATCCTACATCAAGGAGGAAAAGGAGATACATTATAATTACAACACTAAAAAGAATTAAACTAGGACTTGCACAATTCCCAAGGCAATTAGAACTCTAAAGTGGGCGGCTGAAATTTTGGGCTGGAAATCTGATTTTCAGCTTTTACACTTCAAGTTTCCAGCTTTTGCAGTTTGGTCCCTGAAGTTCTTCAATTCAGCATAAAATACCTATATTTTGCACAATTATTCCAAAAGTCCCTGAAACTATAAAACAATACTAAAACACATATTAGACAACAAAAACCTCGAGAAATAACATAATTTAAGTCGGAATAATACTCAATAACTGCGTATAAAATACAGTCATCAGTACCCCTTAAAGGAAAGTTTCCCACACAGCCAATGAATGGAATGCATTGCTTGCAAATTCTTCTTTGTTGCTTTGTTGCCGCTTCGCTTTTACGCTCTTTCTTTGTTCTTGTTGCACTTTGTCAGATTCTTCTTTTGTCACCGTTCCAACCCTTGCTGGAAAATCTTTTCCCTTGTTCCGCTTATGTTTTCGGCTTTAGCTGGAAAATTTTCTTGATGCTGCTGCATTTTTCTTTGCTGCTCCTTCTAACCTTGGTCAGAAACTTTCTTTTTCTTGCTGCAGCATCTCTTGGTATCAGCTGGAATCGTCTTTTCTTTGCTGTTGTTTTCTTTTAGCTCCATTCTCTAGCTTCAGCCGAAAATTTCTTTTTCGGCCGCCGCATTTTTTCTTGTTGCATGCACCTGAAATTTTTTCCTTCTTGTACATGCATTTTCCTTCTCCCGATTTTTTTGTTTTTTGTTTTTTTTTCTTGCATGCCTGCCACTTTTCTTTATTTGCATGCTTATTACCTCTTTTTTTTCTCTTTTTTTTTACTTGGTCCGCCTGGAAATACTTCTGATCTGTTAGATCTTGACACTGTTTGGCACTTTTGAAGCATTCCTGACTTTATTAATGATGCCTATGCCTGTCCTATCTATGCCTAAATGATGCAATTAAGCAATGATGCATGAAATTTATATGATTTATTTTCATGATGCATGATTAAGCTAGTGGTCACTATTTGACCTTATTATGCATGATTTATACTGTAAATGTAAATGGGGCTATCATGATGCATGCTTATTCTGCAGGGATAAAGTGAATGCCATGGGAATATTTATTTTCATGAATGGGGACATTTTATTTTCTTTTTAGCGCACCCCTAATGTAGCTTATTGGGTAATAAATGCAAATGCTGGATGCATGTACTTACTTTATTTAATGCAAATGTAATGTATAAAAATTATAGGATGCCTATTAACATGATGCATGAATATTCTTTATTCTATTATGCATGCAGTAATGCAAAATGCAATACATATATTTAAGATGCAAAATGCATTTTTACAATGCCTATAATGCAGAAACGTTTATCTAGATGCAAAACAATACATAAAAATATTTTGTTTTTGTTTTTGTTTTTTTATGTTAAAACATGTACAAACATTGTGACGCCCCGCCCCTTCGTTAGCTCGGTTTGCGTGCCATACTTGCACTTCTTCCTTTGTTGACTGTATGTTTGGTTTGCGAGAGGGTCTAGATATGTATGAGAGACCATATTAAGACCGAAACATTATTAAGAGACTCCATATAGTTGTTGACTTGCTAAAGTCACAAGTCGTGACTCGGCGATAGTCGGAATGCGACGCGATTGAGGGTTTGCTTGCGTTTTGTGTTCGTGACCTCGGTTTGGGTCCTAGACCTCTTTAAGATTGTTTATTAACATGTTTAGATGTGTTAGACTTCAAGTTGGAGGTATTCCCTAAGCCTATCGATGATTTGGAAGTTTATAAACCCTCTTGCTTTGTTTTGCCCTTAGCGATTTCCTTCAGGCCAGTCATGTTTTGGGCAAACTTCGGGAAAATTCTGGTACTAATCCACTGAATAGAATTTTCTAAAAATTTAGTATGTTTTACCTTCATATGTTAGGATACTCTCTGTAAAATTTGGTAATTTTCCAAGGTGTCTAAGTACCTCAATTAGGTCTTGACTTACGGCTGTGCCAGAATTCAGTTTTCAGAAAAACAACTTCTGTACTTGATTTTGTTGTAACCATATCTTGATGTATATAAGTCCAAATGGAGTAATTTAAAATCCTAAAATATAATTCAATGAGTCTAGTTTCATAAAAATCAAAAATCACCTCATTTGGAGTTGTGAGCGATTTATGGTCGATTTTACAAGATTGACTGTCCAGCCTCAGCTTCCCAGGCGCCCGCCTCAAAAATGTGAGGCGCCCGCCTCAACTTCTGAGAGCATCTTTGTGCAGGGCAGAGCCCAGGCGGCCGCATGGAAAGGGTGAGGCGCCCGCCTCAACCCCAGTTCTTACGGGATTTTGCCCTGTTTTGAGTTTGGACGAATTATACCTATTCTACCCTCATTAAACCCCCTCTAAACCCTTCCTAACCTCTCATACTTAACCCTAAACATGTCCTAACATTAGTTATAAGTTAATTAAGGTTTGATTAGTGTTTGATTAGTCATAATCTCTACTAATTGTACCAAGGAATTCCCTGTTTTACCCTTATTGCTTGGGAAGTATAAATAGCCTAACCCTTCACCAATTCAGCCAAATCCTCTTCATTTCTCTTCCACAAACCGTGAGTTAGAGAGAGAGACTCCATGGGAGACTCTTGAGCCCTAGCTTCTTCTCTCTTCGATCCAAGACGATCCACCCACCCGATTTCCTTCAAACTTCGGATTCTTGAAGCCCTCGACGAGTAGAACGACTTCACCGATCGGATTTGTGTTCTCTTGAGTTTTCACTCAAGCTAGGTAAGTTACTTCCTTTTGATTTTGGTTCATTGGCCCTAAGGAAAACAATCTATATGCTATTTGTGGGCAATGAACACTTGTATGCTATGTTTGCCCAATTTTGGGGATTTTGGAAGTATGAACTTGTTAGGAGTATTTGTAGATGACTTCTATGATTGTTGATGTATATGTTTATCCTTCATCTTGTGATTCTAGGGTTGTGAGCATGCTAGAAATCATGTTTACATTTTATTTGGGTTTATTGTGGATTTATGCCTACGATTGGGGCTTTGGATGTATGAACTCACATGATATCATGAGTAGGAACATTTAAGTGGGATTATGAGATTTATGAAATGGGTTTTGATTTATGTTGGGATTTTGTTGTGAATTTTAGGGCTCGAGAATTTAGGCCCGAATTATCGGATATATTGTTGTTAAATAAAGTGGGTATTAGTGTTGGCATGGATGAAAGGTTTAAGAATGAAACGTAGTGTTTAGACTCTACGGAGTCGTAATGAGTTCAATATTTCGTTAAAGAACTCGGGTTGAAGTCCTACGTCATTTGGGTTTCGTTGACTATGTCTATGATGAATTCTTGGATTTTAGGCTTGGGAAATAAGCCGGATTAATTTTGGGATAATTTCTATAAACTTGAATGATGTGCTAAGTTTGGGTTGTATGAAATGTGTATTTAATGAAATGCGATATCAAGACTCAATGGAGTCATTTTAGGTTCAATAAGATGTTAGTGAGCCTTAGGTTGAAATCCTACGATGTTCGGGTTTGGTTGGTTTTGATCGTGAGTACCCGAGCATCCCGAGTTGTGTCCCATTTGTGACTCCCGCGACATAGAAGTATTGGGGATTTGATTAGGCGTGCTCGTTAGGGCACGGAGCATTAGAGATCAACCTATGATCTCGTATTACCTTAAGAAATGATTATTTGAATGAGTTCTCTCTTAGGGAATTTGGTCGCGTGCACATGAAAGCACTTGCGAGGATATGATTACGGCATAGTTTGGTACCCTTGAGATTGGCTTTAAGGAAGTCGAATATTTACGACGGTTGGGACTATGGTTGAGTCCGGTGAACCGTTAAGTGAAGCTAAAATGCTAAGTCTTGATTATGATTGTTCTTAGACTAAAGTATAGTCTTTGGTTTGATTTTGATTAGAGGGCTATAGTAAACCTCACAGTGTGATTTCTTAAGCTTATATGCTGTGTTTGATTGGGTTGTGGCTTGAGGATTATGATTACCTCATTATGTGGTTCTTTGACTAAACTTATAAGTTGGTTGAATTTGTTAAGTATGTGCAAATATGTGCATTGTTGAAATTGGTGTGTAGAGCTTTATGTCCTACTTGATTTGGTATGCCGCTATGATCGGTCTTGGTTCTTGTTTGAGCATGAGAGTAAATATCTACTTGTGCATTGCATTGAGTCCAGCTGGCATTAATTGGTTTGTTTATCAAGTCAGGGTGGGACGATGCATCGCCTTCACGAATTATGGGATTCGTGCTCGCTATGGATCGCCGCACCCGGGACTCCACACACCCCTCCATTGTGGGCCGCAATGGGGAAGTAGCCCCTTTGCCGTATCAGTTAAGTGCCGCATTGGCTTGCTAATGATATCGAGTAAAACTCGATGATAGTCGATGAATTCACAAAACATCGGTGGCACGAACTAGTAACATTGTGTATTGCAGGAGCAACACAACGGAGCGTTTTGGGTATCTTCTCTATCCCTTATGTGGCTCACTATGAGCACTTATATGAAAGATAACGTGATATGTGATTTATGAAGTTCATGATACTTGATGATTTAATACAGGTTTATTGTTGATATACGATTTAGATGCCATGAGTCTATATATGCTTGTGCATTATGCCATGCCACGCCATGCTATGCCATACATTGCATTTATTAACTTACTGGGTCATTATGACTCATTTCGTGTGTTTGTTTTCCTTAGTTTTGCGGTGATCCCGTTGAATGCAGCGTCTTGGCCGGATAGTGATTCCTAGAAGGTGGTCTTCCGGGCTTTAAGCTTGGGTTTATTAATATTAAGTTATTTTGTATTTGTGAGACACGATTGTAAAGTTATGTAGACTTTACTTGGGTAGATTATGTTAGTATTTTGTTATTGTATTATTTTGGTAGCCGACTTGTTTGGTCGAGCTGTTGTATCTCTTATGAGTTGTTCCCTTTTATTATTCCGAGCATGCTTTAGCTCACTCGTTCTAGTATTGTTGGTATTGTCATCTCGAGCGACTTTAGTCGAGACATTGGTTTAGTGGTTAGTATTTTATCTCTTACTCTTTTAGTTGATTTCTTCCTCCGGCATGTTATAGCCGTAGAGTTGTCGTTTATCAGGTTGGGTTCTTGATGCTTCGCCGGCCTTAGGTTGCCGATGGTTTGTTGTACGTGCGCAATGTTGCGTCATGCGAGTCGTAGATTTGTCGAGAGATAGTCGTCTCTCAGCCTTGTATCCCTTAGTTTATAATTATAGGCTTTGGTCTCACTTATGATTTGCTTCCGCAGATTTTAGTTTTGGTTATTCGGTTTTGCCGTTATGGCTTTACATTCCTGTTTAGAGTTTGTTGGTTCAACTCTTGACTCGCACCACTACGCTTAGCGGGTGCTTGTCCATCTTTTAGCTTGTCTTGACGGCACGACCTTGGGATTCCGCATTGGAGTCCGGGTCGGGTCGTCACAAACATTTACAATGCAATCTAATTTTATATGATGCAAAATAAAAATAACACATGCAGACTCAAAACGCACGCACAAAGCAAAGCTATACCGACCTAACAGGTAATGGCACGCTGTTTCTCCAAAAATGGATTTTAAAGGAATATACCTTCGGGTTCGAACATGCTTCCCTTTTTTTTATGATGTGTGGGGAGAAGAAAAGGCAGATACTTCTTCCTGTTCTTGGCCATATAATTGTTGCAGGGCTACGCTTGGCATAAGGCTATTCTCACAACCCCTGCATTTTTCTTCACAATCAGACAGGGCAGCCGTGAATGATCAGAATCCAAGTCGTTGGGCTGTTTCAGGACAGTGGCCATGCATATGATGAATAGGACGAGGACATTTATGGTGTTTCTCATTCTGATGAGACTGAGCCTTTTCTGTGCCTTGCAGAAGAAGTATATGGGCCCGGCCGGGCGGACGCCGCAGGTACTGATGGACCTCCTTGGGGCTTAAGCTGCAAAAGAAGGGATAGTTTCTGGGGGAAACAAAGGGGGTATATGTAATAATAGATATGTACAGACAATTAATGTATAACCTAAATTTCTTTAGCAATTATTCCCAAGTTGCACCTTAGGACCCGGAAATTTTATATTTTAGTGTTTTATTGCGAGCTTCATGTCGTGGTTTTTTTTCTTCTGTCAGTCGAGCCCATTTGCCTGCTGAAGATCTGGAGGTAAGATGCTGAGGTTTCAAAGAGTGCCTTCCCTCTCCTTATTTCTCCTGATATATATTTGGCTCTAACTTTTGCCTAGGCGGCCCTTTCGGGTTTTCAACCTAGCGAGCCCTTATTTTTTTATTATTTATTTTTTACTTGCTCTAACTTTTGCCTAGGGCGCCCTTTCGGGTTTTCAGCCTAGCGAGCCCTTATTTCTCCTTTTTATTTGTTTTTTCTTTTTTTTTTGCTTTTTTTATATGCCCTAACTTTTGCCTAGGCTGCCCTTTCGGGTTTTCAGCCTAGCGGGCTGGAGAGGGAAGCATTTGCCAGATAGGGTGGCTCAAGCATAATACCTTTTTAAGCTCATTGAGATTGGAAGGTTGAACAAGGTCTTCTCTTTTCTGGCTTGCGAGGAATATGGCACCTCCTGATCGGATCTTTTTGACAATATACGGCACATCGTGGAAGAGAGCGGTAGTAGCCTTTTGATAAGTAGCCCCAGCATTTTTTTAGCCCAGACGTCATGACATGATAGCAGTAGGTCTCTCAAGGGGTGGTGAATGAGGTCTTTTCTTGGTCTCCTGCTGCCTTTGATTTGACTATAGCCCAGCATGCCGTTGATGAAGGATCTGACTTTGTGAGCAGCAACCGCGTCTACCACAATATTGATATTGACTAGAGGGAAATTATCTTTGGGCGACGCCTTGCTGAGGTCGCGGAGGTTTACGCAGATCCAGACCTTCCTGTTGGGCTTGAGAATGGTCACGATATTGGACAGCCTAATCGGGTATTTTTTTATTTTTTATTTTACTCTTTTTTTTTACCTCTTTTTTTTTTCACTACCCGAATGAAGTTGACGTGCAGCTGTTTCATGCTTTTTTTAAACTTGTAGTGACCATTCTGGCTTGATGCGGCGGAGCTTTTGTCTGATTAGCTGAGCTTTCGGATATAAGGGGATTCGGCGTTTGACTATGGCTGGGTCTACCCCTGACACATCTTCAGGTAAACATGTCCACGAACTCTTTGAGGAGATCCATGAATGTTATCCTTTTCAGAACCTTGCAGGGAGTTGTCGATTTTGACTTCTTTTGATTTCCTTGTCCAGCCCCAGATTGATAGTGGGTAAGTCTTCAGTTGATGAATGGTGCTGTTCCTGGTGCTCGACTGACTTTACAAGCTCAAGCAAATAATTTTTATCTTTTTGGGTTCTTTTAAATGACTCATTATTATAATTATTTAATGCGTCTTTTAATGTAGGTGCAACTAAGAAATAAGCAAAGACATTTAAATTATTATTAAAAGCAAACCGTATAGGGTTTATTACATTATTGAGGACCTGGGGTTTGAGATCCTCAATTATATGGAGCGGATCGGTAGATGACCAATCCGTAAAGCTAGGGAAAGAAATAGGGATAATATATCTCAAGCGGTCCACCAGATCTGCGGGCGTTAAAAGCGGGCCGGGCGTAGTATACTAGTTCTGCGGAGGCTTATTAGAAACGGACTCAAACTCAGCAGGGAGCTTCTCGTAATCAGTACCTCTGCCTTTCATGCCCAGGAAGTTTTCACCAACCTCAATCGTGTTGATTTGAGGTAGAGGGTTATTGACTATATTTGGTCTGGGAGGAGGCTTTTCAATAACCTTATCATCTATAAGATCCTGAATAGCATCTTTGAGCAGATAACATTTATCAGTGAGGTGACCACTGCAGCGATGATATTCACAGTACTGGGCATGATTCCAGGTCCTGGGCAAGGGGTCTGGCGGCTTATAATTTTCCATAGGCTTTAACACTCCTTGTGCCATTAGCCCCTGCAGGATTACAGACTGGGAGGCTTGCAGTTCATCATAATGACGATTCGATTTACGAAATTTTTCGGGCCATTATTCCCTCCGTGTTGACAGACTGTCCGCTCCATAAGACCATGGAACAATTGCCATAACTTTGGGTAGGAAAAGTAGGCGATGCATTCCCTACCATATTGACGGTTGGTGCGGGTGTGGGCTGTGTCTTCCCTTTAGAGTAATGGAAAGAGCTAGGAGACGTATTGACTTGTAATTGCCCCGTTCGTATATCATCATCTATACGAGCTCCTATCTCCACTATTTCTTTAAAGCTGCTGTAAGGGAGATACCGTATGTGCTCCAGGTATATGGGCTGGAGGTTTTTGATGAACAATCTGCATGACTCGGCCGGATCAGTGTCAAGTGCGAGCCAACTTTCTTTTCCACCGATTGCGAACTCAAGACAGTTTCTTTTTCCCTTTGGGTGCACGACTCAAGGTCTCTTCTATTTTCGGTCGGTGTTGTCTTTATATCTTTCAAGGAACCCTTGACTATTTGGTCCTGTGTATTCATGGTGCCGCTTATCGAACAACATTAGCCATTGTTTGGCGTACCCCTATTAGGGTGAGGTGAAAATTGGAAGCCATAGCCTCAAAGCTAGCTCCCCTTGACTGCATGCTAGTGGAATAAGATTTTAAGTGGGATATAGGGCATCCAGTCCCATCAAATTTTTCTATGCCGGGCATTTTGAATTTGAGAGGCAATACTGCAGCAGGTTGTAATGTCAGTGCCCGCGTAGAAAATTCGCCTTTGTTGAGAAGTTTGAGTACCATGGCCTTTATATTTTCCACGTCGGCCTCTACTTTGGTGGCTGGGGGAGTTGGCTTTAGGTATATACTGGCTGGATTAGGGAAGGCTGGGTTAATTTCTGGCTGCGGTGTATGATAAGGGTTTTGGGCTGGATATGGATATTGGGCTGGATACGGGTTTTGGGCTGGTGGATTATGGGCTGGATACAGATTTTGGGCTGGTGGATTTTGGATGGTTTCGGCTAGGCGGCCAGGATCATTATAAGGTAAATAAGTGGTAACTTAGCCTGGCGGGTTATAACTTTGTGGGACCATATGTGGGCTGTTTTGGAGTGGGTTGGTTATGGGAAAAGGGAGGCCATATGGGCTTTGGGGAATTTTGGTGCTTGGGGAAGGATATGCAGGATAGGACGGGTTAGGGCTGATATTTGGGTAGTAGGGAGTTGGTGGAGGGTTAGGATTTGGAGTGATGGCAGTGTTTGGTGGGTTAGTGTTTGGCTGAGGGGTTGGGTTTGGAGGCACATGAGATGTGGATGCTTCCTGGGGGACAGCAGGGGAAGAGATTACCTCATGGATTTCAAACTTTGCACCAGGCTAGCTATTTGGCTCATCGCTGCACCCAATTTTTGGTCTAACCATTCCTGCATTGCTGGAGTCGGAGCGTATCCTGGAGCCCCTGAATCTGTACCCATATCGGACTGATCATCTGTTGCCATATTGCTCGGATCTGTATTTTTTTGTACCGATTCTTCCCTTGTCCGATTCGCATCGATACCCTCGTTCGATTTACGCACTTGTTTCTCAGATCAACCGGCCAAGATACTATCTCTGCCTTTCCAGATTCGGGCCAGGTTTCTGAGGAAAATGAGTTTTGGATGTATCAGAAGGCTGGCTGAAGGCCTTCTGGGCTTGGAGTACAGTGTGCCTTTATTAGTATTTTTTTATTATTTATTTTTATTCCTACAAATTGGCTGGATAAGCACCTGCTTAATTTTGACAGTCTCAGGACTTTTCCTGGAACAATAGATTCTTTCTCCAGAGTATAGGACCAACGTATTCCACCTGCCTTTCGACTCCCCGAGATCGGACTGATCCCAGGCGAAGGGCCTATACTCTTTCCGGGATCCACCATTCGAAATGGTCTAGGTCGAGCATTAGAAAATAATAAATCAGCCCCAGTGTATTTTTTTTTGACTTGTGCAGATTTTTTTTTGACTTGCGCACATTTTTTTTGACTTGCGCACATTTTTTTTGACTTGCGCATACATTTTTTTTTGACTTGCGCACACATTTTTTTTTGACTTGTGCACATTTTTTTTTGACAAGGGCTGACCCACGATTTAAAAATGCAAAAACCGGTCGGTCTTTGAAGTGTCCCGAGAATCTATATGCAGTCTAACGTTGGTTTATGCAGGGGGTAGGCTGGCCATGGTGTAGGGTAGCAGTTCGGAATATATTTATATGCATGTGCGCGTGTGTGCGGTATCTAAAAAGTGAAAAAAGTGTTTTTTTAATAGATATAAAAGCAGAAAATAAAACAAATATAACCTGTCTTGCTATTATTTATTGTTTTTCTCGGCTTTTTAATCTGAGCGCGAGCAAGCAAGCATACCATCAAGAAATAGAAAGAAGAGTGGGGAATCTATCTATCCCTACTAATTACAAATGAGTCCTAATCCCAAAAAAAAAAATGACAGAATGAATGCATATACGTATATATTTTGCAGAATGAAAATAAAGCAAAATAAAATAATATATAGGGCCAAAATGAAGTGATATTAAAATAAAGCCCCGGCCATTTTGTTGTGTTGCCCGGAAATTATTGCACATAAAATATTGCATATATATATATATATATATATATATATATATATATATATATATATATATATATATATATATATATATATATATATATATATTTGCAATTTTTTTTTGAAAAAATAAAATACGAATATTTTCAAGTATATCCGTAACAGTGTTTGAAATGAAACTGCTGCAAGATGGATGATCATATCCACAAATATAGACACGGATGTTAAAGGAACGCAATATTCAACTGTGTAAATTAATATAACAAGCATACTTTAGCCAGAAACAAACGAAAAAAAAAGTTTTGGTTACTGAGTCTAGCCCTCCATTTTTATTTATTAAAATAAAAACGATCTCCCCAGCAGAGTCGCCACTGTGGGTTCAGAATGGGTGCTCCGCGCGCCCTTGGATAGGGGTGCGGCGTGCGATGCGGTGACATCCATCGCCTGCTCTCTCCACCCTCCCTTTTCTAGGGGAGGATGAAATCAAAAGTGCGAGAGGAGTCTTTGTCGAATAGCGTTGGAATGCGCCTCGGTTGCCTTTAGTGGATTTTTGATCCAGTATGGGAACTTATGGTTTCCCGCATCAAGTTATCCCTTTTTTAGGGGATACCAGGATATGAGAATGCATCACCCTTCTATTCCCATTCTCCCTTTTTTAGGGGAAAACGTGAAAGTGCAAGGAAGGAATGTTGCAGCGCCCCCACTATGGATTTTATGAAAATAGCCTTATGGCCTATCTCGGATCACTATGGGTGCTTTGGGTTTTCTACATCAAGTTATCCCCTTTTTAGGGGATACCAGGACATAGGAGTACATCACCTTTCCATTCCCATTCTCCCTTTTTTAGGGGAGAACGGAAAAGTGCAAAGAAAGATGTTGCGAGGCCCCACTGGATCCAAAATGTTTTAGAGTCGCCATCTTTATTTTAAGGCAAAAATAAAGCAAAACCAGAAAAAGAAAACTAGAGATAAAAAGCGGGTTCGGAGGCTAAGTTACGAGTTGGGAAGGTGCTAGGCACCCAACTCGCCTTTTCGGTCTCAAAATAGTTTTTGGCTAAAGTATGCTTTTTGTTATATTTATTTAACAGATAAATAAAGCATTAACTGCCTACAAATACATCCATTTGTCTACATTATTTACAGATTTGCAACTGTCTCTTTACAAATAATTACAGATATACTTGAAAATATTTGACCATAATAACGGCTCTATTACATAATATTTCCTAATCTAATCCGGGCAGCACAACGGCTTATATTGACTAGATTGGGCCGGATTTTAAATACAATTTTATATAATAAATGAGCGGAAAAGTAAATGGATAAATAAAATAACGCCCTTAAAGGTTTTTACCTTTTAGAGCGGGGTGCTCGCCTCTGTCCTTCTCGGGAGAGGAGACTTTTGTTCTTCTTCTTGATGTGATTTGGGCAGAGTGACGGCTTATATATGGTGTTTTTGGCTCACTCACTCGGGCAGAATGACAGCTTAGTTTTTGTGGTTTTGGCTTATTTGGTTGGGCGGAATAACGGCTTATATGGGTTGAAATTTTAGCCTGTTACTCGGGCAGAGTAACGACTTACTTTATGGTTTTTGGGCCGGGGAAATAGGGTGGATACCTAGCTCGGGGGCTAAGGATCACTTCTACCGGTTGGTTTTGTGTTTGGAAGAGGTTTGGCAGGGTTTCGAGGCTTTTTGAGGTGATCGCTCACTATCTCACATCGCTCTCTATTTCTCCAAATAACGGAGAATTTTATAACGCGGAGAATTTTATCGAAGAATTAAAATTCCTTCTTCACGCTTCATCCGTTTGTGCAGAGAATTTGTATTTTACGGCAAATGAAGCCATGCCCATGAAATTTGGGCGCCATGCCCAATTTGGCCATGCCCAATTTCAAACTATGCACTTTGGTCCTCTAGCTCGTCCTTTTGCGCATCCCGCTTTGTCCTTTTGTACTTTCTTTTGACCTCAGAACTTGACATTTGTTAATGTTTTAACAGGTCTTGATATTTTATGTCATGTCACATATCAGAGGTATGAAATTGGGGTGTCTACAGGTTCCATAATTTATGAATTGATGATAATTCTTGGATATGGTTATTATTTGGATTAATGACCTAGTCTATCCTATACGAGAACTTAGAAAAGATTTTTTTAATACAATTAATGTTTTTAACTCTATTGGATGAATTTATAGAGACGACTATTGGATGAATTTATAGAGACGACTCAACGGAGTCCATTTTAGTGAGCCGTTGAACAATACTGGCTCAATGATCAATCCCTACGACGTTCTAAATGCGTTTCACTAAGAATATTAATTCTAGACATGCATGATTGATAGCTTACAAGTCTTTATGACTTACCCATTCCCCTTTACTGCTTTAGATCTTAGCAAAGCAGGTCCTTCTCGTTGAGGCTTGCGGTGTTCGTGTTCCCTTGTTCCTCTTTTGGTTCGACGTTGCAGTTGAAGAGGTGGTTTAGATGTCCTCTACCTTTCTTTTGTAAATTGCAAGGACGACGGGTTTTAAAGCAAGTGATTTAGACTATGCTTGGGAATGTGTTAGAACTTGTACTTGTTTATTTTAGTTAACTACTTGTAGTATTATCACTTGTAGTACTTGTAATCCCTTTGATGCCGGCAATGTGTAAGCCGAGCTTTGGTTATCTTGTTAATTAGTTCACTACGTATAAGTCTTCCGCTGGGCATCCTATTAGCTCTTATTTAATTCTTGTCCATGAACTGCTAGCTTGGGTTCCGGCATGTAGTGTCACCGATGACTTGGTTTAATTGCTTAACTGTTATATCAGGTTTGAAAAGTTTTAAAAATTTCGGCCTTTTGGTACCGAGGCGTGTTACGTCTCCAATGTTGCGTCGCGTCGTTTTCTTAAATTGAGTCCTTGCATGTTTATGTGTTTACTTGTTTCCCTCCTATTTGGGCGGTCCGACCCGCGGTTCCACCTCGGGTCCGGGTCGGGTCGCCACATCCCATCTCTTGTAATCCATCGTATTCTGCAATAATCATAGCTATGATCTAATCTGATTGAAGTTGTTGTAAACTCTATGCAAATGAGCACAACCGACTGCTTTCGGATTTTCGTGTTCTAGCTAACGTCTTGATCGATCTTTGTTTTGTAGGTATTGTCAAAGTATAATTATTTTTCAGTTGGCAAAACACACCTTTGGGCCACTGTACTTTTCAAAAGGTTGCAATTAGGCCACTGAGACGTCAAAATTTTCGGGATGGCCACTGTACCAGACTTATCTTGCACGTTAACCCCTTTTTTTGGATGGATGTTCAGTTTGGATGTTAAGTTAGGTTAAATTCCTATTTTGCCCTCGTCTTCATCATCATCATTGTCTTCTAACCCTGATCTGGGTTTTGACACAAATCTGAGGGCTAAAATTGACGCATAAGACGAAGTTGGCCACTCGTCCCAAATGCGGATGGTACGATCGTCGGAGGCGGAGCAGATCTAGTGAGAGTCGGAGGACCAGGCGAGGTCGGAGACGGCGTCGGAGTGGCCAATTAGGTGAGAGATTAGGATTAGGGTTTCGGTGGACCAGACGATTAGGGATTTGTCGAGGGAGGAAGAGGCAAAGAGCTTGCCGTTATTGGAGAATTTGACGCAGGAGATGGCTCGTTGGTGGAGGTTCAAGGTTTTGGTGAGGCGGTAGGGGCTGTACTGTGGCGGCGGTTGGATGTTGATGTTATTGCTGTTACTGCCCATCCATGCTAATTTCTTCATTTTTCCTTGGCCATGCCTCTTAAGAGTACAAGGCAACGCGTTTGCGAGGTCGGAGACGCCGTCGGAGTGGCCGATTAGGTGAGAGATTAGGGTTAGGGTTTCGGTGGACCAGACGATTAGGGATTTGTCGAGGGAGGAAGAGGCAAGGACCAGACGATTAGGGATTTGTCGAATCTCCATCGCCATCGTCATCCTTCAAGCTCTGCTTTATACATCCATAACCCCCAACCGCTATCGGTGTCCATCGCCGCCGCCTCCATCCCAGATCTGTTCCATCTTCGTCTCCTTTGTATACGATCTTCATCTCCAAGATTTCGACATAGCAAACTCAGCCCCGCCAAATCCTTCTTCTCACAGTCCCGCTATCTTCCAATGTCGGCATCTCTCTCATCTCTTAACTTCATCAAAGCTGCCAGCCTCGTTTTTGCCTCAAACCCAGCGAGCATCCAGCTCATACAAGCATTGGAGAATTTCTGTCCTTCTCCCTTCAAATCTGGGTTTGATTTTCGTTTTAGATTTGGTTTCTATTGGTTTGATCTAAGCATTCAAATTGCTTGTTTGGGTCTATTGGTTTGATCTGCGTATCTGTAGCTCCAAAGAAATAACGTTTAAGTGATGAAGGCGAGGGCAAAAAGGGTATTTCACTCGAAGATAACGTCAAAAGGTAACGTCCGTCAAAAAATGGGTTAACGTGCAAGATAAGTCTGGTACAGTGGCCATCCCGAAAATTTTGACGTCTCAGTGGCCTAATTGCAAGTTTTGGGAAAGTACAGTGACCCAAAGGTGTGTTTTGCCTTTTCAGTTTATTATCTTTATATATCAGTCAACAATAGTAGGCTAGACTTTTTAGATTTTGCCTTTTCTTTTCCCCATGTATAGATTACTTAGTCTTGTAATTCCTAAGG
Organism: Codonopsis lanceolata; assembly: GCA_013146195.2. Lineage (NCBI taxonomy): Eukaryota > Viridiplantae > Streptophyta > Magnoliopsida > Asterales > Campanulaceae > Codonopsis > Codonopsis lanceolata. The sequence continues at coordinate 80,080,561 of CM028384.1, forward strand.
TTTGACTTTATAAAAAGGGGGCTCGTACACCAGCAACAGTAGGTTGGGTTTTCTCTTGATAGTAGTTTCCTCTCATTCCTTATAATAGGTTTCTCCCTCTCTCTTCTTCCTGTTGTGTATCTGTAATTCTGTCATGGTATCAGAGGTTTTTAAAGCCATGTCGGAGTACCTTAACTTCAGCAAAATCAATGGTGCATCAGGACCAAATTCGTTCAGTACCTCTCAAGTCTTCCATCCTCATGTCAAATATACACATCCTAATCCTTTCATATATATGGAGTCTTCAAACGTGTGTCAAATATGTCATCATTCACAGCCTCAATATTCTACCCCAACTCATCCGTATGCATCATCCCAGCACTCCAACATGGCTCCGATTTCTTTTTTCCTAGACTCGGGTGCAACAAATCATATGACTAGCTCATCCGAGATCATGTCACAACACACTCCGTATCAAGGTAACGATAGTGTCACAATATCGTTAATGGTTCTTCATTACCGGTCACCCATATTGGTCAATCTACTATGTTACATCGAAATAGGTCCTTCAATTTGCGTAATATGTTATGTGTTCCTCAAATGCAAAAAACCTCTTATCTATTCGCAAATTTTCATTGGACAATAATTGCTTTTTCGAACTTGACGGTTTTGGCTTTCGTGTGAAGGATAATCAAACGAGGAAAATAATCCTTTCTGGCAATAGCTCAGGACGTCTTTATAATCTTTCCTTCACTCCTATGCCTAAAATTAATCCATTGGCACTCATTAGAGAACAAGCCACCTCTTCTACGTGGCACGCTCGTCTTGATCATCCTTCATCTCAGGTCTTAAAACACTTAGTTCATCATTCTCACATACCGATTAACGGATCTAAAATAAACAGCAGTTTGTGTCATGTTTGTCCAATGGGCAAGTCATGTTCCCCGATTTCTTCGCGTTCTGGTTCTCGTTATTATCTATCTGTTGTAGATGATTTTTCGAGATATGTGTGGTTATTTCCCCTTGTAGTCTTGACCGTGTTTTAGGCTTTTAAAACTCAAATTGTGAATCAATTGTCTCGTAAAATATCAGCAATCCATACTGTTAAGGCCATACAGACTGATGGTGGGGGTGAATTTATAAATCAACATTTTACCAATTTCTTAATTCATAATGGTATTAGGCATCAAATTACTTGTCCCCATACGCCTCAACAAAATGGTGTAGTTGAGACGAAGCAACATGTGTAATAAAAGTTTTTTTTTTGGTTTTTTTATTTATAATGTTTACTAGAAGCTGTGTTAAAGGCTTAAGAATGTTGTGTTGTTGTCCATTAGCATTGATATAACCTCCTTCTACTATGTTAGATCTGCAGCTGTTGGTGTTTCTGGAGCAATTGAAAAGCCTAGTTTTCGAAATGCTTGTGCTTTTTCAGAAGCACAAGCCACTGAGTTAACCCATTGTCATGTTGAAAGATTTCCTCTCAAAGTGTATTTGCTATGATTTAAGTAAAAATTGAATTAATTGAAAAATGATCTCAAAAAATTCCTGTTTTTTACCGTCTGAAAATTAGTGTTTTTATTTTTAACATTTTATTGTACTGATTTTTTTGTTTGTTTGCATAATTTTACTTAATTTTACCGAGTCTGAGACCTCTTTTGTTATACGGTAATGAAATTAGTTTTGAGGACTTGATCACTAGTGATAAGATTCTACGGAAATAGATGGGAAGATTATTTTTTAAAAGTGTTTGATACGATAAAAGAATGTGATTATTAATATAGTACAAATTTCTACTTTTTGTTTTGGGGAAAGAGTCTCAGTTTGAACGTAAAATGATACTCCCTCCGTTTTCAAAATATTGTCTGAGTTGATTCGGTACACTATTTAAGAAAAAAACGAATGAACTAGATTATAAATATTGACGAAATTTGTGGTTTCCTTTAATGCCCTTGAGTATGTGGTCATAATTAAAGTAGGTAGAAAAAGTAAGGGTAAAGTGGTAAAAATGTTTTCTTAAAATGAAAAGTTTTGAAAGAAGATAATTATTTAAAAACAGTAGAAAAAAGAAAGGTAGACAATAATTTGTAAACGGCAGAAGTACTTTTTAGTGGGCTATTATTAATAAAATAAAACTTTTATTCATTATTGTTAATTTTTAAAAATGAATCCTTTAAGTGAAACATTTTAAAATAGAATAGTTGACTCTTTATCCGAAAGAGTGGGAGTATTATATTTTTTTAATTATAAACAAAACAAATTGCAATGCAATCACAAAATTAATACAATTAACAACATTACCCCAAAGTTGATAGGTACCACTTGTTAATGACTTTCAAGATAAAAATTAGCCTTTAACGTTCTTACTTCTCCACAATTAAATTAAACTAAAAATAAAAACAAGCTAATGCTATAATGAAATAAGTTCAAATAAAAATAACTTAAATATTTAAAATAATTCGAAAAAAGTATGTATTTTTTACTTAACTGAATTGGTTAAAAAAACCTTATTAATAATCGAAGAACAACTACTACGAGGAAGAGTAAAAAGGAACTGCCATAAAGTAGTTAGAACCAAATGAGATTACAAATATAAAACAAAGAGTAATGATATGTTGTTTGAGTAATTGATTAAGATATAATCACGATTTCCCAAAATTTTCAACCAATTATTTCCAAAATGCTAAGTTAGATGTGTTTCCTCTTTTTCTCGATTCCAAACTACATATATAAACATGAACATTGCTAGCCTTACAAATACTTCTACAACTTTCCTTACAACTAAGCTTTGAAGAAGGGTAAAGTTGTTTTTGTCCAAAACATCTTTCCCCAATTCAAGGCTTAGTTGTAAGGAAAGTTATATGATTAGTAGTAAGGAAAACATTTTCATATAAACATTTTGGTGAAGTTGATTTAAAATTCTCTTAATTAGTTAATCTATTTCTTATTGGACAAAGATGATGCGACTAGAGTTCTCATGTTGCATTTAAATAAATGTCATATGGTCTTCATGCATATGATGTCTTGGTTATTGCTAAAGCCAAAATTAACAAGTAACATATGAATAATCATTTTTCTATATGCTAAAACAACAAAGTGCAAAAAAGCATTCAAAAACCGAAATATATGTGGAAACACGCAAGGGAAAATAAATATATAGTAGAAAACAATCATAAAGTTTATTGATATCAAGCGAACAACATAGAAACCTAAACTGGTTCTACATGCTCACTGTAGAATTTTAATATAGTTTACCGTCCACGCAATGATATGAAAACTTTTTAGATCTTGCCATGCTCTGCCCGTGGAAATTCAATCGGATTTGGGCCGCTTGGAACCTAATGAAAACTTGACAATGGTGGTGGTTGTTGAGGATTTGGGCCTTTAGGAACCTTACGAAAATTTGACAACGGTGGTGATTCGCCGGGACTTGGGCCAATGGGAACCTTACGAAAACTTGACAATGGTGGTGATTGTTTAGGATTTGGGCCTTTAGGTACCTTGCGTAAACTTGACAATGGTGGTGATTCTCCGGGATTTGGGCCTTTAGGTACCTTGCGTAAACTTGACAATGGTGGTGATTCTCCGGGATTTGGGCCTTTAGGAACCTTGCGTAAACTTGACGGGGTGGTGATTCACCGGGATTTGGGCCTTTAGGTACCTTGCGTAAACTTGACAATGGTGGTGATTCTCCGGGACTTGGGCCACTAGGAACCTGGCGTAAACTTGACAATGGTGGTGATTCGCCGGGATTTGGGCCTTTAGGAACCTTACGAAAACTTGTCAATGGTGGTGATTGTTTAGGATTCGGGCCCTTTGGAACCAAACGAAAACTTGAGGAAGAATCAAGTTTGGCTACATGTCTGTTGGGGATTTGGTCAAAAAGGAAGCTTTGGGAAACATGTAGATGTGCGTATTTTGAGGAGTGTAGCTATAACATCCAGCGAAAACAAACAAAGAAAAGTAATCAAACCAAACAAAGAAAGCTCCATTTTTAAGTTAAAGACAGACTAGGCCTTCTACTGTGCTGTGATTTGTAAACAATTGAAGATAAACCTCTTCTTATATAGGCTAAGGTTAAGAACATCTGATTGATTTTGATCTCTAACAGATCCTAATATTCTGCTAATCTGCTTACATTTGTTTTTGTAAATAAATTGAACGCATATCATTGCCTTTAATTTTGTACTAAAAATGTTTGAAGTTGATGAACCTAAATTACATAATGGGAATCTTATGAGATATTTTAAAACAATTTGTTACCATAAGGAATGAGGATTCTGTGATTATTGCCTAATAATCATGATTTGGATTTACTAGGTCCTAATTTATTACCGATGCACGGTTGACTTAATGTTGTTTCTGAAACTTAATTTGGTAGATAAAATTTGTAAGTTATTTGAATGAACCAACAACAAAAAGATGTGCACATAATTAATAAATAAATAAATAACGTGAGATCACACCGAACAATCAAACCGAAAATTTATGCGATTTTTGTAGATAGAATTTGCAAGCTATTTCGTAGTGGTTGTTTGTGGTGTTGGTGGAACACGTTTAATCAAATTTGATAAAATCTATTTAAAATTGACTGAGTATTAGTAAAATAATAAAAATTAAAAAACTTTTACCGTGAGAATTGAGGAGTCCTAATCAAATTAAACTTGTCTAAATTAAATGTGATAAAATCTATCCGGTACAAACCGATTTTGTAAGAAAAAATGGTAAATAAAAAAAATTACCATGAGAATTGAGGAGTTTTAATTAATTGAAATGTGTCTAAATCAAATGTGATAAAATCTACTCGAAAAAAAATTTACCATGAAAATTTGGAGTACTAATCAATTGAAACATGTTAAAATCAAATGTGATAAAATCTATCTGGAATTAACCGATTTTGACAACAAAAATTGGTAAAAAAAAGAAAATGTTTTACCATATATAAAGGAGGCATCGGTTTTAAAATCTATTAGACTTTAATTTTTGGCAGAAAAAAAAAAGAATTTATAAAGATATATTTAGTATCATACATATTGTTTTAAAGGAGGTACCGGTTTTAAAATCTATCAGACTTTAATAGTTTTAATCAATTGAAATACGTCTAAATCAAATGTGATAAAATCTATCCGCAAATAAAAAACTTTTACCATGAAAATTTGAAGTACTAATCAAGTGAAACACGTTAAAATCAAATGTGATAAAATTTATCTGATATTAACAAAAAATGGTAAAAAAAAAAAAAAACTTTTACCATGTATAAAGGGGGCATCTGTTTTAAAATCTATCAGATCTTAATTTTTGGCAAGAAAAAAAAAGAATTTATATAGATATATTTAGTACCATATGCATGATTTTAATAGTTTTTGTTTATTTGCAAAAATTGTTTATAATAAGATTATTTTCTAAACTTGTAATAAATAATTAATTTTTTAAATTAGAATAATTTGAAAAAAAACCCAAAAAATAAGGTAAATATTCAAAATTGATCATGTAGTCATGTAATTAAAAGATTAAAATCTATGAGAATTGATGAAATCTATCCGCAAAAAAAATTACCATAAAAATTTGGAGTTCTAATCAAGTGAAACGTGTTTAAATCAAATGTTATAAAATATATTTGGTATTAACCGATTTTGGCAGCAAAAATTGTAAAAAAACAAAACAAAAAATCTTTTACCATGCATAAAGGAGGCACTGGTTTTAAAATCTTTCCGATTTTAATTTTTTGTGGGAAAAAAATTATAAACTTGTATAGAAAGTGACACGTGGAAGCACATAATTCCTTTAAAACTTTAAGCGTACAACATAAACTCGCCATGTGGTAGCAACGTCTTATGTTTTAATAATAGTTAATAGACAATTAATAGATTATTAACTAATAATTATATATTATATATTAGTAGAAGAACAAATAACATAGAATTTTCCCGTTGATAATTTGTATAAATTAAAAATTATGAAAATAAAAAGAGATGGAAATAGAAGAGTTTTAGTAAAATTAAACTTGTATAAATTTTATAGGATAAAATCTAGTTTAATTAAGCGATATTTGAAAAAAAAAACCAAAAATCCTAAATCTCTATCTGAAACTTAATTTGGTAGATAAAATTTGCAAGCTATTTGAATGAACCAATAACAGCAAAATGTCCACATAATTAATAAATAAATAAAAAACGTGAGATCACACCGAACAATCAAACCGAAAATTCATGCGAATTTTGTAGATAGAATTTTCAAGCTATTTCGTAGTGGTTGTTTGTGGTGTTCGTGGAACACGTTTAATCAAATTTAATTAATTACTAAATAATCAATTTCAACAAAAAAATTACTAAATAATCTATACATTAAGTTTAAGAAACAATCAATTTCAACGAAAAATTACTAAATAATCTATATATTAATTATTAATCACTTCATTTAATTTTTTTCTGCATAAAATCCTAAGCCAATCTTTCAATTACCCATACATATGATCTATTTTAATATTTACATTATTTTAGTTTTTTTTTAAAAGTATTCTAATTAAAATTTTCAATTATTTATTACAAATATATATATTAGGGATCCTTTATGGTTTTTCTCTTTTTTCTTTTCGAAATGACATCACCGACCTAAGGTTATTTCCCTTCAATTTTTTTGTGTATATATATTCCGCCAATGTGATTTTTTATCAATTTTTTAAATTGTATTGTATAACTTAATAGAGTTAAGGCAACGAATTGGTCTATAGTCTCAATTTTTAAAATAATTTCTTAAATTACAAAATTTTGAGTTATTTGAGTAAAATCAACTTCTTGTTAAATCGATCTTTAAGTTATGGTTATGTTGTGTTTGTTATCTTTATTAATTAGTGATAAGATTAGTTTGGTTACTTTCAAAATTTCAAAACATGTTATCTTTATTAATTAGTTATAAGATTAATTTTGTAAGTTTGAAATTTCAAAACCAAAATTACTGTTAACAAAATCTTCAAAACACTATATAATTTGTTTGGGCGTTCTTCATCTGTTTCCTATCATCTACTTGATAAGTACAAATGTGATAAAATTTATCCCAACCTATTTGATAATGTGATAAAATCTACTTGATAATTACAAATGTGATAAAATTTATCATAAACTAACGGTAAACAGTAATTTCTTATTTATATCGTAAACTAATCAATTTTGGTAGAAAAAAAAGATTTTTTTTATAATTCATAGAGAGTGACACGTGGCAGCACCAAATTCCTTTAAAAAATTAAGCACTTAACAGAAAGCCGCCACATGGCAGCAGCGGCTTCTGTTTTAGTTATAGTTAATAGACTAGTTTATACCCACGCGTACGATGCACGGTTCAAATAATATTTTTGTTTGCAAAAGCTATTTATAATAAGATGATTTTTTAAACTTGTTATAAGTAATTAAATTTTTTAATTAGAATACTTTGAACAAAACTAAAATAATATAAATATTGAATTTGATCAATGAATGGGTAATCGAAAGATTTATGTAAGAATTAATCAATAATAGATATAGATTAATTAGTAATTTTCTGGTGAAGTAATTAATAAGAATTAAACTTTCATCCACCAGCGGTGGTAGAATTTTTCACAACAAAATTGATAATTTTTAATGAAGTCGTCATGTGGAAGAAGTGACTTCTGTTAGTAGTAATTAATATTAAATTTTTATCCATCTGCGGTCTAGAATATTTTTTTACAAAAACGACATTTGAACACTACATGTTGGCAACCAAAATCTAAATAAATCAATACAAAGATTGTGATTGACATGAGTTATTATTCAATGGCCACTTGTGTAAAAAAGATTCTACACCGTCAGTTGATAAGTTTTTTTATTCAATTAATAATTAATGATCTAAACTAATAGAAGAAACAATTAACATAAAAATTTCCCATAAATAACGTGTATAAATAAAATAATATGAGGAGATGAAAATAGACGAAAATTAAAAAGTTTCTGTCAAGTTAATAGAAGAAACAATGAATCAGTCGAGATGGTCTACTGCGAAACTCTTATGGTTTGGATAATAGCACGCTGTGTCTTGGGTTCGACAGCCCCAAGGCTGTTTTTTAGTTTTATTGGCGAGATGTGTCATGTTGCTCCGGTGCCCCTGCACTTTCAAGGTTTGTCGTCGAAATTCTTATGTTTCCCACGCCTTACCGTTTAATCCTTTGTTAGCTCCGTTAGCCATCCGTTAGCATCAATTGCCTTTAGATACTTGACGGATCCTAATGGACTTTAACAAAATGACCTTTACCTTTAACAGCCATTGAAAGACAAAGTGACACATTTTAAGGTTACACATTGACAAAAGACTTAAAAGTGACACATTTAAGGTATATAAGTGACACATACAAATATATATATATATATATAATGGCAAGGGTAGATTTCTCTTTCCAAAATATCACTTTTGAATTATTGACTTTTGGATTACCGTTTCACTATTTTTCTCTCCTATCTTCTCTAGTTGTGTTTCTCTCTCTCTCCCGTCTCCTCCCTATTTTCTCTCTCATCACTATCATCTCTTTTCTTGTAATTATGTTTAAACATTTTTCTCTCTTTAAACATAAAAAAATAGTAACTAAAAAACAAAAAATAATAGTTACGGAGTTAAGAAAACAAAAATATAAGAGGTTAGTAAAATAAAAATAATTTATGGAACAAGCCACTATAAAAATAAAAGTTCTGAGAATCAACAAAACAAAAAAAATAATTTAATGTGGAGATTAGTAAAATAAAATAATTTTTTTAACGGAACAAAATTTTAAAACAAATTCTTAAAATATATTTTGTAAAAAAAAATACATTAGTAAAATAAAAATAATTGATGAAACAAATATAATAGTTACAAAGCCAATAAAAAAAAAAATAATTTAAACTGAGGTTATTAAAATAATAAAATAATTCTGAACAAAATTTTAAAACAAATTTCTAAAAAATAGCTATGTAGAACAAAAATACATTAGTTAAATAAAAATATTTGATGGAACAAAAACAATAGTTACATAATTAATAAAACAAAATAATTTAAACTGAGGTTATTAAAATTATAAAAATAATTTACGGAACAAGAGTTTAAAACAAATTCTTAAAAATAGTTATGTAAAACAAAA